>CAXITT010000287.1:957590-974812 GCA_964033795.1 Lymnaea stagnalis
GTGAAACAGGGTTTTCCAGCTTGTTGGTAATCAAGCCTAAAGATAGAAGTTGACTTGTGGAAGATCATCTTCGTTGTGCTCGTGCAAAGACTGTTCTGAGCATTTCTGATCAGGTAAGAAAGAAACAATCTAAACCTTGGCACTGATGTTGGCTTTTAGCATACTGTCGCAAAATGTAGCAAAGTAGTTTACTGTTGTTAAATTAAGACTACACCATGCTTCAAGACAAAATTTCATTTCTTTGTAATCAGAAATTAATATTTCACAATATATTGTTTTTTGTGATTAATGCTTAAATTATGTTCAATTTGTAACAATGAAAATGAATTCTGCATATCAGACATTTACATTACGAATCATAACAGTTATGAAGTAACAATGAAAATAATTTTATGGTTGGGGGGTCGCCACAACATAAGGAACTTTATAAAGGGGTCGCGGCATTAGAAAGGTTGAGAACCACATCTCTAAATAATTATATTTTTTTATAATGACTATGAAATTTGATTCATCTTTTAATTTGATAAATACAGTTAACAATAACTATTGCTCGTTTCATTATATTTAATAAAATCTTAAATAATAATTACTATTGCTCATTTTACATTTACTATTTTTGTTTAAGCCCAAGTTTTCACTAAGGTAGTATAGTCGACCGATTGTTATGCTGGTAAAGGTATTTTTTTTCCAAATATTTTGCTGTATTCATGTTGAACATTTCCTATACATTTACTATTTGCTATACCCAGGTGGCCCAACTTATCACGCTCATTCATTTCATAGTAAAATTTCACATACCTTATTGTCCAAAGTTGTCATTTAATGGATTGATTTCTATGAGATGGAAGATCATTAGAACATGTCTTGTTGAGGTGTGGTTTCTCTCGACTATTCATCTTGTGATTGCTCTTGAACTTTCATTCCTGTTGAAGAATGATTACAGCTCAAGATAAAGAAATGCTTAATAAATTTAGCATGTGTATTAGTATCAGAGGGGTAGCGAAGGGGGGACGGGGGGCATTGGGGGACAGATTCCCGGGGCGCCAAAATTTGCTTTGATATTATTTTATTGATAAAAATAACGGGTTTGAGAGTTGAAAAAAGAAAAGGGGGGCGCTTTAAAATGAACCTTATCCCCGGGCGCCAAACATCCTCCCTACGCTTCTTATTAGTATCATTTCAAACTCTTCTTACCCATCAAAATTTACTTCACATTTAACACACCAGCACAGTGGTTCTCAAACTTATTCAAATAAGGTTAAACTTTAAGCTAAGGAGGGCTGTTTAGTTTTGACCAATGATTATAATTATTGTTAAGATATTGTACAACCCCCACCACTTACAGCAGTTCTTCACAACCATTTTTGCCCCACTCCCCATCTGAACACCCAAAAAGGTTTCATATCACCACCTCCCATATTCCCTTATAGAAAAAGCATTAAAAAAGTATCGGGTATTTCAAATTTGAGGCATGCTAAGGTCTCAGTAAAGAAAAGTGTCCCATCTAACATTAATTAAATGCGCCCCCCCCCCCCAAAAACATTTCCAAACCCTTTTCATAATAACAGTAAATAAGTTTTGTTAAGATTTTTCATTTCTACTCAACTAATACTGTGATATCTACTTCTTAGCCCTATTATTAGCTTTCTTCATGGTAGTATAAAATTCGTAAATGGTTATAAAAAATAGAATGCATTATTTATTTGTTTTAACTTAAACTAATGTGTATTTATAAAATGATTGTTATATTATTATTTTTCAGTTAGCCCAATGTCAAATGTAAACAATGCTGTATCCATGGCTATTATTTTGTAGACAATCAGCTGAGTTCCCTTTTCAATGAAAAGTTGAATTAAAAGTAATTGAGGCAGATTGTTTTCTATTTTGATGTCTTTTTATTTAGATTGTAAATTTTGTGTTTGAGCTAAATTAATTAAATTTAAATATATTTTGACAGCATCTATGATGGGCAGATGTCGATGAGTATGATTATGATGACAATGACTGTGGGACTCAAAGTGGATTTGTGCATTTAGACCAGACATAAAAAGCATACTGCTTACTAATGAATGTTTAAACAAGAGAGATATAAGGAGATTTCAAAAGCAAATAGACTTTTTCAAACTCTAATTTACTGCAAATTGGGTTGCATATATTTGTTAGTACGCAATATGCAGGACAATGAACCAAAGAAACTTTCTGTTTTATAAAATTGGTATAACTTCATTGAAGAGTTTTATCAACTAAGAGGATTTATTAAGAATACAGTACTTATTTAAGTACTTATTTTACAAGACTGTGGTCCAGGGAATCCTTATTTGATGAAATATGACTAAGGACAGATTCATGGCCATACTGAGTTTCCAAAAAGTCTAGGGGTTATCGGCTCATCCGTCGACGAAGACTGATATGGATTGAGTTGTAAAGGACTAAAATCACCTAATCACCTGGAAGTGTAAAGTCATGGATCAGCTTAAAAGGGAGGATGTTGTAGAGCAGACCAGGCCCCTATGATGGACTGTAGCACCTATGATGATGATGTCTGAATGGAAGGATGTGGTGAAACAGGCCAGGGCACTACTAATGATCAGCATTAACAAATTGATCTGTTTATCTATCTCTATTTCTCCCATTTAGCGGCATACTTATTATTATAATTATTTAATTTGAATTTTTGGATGATGTTTAAGAATGATCAACACATAATTAAGTCTAGACATGGCTATAAATCAAAAATCAGCATGTACTGTAGATCCCTATTCAAAGGCCTATTTACACAAAAAATATTTCAATGGTATAAGTGGGCCTTTGAGTCGGTCACAGGAGGTTTTCACCAGGTACATTGATTCTATTATAGAAAATAATAAGATTGTGTCTGTGTGTGAGCATATGACTGATTCTGTTCAGTGAGGTTACGGTATATATATGTAGAAAAGTGAAGTGAGTCGCTGTTATACATAATACTGAATGTTCAATGGTTTTAAGTCTTTTTAATAAGCAATTATTTTTAAAGTTTCGAAGAAAACCTTTAAAATAATTTCCCAGCCAAACTGAGAGAGTACACTAATAAGTAGATTACACACTTTTAAGGGTTTTCCTGGCGAAAACTAAGATTGTGGTTGGCTTATGATCCATTGGGAATAAATTTCCAAGATCCCAATAATGGTAAGTTACCTCAAGATTATTACCCAGTGTGATAAATCAAGCATCATGTTAAAATGTGAAAAAATAAAACCAAAAATTTTTTTTTTAAAATTAGTGGCATAGGTAATGAAAAATAAATAGAATAAAAAGGACTGGATTTACCTGAAGTAAAATGTTGACCAGTCATTGTCCTGGCATGTCATGATTCATCCTGCACATTCATCATAAGAGCGGCTGTGAATTCTGGCAGTGATGGGGGTCTTCAAGTGATCTCTGTGAAAACAACAACTTTAACCTG
This sequence comes from Lymnaea stagnalis, assembly GCA_964033795.1. Classification (NCBI taxonomy): domain Eukaryota; kingdom Metazoa; phylum Mollusca; class Gastropoda; family Lymnaeidae; genus Lymnaea; species Lymnaea stagnalis. The sequence continues at coordinate 961,033 of CAXITT010000287.1, forward strand.
GAAGTACAATAATACATTAATTAGATGAAGACAGAAACTTTATTATATTAGAGCGCAAGCTTGCATTAATATGAAGACAATATCCTATGAACAGTTTTAACCTGAAAGTTACCATCATAAAAAGTACCAAAAAAATTAATCACACACTTGGTGTAATCATTGCTTTTACACCAGCCATGTTTGCATGGGTGTTTCGACAAAAAATTCCTGGTTCTCTAAGGGAAAGTTGAATAGCTTTGTTTATTTAATCTATTAAATAGTTGAAGTCCAACCACTATTGGAATTAGGGAGGTGGTGTTAAATGAACAAAAGAAAACCTTCAAAATGTCACGTCAAGCTCAGTGCAAGATTTTAACTACAACTGCATTAGTTGTGAATCTTTAAAAATTTAAATAAGATTTTTTTGTCACAGATCAATGGTAATATAATTCTAACCTGCAAGATGTAACTCTTGATTACTACTACTATGATTTTAACCAAAAAAATGTATGCTATAGCGACAGATGAATCTAAATATAAGAAGCAATCCATCTAAAGAGCTCTTTTGCATTTTTTAATTATTTCTTTTACAGCAAAAATGCACTCAATATGTCAGACGGAAATTTAGATTTTTTAGGAATTTTTATCTAATTTTAACTAAATTAGGAATGTGCAAGACTTTACCCTAACCTAATCAGTGAAACTAACCATTCCAATACAGTCTTTTGATATTTTTGACATGCATTTGCGGGATTTATCTTTATATAAAGTGCATTCAAAGGATCAAGATACTAATATTTAATATTGGAAGGGGGATTAGGATTAGGATGATGCTAGATGTTAAGAGAAAATGTAAAGATATGTGTTTATTATGGCATGTAATTGACTAGGACAGAGGCTCCCAGACTGTGTCCTGCTGCAACCTGAAGTGTTATAAATTAATGGACTTAATGCAAGCCATTTATAATTAAGTTGGTATTTTTCACTAGTCTAGTTCTCCAACCTACTACTACTTGGTACTCTGACTCTGTTCTTATTAAAGTAGCAGTTGGTTTTGTGCAGCGTCTATGCTGTATCAATTAAATATTGTTTTGATAGAGTCAAGTGAAGTTAATGAGGTATGTCTTCTTGTATAAGTATAAGATTTCAAAAATCGATTAGATCGTTTAAAAAGTGCTATTTTACAGTGCACAAAGAATGTGGCTTATGATTAGAGCAAAATTGAAAAGACGTGGGTCGTGGGTGCTGGATTTTTTCTTGGCCGACGCTCAAGTGACTCAAGTGGTAGATTACCTATAGAACTATATTTAAAATAGAATTAAAAAATACAATAAAATTATAAACATAAATGTATTCTTACTTGCTTTTAGCTGTACGTCAAAATTGTTCTTCGGTGTTTCTTCAACGCTAACGGTTCATGAATGTTTGAATAAATATGGCGAATTTCTCTAAGATGGCAAACCAGCAGGAAGTATTCGTCATAACCGTCACGTGACCAACGAATGTTATAAAGCCCTCACGTGACCAGCCGGATCCGAATAGCCAATTTCTGATATAGGTACCCAGGTACCTATAGCCACTCCGTTAATTTAAATGATCAGAAATGCACCAAAGATGGGGGGGGGGGGAAGATGTTACTCTCTGTTCCTCTACAACAGTGTTTCCCAAAGTATGGTACGCGTACCCCGGGGGTACAAAGATGACGAAATTTTGGGAAACACTAGTCTACATAAAGAACAACAAAATGATGCGTACAATTAGAGTGTCTGCCAAAAGCCGGAGAAAGGAGGTGGTTATTATTGTACAGACAGAGAGAGGAGGTGGCCATTATTGTACACAGACAGAGAGAGGAGGTGGCCATTATTGTACACAGACAGAGAAAGGAGGTGACCATTATTGTGCACAGACATCGAGAAGAGATGGACATTATTGTGCACAGAGAAAATGCTGACATTTTAAGCGCAGAGTGGATGGCCTAGAGAAGGGTGATATCAGCCGGTTCCATAATAATATTGCCACGGTAATGATAAATCAATCAGTTACTTTGAGACATTGCAAAAGATGAAAATTTGGCTTACCAAGATGAAGGTGAAAACAAACAAACTTGCACTAAATTTACTAGCAATAATATTTAGAATATTGAAATTTCAACTTTATAAACATTACATTAAAGGAACAAAATAAAATAAAATAAAAAACGATTATGGGACATAATTAATTATTTATAAGGGAAACCTTAATATGCTTGCTTAATTTTTTTTTAAGAATACTTTTTTTTTAAATTTTGACATGCTTTATTTATTGTATAACAATAAATAAATATTTTCTTAACAGCTTTGTTCGAAGTTTTCTTTCAAGGAGTTAAAACTTGTACAGTTTATTTGGATCTTTTTGAACATATTAAATGGATAACTGAAAGTAGGCCTATGTTTTTTTTAGTCAGTTAGGTTTACAAATAAATTTAACTAGACGAATAGATTATTCACTAATAACCTCGCAGTGAAAGTATATCCTTATATGACAAGTCCTTTTGACTTGTTTCGCAACTAAACTATATTTAAGGCAGTATTATCAGGAAATGATTTTCCCAAGATTCCTAAATCTAATCTTACAGGCTGTGTCAAATGATGTGCTAAGGGGAGGGCGGCACATGCTCAGGGCGCCCTCAGGAGAGTATTATCTAATACGTGGTATTTAATTATTTTTTTTTTTAATTTCGCCTACAGATGTGTGCACTGAATCATAAATATTCACATAAAATGTTAAAGTTTATGCAATCTTTTTATATTATTACGCCAATTTGTCTATTGATTACTTCTTATGGTGTTCGTTTCGAATCTTTCAAGTGACAATTTGTTTATGTATTACTTTTTATAATGTTTTTTTTAGAATCCTTCGACCACAAATTTATTAAGTCCTTCAATTTGTTTCGAGGCTGTCAATTATAAATATCGTGCAACCTAAAATAGAAATGAATTGTGAAAGTAAATTTGCTTTTCAAAAAATACGGCATCAACGAAATGAAGACGGGCATGGTCCTGGGGAAAAGTTTTAACCATTAAGCTTGTTTACTAAACAGTACGTACACATAAGTGCTGACCAAGTTTTAAGGTGACTACAAAGAAAAGAACGCTACCAAAGCTAGTGACGTAACAAATGAGTTGTAAATATAACAATATAAGACTTATGGAATAAAGATAACGACATAAAGATATCAGTCATAGGAAAACTTTGGTCAATGCAAAGACCAACACACACACGCACGCACGAACGCACGCACACACGGTGAAATAAAAGTACCAGAAATTTGGGGGCTGGAAAATCTAAAATTCGTCTTTTTTTTTAATGTAACTTTTTAACTGACTTGTTGCGTCACTTTTTTCAAATCTCTACAAAAACAACAACAAAAAACTACAAGGAAACGAAATGCTGATTTAACACCCAGGCCAAAATAGTCAATAATTTTCAACACTACTCAAACTTCGGCATTGGCGCATGCAAAAATGAGTTTACATATTTTCTAATAGTGTGGGGGCTATCTGGATGGTTCTCACAAAGTTAATTCTGGGTGGTTAAATAAACCATTTCAATGGAACCTGTCTTATGATGTTGATCAAGACGTTTGAAGATTTACATTTTTCGATTTTGGAAATGTTCAATTTCCATCCCAGCTGTTGACAGGTTCCTAGCACCTTCGTGTCGAAGAACTTTCAGAAATAGCCAATTTGTTTTGATCTCAATACGTTAAATTCAAATGACATGCAAAAATAAGCATCTTTTTTTTTTAAATTTATCAGACCGCCCAAAGTCTAAAAATCTGTGATTTCAAAATTTTTCTTAATGTTTGGACTTACGTGGCTTAGTCAGTCGTCTTTGAATTCATTCTCAAACAAAGATGCTTGGACCTACGTGTCTTAGTCAGCCGTCTTTGAATTCGTGCTCAAACAAAGATGCTTGGACTTACGTGGCTGAGTCAGCCATCTTTGAACTCATTCTGAAGCATAGATACAAATCTTGATGGCCAGATGTGTGACTAAAGCAAGAAAATAGTTCCCACGGCTGGGCCACATAAACATTTCACAGCAAATACTCAAACTATTTTTTACGGGGGGGGGGGGGGGGTAGTTAAACAAATTAATGTTAATGCACAAATTATTGCAGCCTGCTAACTCGTGTGTAACAGAGTAACGTGCATTTTTAAAAAAAAATAATCTGTTACTGAAAATATCGTGAGCTGCAAACTGAGAGGTAGGCAATTATCTTGATGGGACATTGGTTGTCATGATCTGTAATCAGGGGAAACACGATACTTTCAAATGTTCTGTCCTGCTATTGGGGTTGTGGAATAATCATAGGGAAGTCTTTTCATAGTTTGGGTGATGTCGTTTTCTTCTGTTGTGGATTATGTTGTTGTTGTTTGATCTAAGCTTGTGCGAATCAAAGTGTAACAAATGAAAGTTAGAGAAAGTCGTCTTAGCGTGTGCCGCACCTGGTAGAACAGAGACAAGAGATTCAAGTCTATTCTGAAAGAATTGCCCATGTTCCTACCTTCATTTTACCCAACTGTCAGATTGTCGATTACATTCTACAATTTTTAATTACATATAATTTTTAAAGACCGACTGACTCCTAAACTAGACATCAAGGTTACGAGGCATGTTGTAATGTGTCTATTTATAAAAAAAGTGTTGGACTGCAATGAAGTTTTAAAAATGATTAAATAGACACCAACAATTTGTGTCAATATAACAATATAAGGAAAGCTTTAATAATAATTTAACAGAATACAAAAGAATACGTTTCGGCACATGCCTTCATCAGTACAACAAAAAGACAAATAAGTATAAATTTAATTGGACACATTCATCCTCAAATCGGACACATCCATTCTCAAATCGGACATATATTTACCCTCGAATTGGACACATCCATTCTCAAATCGGACACATTCACCCTCAAATTGGACACATCCATTCTCAAATTGGACAAATATACCCTCAAACTGGACACATCCATTCTCAAATTGGACACATTCACCCTCAAACTGGACACAACCAACGTCAAACTTGATACAGCAATTACCATACTGGACACATCAAAGCTCGAACAAGACACAACTCTTCTTATTAAATCCTATATATTAAATTTGTTTTAGTTCGTGGCTGGCTGGCAAAATCTTCGGTCGACTAATTGACCCACTTCCCGTCAGCCTATCAAGCTGAAACTTTGCACATGGACTCGCCGATGACAATATGGTCTACCAAATTTTCAGCCCCACCACCAAACTCAACCTCTGCAAAAATCTGCAGGTTTTGTTAAATTTTCAGCCCCACCTTTGCAAAAATAACATTTATTGGCAACTGAAACATTAAAACCGATAAGGAACGCGATATGAATGGGTTTTAGATCCATGCAAAGTTATAAATATTTCTGCTAGATCCAGGTAATAAATTATGAGAATTGTTCATGTTTTGTGTTTATCAACTTCTCGGGTGACGTTGTTGAAAGGACATACGAAGAGAAAACCTTTAGCAACTTCACTGGAATTTATCTCGACAGCATTCAGCTGATTCATTCAATTTCGAAGAAGTTATACAACTGTAAGACCGGGAGGCATCGACAGCTGCTTGTGCACGTCAAGAAACTACAAATCTAATCATTAGTGAAATAAATCATTAGTGAGTGCCGTTTACCAACCGCATCTACAGACTTCTGCATTGTTATTAGTAAGTTAGTTACTAGATTGAACCGTGTCCGCTAGATATCGTACCTTATTGTATTATTTAATGACTAGAATAAATGACCCGATGTTATCGGGATAATAATGATACGTCCTTTGCGATAATTTCTTACTGCTATTGCGAAAACTCATTACAATTCATAACTTTTAAAATGTAACGATATTTACATTTATAACATCATTAAGTTTTGAGAAGTGTTTATCTGCTATATATGATACGCGTACCCTACACCCTTTCACGCTCCTAAACTACTTTTCCCCTTCTAAACATGACTTTCAGTTACCCAGTCTAAATTATCACTAATTATATCACTTTTGTCACTAAAGAAGTTAATTGGGGGACAATTACTACGCTCGAGAAACAATTTAGATTTACCCCTTTTCGTGCCCTTGAATTACAACTTTTTTCTCTCAAAATTTTTAAAAAACCTAATCTTAAATTTACAACAAAAACTCTATATATGATATAAATATATTTAGTATTACAGGAATTTGATATATATTGGTATTTTCATTAAAATTTAAACACATTTTTGAGTTTTTTTTTTTTTAAATTATACATTATCAGAAAATGGTAAAACAAAGAATTATTCTATCTAAGAAGAATCTCGTAACTATAGACCTTTCCATAGCACTGAGACGGCTCTCCTGAGAGTCACCAATGACCTCTTGCTCACACTGGACAGTGGTAATATCTCCATCATGATCCTTTTAGACCTCAGCGCGGCCTTTGACACTGTTGACCATGAAATCCACAATTTTTTTCTCGAATTCCTCCCCTTCCTATCTAACCAAATTTCTCTCTGTCTAGTCACCCCTTCGACAGCTTCGCTCCTCTACAGACGCGCGTATTCTTTCTGTCCCCAAGACTCACACAAAAACATACGGTGAAAGATCGTTCTCTTTCTGTGCACCCAAACAATGGAATTATCTTCCATTACACATCTGCAATGTACCGACCATCACAACCTTCAAAACTGCACTCAAAACACATCTATTTAATCTCTATTATCCTGACTGATTCCCACCTCTGACCGTAAAACGATGGTGCTGAGTGTCGTCCATGGCTTGAGATGTAAATAGTTTTATATGTACATTTGTTTTGTTTTATTTAATTAATGTATGTCAATGAATTATTTCAGATTTTTCTTATGTTTGTTAAATTGTATGTACAGCGTGGTGAGCCCAGCCCTAGGCTGTATGTACAGCGTGGTGAGCCCAGCCCTAGGCTGTATGTTCAGCGTGGTGAGCCCAGCCCTAGGCTGTATGTACAGCGTGGTGAGCCCAGCCCTAGGCTTGGGTACCACGCTATATAAAACCACGTATAATAGTAATAATAACTGTTTTTCACGCCTATATCAGTTTTGACTGTCTTTTTTTTTTTAAATTGTTAATCCCATAAAAATACACACCTCTTTACTTTTTGCAAAGTAACAACAAAAATATATATTTTTTTTTTTTTAAAGAAAATATTAACCCATCTTCATTTGTCAAAATTTAATTTTCAAGTGTGTAAAATGATTGGGTTTTGATATTAATGGATATACTTATATAAACGTACCCAAGATTTGTTAACGCCACTGATTTTCTTAATTCGTAAACATATATTTATTTTTAAAAAGAGAATTTAACATCTCTTTTTTCACAAATGTAATACCACAGGATTTAAATATATTGTCATCCATGTAAAAATGTACGAATCCTTTTTCCTATCTCCGATATTTATGTACCCAAGAGGGTTAATTATTAATCAAATTATTTCCTTTATTTTGGAAACGTATCTTGTGCTGCCTTGGGCCAAATGAACATTCCTTTACATTGAGACGTATCTTGTGCTGCCTGGGGCAAAGTGACCAACCCCTCCCCCACCCAGATTTAAATAAATTTAGAAAAATCTTCCATACCCAAACTAACATATTTTACACTTCATATGGTTCTTTCTTATTTGTATGAGGTAAAAGTGGATTAGTGAATGGCATTTAGCTATGGAGTTGCACTGCACTGATTGACTTAAACCGCATTTTCTTATTAGAATTATATTTAATGGTTAATATTTATTACGTTATAAATTTAATAAAAGTATATTTTTTAATCAAAAAGGCACAACTTGTTAAATGTAAACTTATACAAAGCAAACATGTGTGTGGGTTTTATTAACAGTTTAAAAAGCAATCAATTTTATTTATTAATTTTATTTTTAAGAAGGGAAAATACATTATCAGTTTTATCACGCGCGGTTATTAAATTAAAAGAAACCTAAGAGTTTTGGCGAAATAGTCTATTCGCTCTATGACGTCATTTGCGTGATTATTTAGAACAAATTAATTTTAATTTTATTTCGCAATATTAACAACGGACTAAAAGACGCACTAAAAACGACTGATGCTTGGGTTTTCCCGATAAATGTGATTACGGTGTAATTCTTTGATCACTATTTTTTTATTTTTTTTATTTTTTTCATAACTCTTAAACACATATAAAATGCTTCACATAGTTCCTTAGTTGATACACTAAATGTATTTGTATTTTATAATAATTTTACTTTAACTTTTAATAAAATAAAAGCGGATTTAAAATATTTTTTGCGCATTTAAATTTATTCGATTTCCGTAAAATAATAGAATAATAGAAATTAACTATGATTGTATTTAGGAATCCGAACGTACTTAAATCGTATAGGCTCTTTGGCGTTATGCCACTGTAGCTCCTTCTTATATATATATATAAATATATATATATATATATATATATATATATATATATATATATATATATATATATATATATATATATATATATATATATATATATATATCTTTTAAATACTTCCGTGTGAGGAAGCCGCAACTCCCAAAAGAGCCGCGTCGCAGAGTTTAAGAACCTCTGGTCTAAAGTATGGTCTAACAATAGCTTCATTAAGTCGCAAAACGTGTTTTTTATTTTTTTTAAAATAATCTCCAAATGGATATTGGAGTAAGACTTCGCACAACGCTGATCCTTAATTGTGATTCCTCCGCTCCGAGTCTGCGATCGCGGTTCTAAGACGAAATCTTCATTAAATGTATTTTTTTTTCAAATGAATATGATGCTAAGATACTATGTCAAGATACTATGCCTATATACTAATGCCTAGATAATTGTTTAATAATAGATGCTATGTTTAGCCAATTTTAAAAATGAATATCTATTAGATTTAATAACAGGTGGCCAAGCAAACGGTGACGTCATTGAAGAACTGTTTATAAGCTGAGCGCGCGGCTCGCCTGGGCACTGGACCTCTGCGTGACGCTGAGACATTGCCACACAGACGAACTGGTCGGGAAAATACAGGTGAATATTGACTGTGGGGTAAGTTTTATGTTACACGGACATGAAGATATTAGTTTAGTAGATACATTTCTTTAGGGGACACATTAGTTTAAGGATACATTAGTTGTGCGGATTCATTAGTTTTGGGGATACATTAGTTTAGGGGATACATTAGTTAAGTTTAGATATTAGTTTAATAGATACATTAGTTTTGTGGATACATTAGTTTAGAGGATACATTAGTTTTGTTGGTAAATTAGTTCAATGGAAATATTGATTTAGGGGATACACTATTTTTGTGGATACATTAGTTTAGTATATGCATTAGTTTAGTGGATACATTAGTTTAGTGTATACGTTAGTTTTGTGGAAACATTAGTTTGTGGATAAATTAGTTTAATGGATAAATTAGCTTAGTGGATGCATTAGTTTAGTTTAGATATTAGTTTAGTGTGTACATTGATTTAGTTGAAACAAAACTTTAGTCGAGACTGTTCCTATTCTGTTACATGCGTTTACAAAAAAAAAAATTATCTGATCTCTTGATACTTACAGACATAGAGATTCTATAGCTTCCTACGCAGAATCACCACCATGTCACTGAAAGTGACGTCAGTTCTGACCACAGCTGTCCTGATCTACTGCGCTGTTTCGGTCGCATCGGTAAGTTACCCTGGAGTTTGTGTACTGACGTTGTCTTACGACTAACTCGTTCTGAATATGTCCACATACAGTAACACAGTGATGTAAGCAGTAAATATACACCCACTCTGTTCACTACTTTCAAACAGTGCAGACTTTTATTCCCGCAAAATTTCGCATCTTTGATGCAACAGGTCAGAAATGGAATACAGGAACACTGGAGAGCCTTTTGGTAAACACAGTTAAGCTCAATACCTATTCAGATTAGCTTGTCAAACATAAATACCGTATAGAGAAGATGAGCACTTGTTTTACTCATGCACCAAGTGTGTGTTGTTCAATGGCATTATGAATCAACTAAGGCTCGCGTGTTGTTCAAAGGCATTGCGAATCAACTAAGGCACCCACCACTGACTTGTAATTGCTCAAGACCAACCAGATATCCCAAATAGTTGTCCCCTCGAACTACATAGTTGCCTTCCCTTTTTGTTGATACCCTCCATGGTAAGGTAATGCATTCTTAAAAATTGATAGTTTTTCAGCTGGGCTCATTCGTCAATTTGAGTCTTATCTCTCATACATTCTCTCATATGAGGTTTTGCCTGATGCATTTGTCTGACTCTTTTGTTTGAATCATTGGTATCCCATTTTTGTCTGGTTCAATTGTCTGGCTCATTTGTCTTTATCCTTTTTGGCTCATTTGTCTGAATTATACGCCTGACTAATTTGTCCGTCTCATTTATCCCTTCATTAGTCTGCCTTTTTAGTCTGGCTTTTTTGTCTGACTCATTTCTCTTGCTAATTGTTGGCCCATTTGTCTGAATTTTATGTCTTATTTGTCCAACTCATTGGCGTGGCTCATTGGTCCGACTCAAATCTTTGGCTAATTTTTATGACTCACATTCTGGCTCATTTGTAAGGCTAATTAGTTTGGATCATTAGTCTGACTTAAAGCTAAAAATGTTCGGACCTTGTATATTTAATGTTACTTATTACTTCTTTTTTAAATGTTATTTCAGAATTGCGTATTTAGAGGCAATAAAGAAAATAACGTAAGTTGTGTTGGTGTGTTGTTGTTTTTACCGAATTCAAATTTCTCACACAAGGTCCTGGCAAATTTCCACTTGAGGCCGGTGTGATGGGTGATTGTGACATGTTATGAAACCCATTACAATGAACTAGCTGGGGCAACCCAACCACCCAGTGCGTGTAAAATGCGAGGAGAGGGGAATCATCTTACTCAACCTTACAAAAACAATTTCATCTTTTTCACCGGACCTTCATTTGCCTTCCTGTTAGGCGTGGCTTTTAAGTTGTCAATTAACGGTGGGTAACTAATTTATTCTTTTGTGGATATTCGGTGCGTACGACGGGGTGAGCAGCAAAAAAAGAGCGCATCACATTGCGCAAAAAGACAGGGGTGGCCAAGATCTACTCAGGAATTATATATAATAAGACGCTGAGGTGACAGAATAACATTTAAAGATATAATCAATTTAAATACGCTCATATCCTTAGAAACATTGGAGAGGGTTTTATCCTTTTTAAGCAAATCGAAAAAGTTTAAATATATATTATTTATTTTGATCATATTTAAACTTTTTCGATTAATATATCTGCTCATAGTTAAGTACATCTTGGGCATTATTATTATTAAGAATTAAAAATACATTAAAAATAAGAATTAAATAACTGTTTTTAATTATTTTATCCCAATTCGGAAGATTAACATATTTTTCAACATTATCAAATTAAAATTTTTGATTTAACTCCAAAAAATGTAAATAAAAACTTTAAAAATAATAATAATCTTATAAGAATTAAAATTAACTAACAAATCACAGGGTTTAGCTCCCCTTGAATTAAAACTGTGTGGGACAAAACTGATAATGGTTTTTCACATTTAAAAAATTATAATAATAAAAATTAAATGCTTTTGATCGTGTTAATACACCACGACATCATTTAGTTTGGTCTTTTTTTACATTTAATAAGTTTTACTTTTTTTATGCCAAAAGTGTGTTTTTATCAAATGGATGTATTAATAAAAACGTAACTTTTACAAATATTTTTAATAAGAAAATAGCGTTTAAGCCATTAAGTGGAAGGAAAATTCGTAAACAAATACCCATCAATAATTCATTTATCATGCATCCCAATAAGGACAAAAGAAATGAAGTTCCAATTGGTTCATTTTGTATATTAATTTCTTAAAACCCAATTATGTTACAGATTTGAACTTTGGTATAGATTTTAATTTCAAAATAAAAAATCATAATATTCCAACATAAGGATTGATGTGTAGAACTTTAAAAAAAAAGTTAATGTAAAAACAATGAGTGTTAAAATGGTGCTGGGATTTTAGAATTTTAACAAAGGTCAGGGTCGTGCAAACAATGTGCGGTTACACACGTAAAAGTGGGGGAGGGGGGGGCCATCCCGTGAATGGTTTCAATAATGTTTAACGGTATTAAAAACTGAAAAAGGGGGGGGGGGGTTGCGGGTTTGATACTTTTATTTTGCCCCCAGCAGCACAAGATACGACTAAGAATGAAGGAGTGAATTGAATCATTAATTCACCTTCTTCAGTAAACACATTATATCAGCGAGAGGGAACAGAGTGGACTTTTCTTTTTTTTTTTTTCTTTTTTGTGGACGACAATATCTTTAAGTTAACTGATTATTATCACAGTCGTGAAATACAGGTGTTACAATTACTTTTTTTAAAATATATTATGTTATACCAATTAAGTAAATTAAGTCCAATGTGGGGCTTTGACAAACCGTGTGTGCATTTACATAAGTATAATCATATTCACACAAAAATCTCAAAACCCAATGATGACACGTGAAAATTTAATCTTAAAAGTGAGAGTTTTTTTTTTCTTCACAGTGCAGGGCGTGAAAAAAGATTGGTTAAGATTTTTATTTCATAAATTGAGAAATATCCTTGCTTCCACTTTGTGAATGGTAAAATTCATTGACAAGTTGGTGTAAATTTGTATGAGATTAATACTACTTCATCTTTTAAAGCACTCATGGCTTTTACAGGCGTGAAAATGGGTTAAGAGATTCTTCTTTAGATTAAGGATTCTGTGTTTTACGTTTTAGAGATAATACAGTAAAGACTCGTAAGGGGGGGGGGTGGAAATGTTTGTTTAAATTTTAAATGAAGATACCAATATATTAAATTCCGTTTATGTAAGTGCCGAGGGATGACTGTATAGAACGGTATCACAAAACATTGTCTAATCCTAAGGTTTATATCATTTCAGGATCCAGACAATCCAAATTATGATGCCGGAAATGTGAGTTCTTCTTAAAATAAATATTTTTTTTTAATGATATTCCAGCTCGTCAGTTAGGCCTAACCATAAGATAGGCCTAACCATAAGGGCGCCGTGGCCATAGGGGCGCCGTTGCCATAGGGGCGCCTGGTGCGCCCAGTTAATATTTAAATTCCCTTAGTTTATTATAGTGAAGTGTGAACCTCGGGCCCGGGGGTCGAGAAACGGTAGTCGAACTTTTCGTACAATCACTTTTCATGCAATGAGTTTTCATACAATGAACGTTGCATTCTTATTTTGATTTGGATACTAACACTGAGGTTGGGACTGGGGACCAACGGTAAGGGCGTAAATTAATTTAATAATACTCCATTTTACTGTCCTTCTTACAATTATTGGGCAATAAAATAAGTATGGGCAGTAAAAAGCTTTCCGGGGCGCAAGCAGAAGAAGTGCGCCGTAATCGGAAATAGAGCGGAGCCATACAGGGACAGGGAATGGGGGTGCCGAACGGGTGCTTCACACAGGGCGAAAGTTTACCTATATGTAGCCGAGTGGTGGCGTAGCTTACAGTTTACATAAAATCACAATAAAACAATCAGGTCTGAGAACTATAGCTTTTAATGTAAAAGGTACAATCCCTTGACAGAGACAGAGCCGACAGGGAAATCTCTCACACATGCCGCGCCGACCCGACGCATCCGTTCCACACCACAATCTCAAAGATGTACACACCTCAAGTCCCAGTTCGCCCCCCCCCCCCCCCCCCCACACACACACAGCCACAGGGAACCCCCGCCCGACCCGCCCATGGGCAACCCCC
>CAXITT010000288.1:22180-34235 GCA_964033795.1 Lymnaea stagnalis
TATATATATATATATATATATATATATATATATTATCATAATTTTACTTGCATGAACAAAACATAAAATAAAACAAAAACAGATTTCTTTATTTTTTTCTATTTCCAAAGTATGCCCTTTATAACAATCGTGTAGCTTCGCTCTGTGGAAACTGTTGTCTTCGTCATAACCTGGTCATATTTGGTCACGCCATGATCCCCTGATCTTGTCACCACCGTAATTGTACAGTGTGCTCACGTTGTACGTATACTCACCGTAATTGTACAGTGTGCTCACGTTGTACGTATACTCACCGTAATTGTACAGTGTGCTCACGTTGTACGTATACTCACCGTAATTGTACAGTGTGCTCACGTTGTACGTATACTCACAGTAATTGTACAGTGTGCTCACGTTGTACGTATACTCACCGTAATTGTACAGTGTGCTCACGTTGTACGTATACTCACCGTAATTGTACAGTGTGCTCACGTTGTACGTATACTCACTAACCAGAAGTAAACGTCTACAGTGGCGAGAAGAAAAGCAAATCATGGGATGGCTCGATTGCTCAATCATTCAGTTCAGTAACGGAGTCCACTGACTAGATGTCAGAGAAGTCACGTTGACTAGATCATGCAGCAGATCAATACTGGCCCTGGTTCTGCATTTAAAAAAAAAAATATGTTATTAGTTTGTTCTTGTAAGTTAATAAAAAAAGGAAAATTACCAAATTTGAATTATTTCATATTTATTTTTTAACAATACTCTTTTTCCGGTGGAGGAGATAGATTGCATTATCTCCCCTGTATTACCTTTTAAACAAAATCTGATCTCATATTCGGAATCAGCACACGAATATAGTATAGCACGGTCGATTAAGTTTAGGTATAGCATAGATGATATATTATAGCATAGTCGATATAGTATAGCATAGACGATATATTATAGCTTAGACGATATATTATAGCATAGACGATATATTATAGCATAGACGATATATTATAGCATAGATGATATGTTATAGCATAGACGATATATTATAGCATAGACGATATATTATAGCATAGACGATATATTATAGCATAGACGATATATTATAGCATAGATGATATATTATAGCATAGACGATATATTATAGCATAGACGACATATTATAGCATAGACGATATGTTATAGCATAGACGATATATTATAGCATAGACGATATATTATAGCATAGACGATATATTATAGCATAGACGATCGATTACCAGCAGCAGAGAAAAGTTTTTTTTAAATATTTTTAATAGGTTTTTTTTTGTTGTTATGTTAATAGTAAACTATTCAAATAATAAAGCTGGTAGCACCATCAGGAACTGTATATATTGCCAACTATTGCAGTACCTGGCATATGCGGACGACGTAGCGTCACTTAGCAGAATCAGCAATGATATAATAAAAGTATTCAATGGACTTAAAGATAAGATGCCCCAGTTAAAAAATGGTTGTGCGGTAAATAAAGCGAAGAAAAAATATATGGTAATGTAAAGAAACACGCATACTGGTGACAACATCAAAATAAGCAATCATACCTTTGTGAGAGTGGCCATCTTCAAATATCTAGGAGCTACTATAAATGAGCTTTATAAAATGATGCTGGAGGTGAAAGAAAGGATAACAGCAGGAACTTGTTCTTATTTCAGCCTACATAAAATATTGGGAAGCAAACACCTCTCAAGGGGAACAAAAAATACAATAGTCACCACTATCATAAGACCGGTAGTAACTTACGCTAGTGAGACTTGGTCCCTTACCAGAAAGCAGAGAACTGGCTCAGTACTTGGGAGAGGAATATCCTCAGAAAAAATATATGGTCCGGTGATAGACAATGCTGGATGGAAAATACATACAAACCAAGAGATATATCATTTTTACGCAGCCCCACCCATGGTTAAAACAATTTAAAAAGCCAGGCTGTGCTGGACAGGGCCTTCAGAGGATGCCGGATTGTGGCGCGTCAAATGTGATCTTACAGAAAGAACCCTAGAAGCAGACGACTTACTGGTCAACCAAGACAGAGATTGGCTGACGACGTAGCGAAGGACGTACACCAGCAGAGGGTCCGCCCGTGGAGGTTGAAAGCCATGGATCAATCCGAGTGGAAGGATGTGGTGAAACGGGTCAGGGTTCTACATAATCTGCGTAGCGCCACTGATGATTACGATGAAAGTTGGTAAACTTTTTTAAAAATTTACAGCACACTTGTCGAGCTATGGAGGCTGATAGTATTTGGACTGATAGATTGTGGTATCGGTTTGAATATGTGCATATTTTATGCACACACCAATTCAGTTCCCAGAATGCCTTGCAGGTCGCATTAAGAGTCTAGGCGGGCAACACTTTGCCCACCCTTGTTCTAGATCTTCAAATAATTTTGAAAATTACCAAAATAGCTTAAAAATTTGTTGGTGCTTCTCAAGAGCCACCTAAAAATAAAATCATTGAACAAGTCTCACATATAGGAATAAAATTTACCAATCAGCTCTAAACTCAATCTGTATTAATTCAAGTATTTATTCTATGGTATCCCCTCAGCACCGGCGGTAAGGCGGGACTGTGGTGCCAGGTGCACATCCAGGTCTGCAGTACCTGTAAACTACACCTGCACTTCGTCGAGCTGAGCTTTGCACAGTGCTCACCTGGGAGACATAAAGGCCCCAATAAGGACTGGTGTCATCTGGGGTAAGTTGACAATCCGTCGCTTTGACCTCTTGTGATGTCCGCCTGTCAATTTTTTGTCAATAAATCCTTTCACCAACCTTAATGTCTTTCCGTAAGTTTTTTTTGGTCTTCCCCTCTCCCCCCCTCTCCCCCCTCTTTTGAATCAATTTTCCTCACATAGCATTCTATACGCCAACAATTTGAACCTCAGGCAACATTGGAGCATTTGTGGTGTTTCTTCAGTTCAAGATTTCATTTTAAGTCTTTATGAATTACAAGTTCTCTTTCTATTTCTACGATACAATTATTATAAAATTGAATTCAGCGTTTCTTCAGAGATCTTACGAGACGGGGGTGGAAAAAAAAGGGTGGGGGGGGGTATCAATAATGACCTTAGAATCGAAAAACGGAGAGTTTGAGAGGAAGCTCTGGGAGATACAGAAACATATGGAGGGTTGTTTGTCTCTACAGAAAGAAAAAAAAATATTTAAAAAAATAGATAGAGCGATAGTAGATATAGAAACATTCTTACAAATCATAAAAAGATTGAATTATATAGAGATATCGCAGAAATTATGGTCCTATAAAAAAAATGAAAACAGATCTAATCCATTTAATGATACTTTAGAAAGGCCTCCTAGGTCATGAAGAGATGTATCGATATTTGGAGGTGAATTGAGCGAAATATACAGGGTGGGCCATTAAAAGTGATAACATTTCGTAGCGTAATATTTTACGAGATGTTCTCACTTTTTTTGGCCCACCCTGTATATTTTCGCATAGTTTTATGAAGAGGATATAGGTCATGTAGAGACTTCTAAACTAATGAACCAACGGAAAGCCAACATGTATTTCATCGAAGCAGTTTAGTCAAGTGTGAGAAGCTCCTTTACATGGAAAGTTTTCAAGTTTATGATTAAAATATTTAACCGCCTTGTAGATCGCTTGATCAAAAATTACTGTAGGACTAAAATGGACACTTTACTTGTGATCTTACAGGTGTGACCACATCCACATCCATGAAGTCGACCCGCCCTACAGTAGACTGACCCACAGGGATTTTTTTCTGGGCAATGAATCCAGCCACTACACATCCATTTCCGGTAATCTGAAAATTCGCCACTGTGCCGGAAATACGTCCGTCGAGGACGGAAAGCGATTCAAAATAGCTTATAAAGTCATAGGTACGTCACTAGCTAGTCGTTACTAATCAGAGTGGCCACGTCCTAATGGTAAAAGAAAATTTTCATACAATTGTCTTACAAGACAAAAAAAAAATCATGCAATAATTTACAATGGTCTGTTGCAGATAAAAAGGAGACTTACAAGGGCGTCGTGTCGCAGTATGCTGATGTTAGGGGAACCGTCACCTCACCGAATTTCCCACACGGCTACGCCATAAATGGAGAATCTTTCACCTTTGAGATCCATAACCTTGACCCCTACGGTCATATCCGGTTGACCTTCGACGACTGGGATATAGCACCAGAAACCAAAGTTAGGGTAAGCAAGTAATATAAATAATAGATATAAATATATGTTATAAGTATAGGGAGTAAATTGGTAACTTTGCTAAATAATAAAATATTGTATGCTCTCTTGCTAGATTTTATTACAATTTCACCTTCAGTGGCAGAACTTGAAATAATGATCGTGGCTTGCTTCTATTGAGGTTGCTTGAAACCCCCTTCTGTATTATGGTGTTCAACATCATAAATGCTGTTATTTGTTAATTCACCCCCTCTTGAAAATTATGGCCCTTTAAAGCCACAGGACTAAACTCTTTTCCCGGAATGTAGTTCTAGAAAGGAACATGCCATGACAGCCAGCCCACACTAGCCGATGCACCTTCAACGCGTGGCCCCAAATTAAGGGAAACCAATTAACCCTTTCTAGACGCAGGAATGCAGAGGCCAAGGGTTAACGTACCATGGTCCGTGTTTATTCAATGGGAATCTCTTGGCCAGTCCCACTGTACACCATGGCTGACTCGATGCTACCCGATATTTCTATACCCCCCAAGGGCACCAACGAGTGATTGGCCTTTCCTACGAGCCTACATCTCTACTGATCCACCTTAAACGTCTCTCGCCTTTCTATTCATCACTGGCGTGTTTTGTTTCGTTGATTTCTTTGTTTATTAGCTGTTGGTTTTTACTATTTTGGATTTGACTATTCTTTTTTTAAATCTGTTTTGTTATTAAGTCGCCAGAATTGTTGGATCAGTTCAATAAAGTGTTGATTTTGTTTGAAAAAGTGGATGGAACCGTTCCCTAAACAAATTGTTTCGCAACCTTCGCTTTTGACCTTTGGGGCCCGCAAGGGTTAAAACTCTTTCTTTTTTTTTTCAGTGCTGAAAAAAAAAGTCTGAATGATAAAATAAAACCCATCAAACAGGCTGCGTGCCACTCCCTGGGGAATTGTTTTGTTTGTTAACATTGGACTCCCTGAGAAATTGTATTGTTTGTCAGCATTGGACTCACTGAGAAATTGTGTAGTTTATCAACATAGGAAGTATAATAGCCTAAGTCCTTCAAAGTATACTTTCGGGGGGAAAATAAAATAAAATACCACTCCATGGGTGTTTCCTACAATGTCAGCAGTAAACAGGTTGGTCCGTTGTGTTTCTTAGTACCAACCTTTAGCTGGACATAGACCAGGCTTAGACTAACGCTTCAAGCCACCTCACACCGTTTACGCCAGCCCCTCAAGGCAGGCGCTCTGCAGACGCTTCTCTGTTTAAAAGGCACAAAAATGGCACGAGGATAATTAAAGCTAGAGGCTAACAGTGGATGAAAGCAATCGAGCGTTTGCTTTGAGACGAGGGGATCTCGAGGGGGGGGGGGAAGGGGGGGGCAACAAAAGAACAAATTAACAAAAGGTGTGAAATAGCACGGCTGTTGTTGCTACTTGAGTTGGTAAACACCTAATTGCACGTCTTGGAAACAACAGGGGCAACACGGAGGCATTTTTGGCCAACGCGTACGGTATCAGAATTCCCCCCCCCCCCCCCCCAAATAGCACGGCTGTTGTTGCTACTTGAGTTGGTAAACACCTAATTGCACGGCTTGGAAACAACAGGGGCAACACGGAGGCATTTTTGGCCAACGCGTACGGTATCAGAATTCCCCCCCCCCCCCGCGCGTGAGGGATCTTTCGTTACAGTTTCGCCTGCATAGCACGAGCGTTTTGGTTGCGAGGCTTTACCCTAGTCGATGACGTGAGGCACACGCGCCTCGTGTTCTGCAGCACTCCTGGGTCAATTTCTGTTCGGGGGCGCCAGAGTAACTCGATGCCTGTTTCGCGTTCTGACAACTGTTGAGCGGCTCGGCTTTGTTGAAATCGGGCCCCCTCGGCTTCTCCCCGTGTTGTGACGAAAGGTAATAATGGAGTAATAGAGTGGATGAGCTCGCGTTGGCTTTGTCAAACATGGCTCTCGGGATTAGACTCAACGCTTGGGGTAGTTCTTTTATCAAAGAGTTGGAACTAGCTTTTTTTTCCCACCCTTCCCCCCAACCCCCTCACGCCCAGGGCAAAGTGGAAGGTGGGGATTTAAGTGGTTTAAAAGCACGGTGGTTTTGTTATCTTGACACGGGCCAGGCTGGTACTAATGCATGAACAATCTGTCCACGAGAGCTACGTTTTAAACAGTATTTACTGAGCGGCACGTTTTACGCACCATTTGGCGGTGTCGAAAGTTTTAGTGGGTTTTTTTTTTGGGGGGGGGGGGGGGGTTTGTGTGTGCGCGTGCTCGCACCGTGCGCGCAATTTAGAAACCTCTTCAGGCTTCAGTGTTTCTGTTTTCGCAAAGAAAAAAAAAAAAAGAAATAATTGGAAATGTAAAGAAAGATCTCGCTTGTGACGAATCAGTTTTGTTGTTGAAAAAAAAAAAAAAGTACATTTTAAGGAAACGAAATAAAACTAGATAGGAGAGTTTAGGTGTCACGTGTTACTTTTCAACTCACTGTAAATATCAGGGAGTCCATTGTGTGAGTTAATGCTGCATGAGAATTTAAAGTGAAAAAGGTGCCCGAGTGAGTTAATAATTGGGATTTATCGGTGTTATATGTATAATTTTTTTTCGAATAGTTTGGCGCACATAATCATAAGTACGGTATAAATCAATAACGAAGTGGCTATTCGCACCCGGGTACCAGAAGTGAGAGGTTGGGATTAAAAAAAACTATTTAAAATTTTATTGTTGGGTTTGTAAGACAAAATGAGGTATCAAATGAAAGATAATTGAATGGATTATACGTTTGTAAACTTACTTCTTCAGTTTAAGTAAACTAAACTGGCGCAAATGACATCCAAATAGGATGCAGACACGCAGCGCCGCCATTCGCACCCGGGTACCATTAGACTCAAGCTGAGCAAAAAACGTATGCTGAAAGGTCGTCCATCCACTCAACCCCCTAAACCAAAAACTAAAAAGATTTTCAACACTAATTCTAGAACTGACTATGTCTCCAGATTTATGACGGCTTCGGGTACACCTCTAACCACACGACGCTAGAGCGCTTTCCCCGGCCCGTGTACGTGTCGATGTCCAACACCATAGCCATCGTCATGTCAACGGGGTCACCGCACGGGGCCGGAACACAGACCTCAGAGTGTTGCTACTACACGGGCTTCAAGTTGGAGTACCAGTTTGTCTCAGGTACGTCAAGTCTGTCATTCCTCTGTCCAGAATGTCGAAAGCCAAAATGCATGGCAGCCCTAAAGCATTTCCATGACGGAATAACTTTATTATCAGAAAACTCAAGCTCTGTGTGTGTAGTTGATTAAAACTTTAGGGTTTCCGATAATCGTATGATTAAAGGAAAGGATACAAAGGAAAAGAACATACGAAAATGACCAAATCTATATTCAACAATGAGTTCGCAGGTGGCCCGCCAGTCATACGAAGATGACCAAGTCTATATTCAGCAATGAGTTCGCAGGTGGCCTGACAGTCATACGAAGATGACCAAGTCTAAATTCAACGATGAGTTCGCAGGTGGCTTACCAGTCCTATTTGTGCCTGGAAAGCTTTCCCGCACGATGGACAAACGTTGTTTTGGTACTAGTTGGATTGAAGCCGATTCTGTCTTTCCTTGCTGTGCACTTACTTTGGGCGTGAGCGGTGCGGTTATCCCCTGAGGAGGATATTATTCCAACAGTGAGTGTGTCACACCAACTTGTACGATCCAAAGCAAGTGTTTCCCACGAATTAAGGCCAATGTCCATGGATTTGAGTGAAGGTTTTTAGTCAGTCCTTAAAACGTGTTTTCTTTCCTCCAGGTGAGCTTTTCCTTCTGGAGAATTCACTGAAAAATTAATCGTTTATCAACGCTGCTGTCTAACATTCTTGCAACATGCCCTGCCCATCTGGATTGTCCTTTTTGTAGGAGCGTGTGGAGGCTGATTACGTCGGCCTGTTGTAGGACTTTTATATCAAGCACCTTAAGTCAAGAAGTTTACATAGAAGTCGTAGCTGGAGATGATTCAGATGCCCAGAATGGCATTCCTTATTAGATGCCCAGAATGTGTGCTGTACAACGTCTAAAACAGATGTGGTGTACAGAAAAAATGTTGTTGCCTAAGGAAAAGAAAGGAAAAACTTCACAGACTTTGACATGTACAGCCTCGAAATGATCAAAATATAGCTGAAAAGATGTCTTGGTCAACTATTAGTTTTTCATTATTTAAAACAAACTTATTTTGAGAGCGATTACAAGATTTACTCTAAGAAATACATTTAAACCCCTTTTAAATATATTGTACGTAATCATAGATTCCTATAATTGTGTTTGTGCTTGGAATAATACCAGCAAATATTCGTTAAGGTTAATGATGGATTATGATCTAATTGCATTGCCATTTTTTCCCTAACATACCAACAGAAAAAGAATGGAAAGAAAAACCAGACGCCTCGTGCAGTCAGGTTCAACCCATGCAAGGAGGCGGCATTCTGTCCTTCACTGGCAACACAAGCTCAGGTATCCATGGGTGCTATGGATGTTTATATGACTCGTATGGATCTTTGGATGAAATGACGTATCCGATATTAACGTCAATGGATGAAGTTGACCTTGTATTTCAGGGGAGGGGGATAAAATGGATGTTTATATGACTCGTATAGATCTTTGGATGGAACGAATTATTCAATATTAACATCATTCGATGAAGTTGACCTTGAATTTCGAGGGAGAAGATGATGAAAATGGTTGTGTCAAAGTTCATTGAAATAGATTTTTATAGTGGTGACTTAAATATATATATATATATATTTATGAATGGTTGGATCGTTGTGTGATTATTATGTAATTAAAGGAATGAATGTTGAATACATTAAGAGGCACAAAGATATTGTATATGTTTCTATAGAATAATTCAATTAATGCTTCATCTTATAATTAACGTAATTGATAAGTTCGCTAGCTCGGGCACTGTAACCACATGGCGATGGTGAAATATGCCAAGAGATGCATAATTTATCATAATAAATACAGACGGTTCGCTCCATGTATCCATCATTTATCATGCCCTCCAGGTGTCATCATCCTATTTCTCTTTTAAACTGCTTTGTAGTAAAATTATGATTGGGAAAATACTTCGCATGTGGCTGGTGATATTGGGAAAATAATTCTTATTGGAAACCACCCAAATATCTTTTCAAAGGGACGTTATAACCATGACACTGGCGTTTCACCGGATTTCCATTAGTTACGTCCCTACGGGGAGGACACCGGCCATTGGGCGGACAATATCCAGGGGGGCAGACAACATCCATTCGGAAATTAATTTTTATAGATTGTACAATGCATTCTATATTGTCACACCACAAATACCCCCCCCCCCCCGTTTTTATGTCTAGTCCCTAGATTCTATGACTGTGTGTGGCTCATCAAACGTTACAGTAGCTTGAATACAGCCGACGCCGTCATGTTGAGGCTACGAGAAGTCCTGCTAGGAGACGGTGAGTCCAAACTCTCGTGCGACACGGTAGATTATCAGGGATTGTAATCTTTAAGATAACTTTGATATAACTTTATAGATATTAGATTCGAAACTATAATGTGTCATATTTGCAGCCTAAACCCTAAATGTTAAAAATAATGAATGAAATTAAAAAATACACTCCCACCCCCTTTTTCCAAAACCCCCACACTTTTCCCCTCCAGTCATAAATCTGGCACAGACCAAACATTTCACAATCCAGTTATAACACAGAAAGCTCCACCAACAATTGTTGACAATCAATACTCTAGTTACGCTCCGAGCTCCTACACCATTAAAAGTGAAGAGGGTGGTTGAGGGTGTGGGGGAGGAAGGGCATGTCAAATGTTTAACGAAATTTTGTTTTTTTATTACTGTCACTAAACCATCTTATTAACTAGGTAATGGAGGTGCATGAACCAGCACTGAGGAATAGAGCTGGTAGAAGCATGTGAACAATATGGCTGACAGAATAAATAAGGCATCAATTTTAATAAATAATTTTTTTTAAAGTGAAAAGTTCAAACTCTATATATATTTATTTAAATTTGGAGCTCGGAGCAATACAAAAAACCACCAGCTCCATTACAGCTCCGGGCAAAAAGACCTTGCTCCAGTTCCAGTTCTGAGCTACGTAACATATCGCTGATGAAAACAACTTAGTATATTGAACCCATAAGTTTTAGAATGGCATTCCTTATTAATGTTTGTCTTTTAAAAAGACTAGGAGAGGCAGACATTTATAAGCAGAATTTTATTTTTTAAACCACTGCTGTCAACCAGGCTGGCTAAGATACGGCAAGAAAAACACGTTGGAGATCAGAAATGGCGTAAGCTCAGAGGCTCCACTCATTGCTCGCTACACGGCTCGTAATCTGACGGACATACCCGCGTCCATTACCTCACAGCTCGGCCTGTACATACGTCTGAGAGGCGGCTTCTTCAGCACTGACAAACTCTCTTTTATGTACACTGCAGTTAAAAACGTCACTGAAGGTAAGAAGAAGTGTACAATTGTTAAACGTAAGGGGCTGTTCACAAAAATAGGCATCTTTGGTTAAACTCTCCAAAAACCCCTTTTCCCCCTCCCTTGTCCAAAGGTCCCCCGCATATAGCTTTTTTTCAAAAATGTTTTTTTCTTCTTTTAACTTTGTTTAACCCAGATGGTAATGGCTGCCCTGGCTTTTACTTCCTGTGCCGTAACCTGCTTTGCATTGATAATGACCTGACCTGTGATAGCGTTGATCACTGTGGGGACGGCTCTGATGAGCGACCGACGTTGGACTGTTCCGTGTCTGGTGAGTGATAGCCTGTGCGCCAAGGGTATGGCAGTGGCGTAGCTAGGGATGGTGCCGTCCCGGGCGGGCAGTGACATCTCTTTGAGTTTTGGAGGCCCTCTGCAACTTTTCACTTTTTTGCGGTCGGTTCCTTTACGAGATTCAGTTAACTACAAGTGAACGCCTCCAGATCAGAGTGCTACCAGATCAGATTGCTCCCCCAGAAAAGGGTGTCATCAGACGGAGCTGGTGTTCCACTGGAGGAGGTTGCCACCTGAACAGGGTGCCACCAGAGAAGGCAGTCTCGTAGGAGATCCAAGGGGAGGTCTGGATTGGGGGGTCGGGGAGCGGTGATGCCGTGAGTTTATTGCACTGGGTGACACGAACCCTAGTGACGCCACTGATTGTAACGTAGCGTAACATCGGTTTCTTCCGCTATTGGGTTCTTACAAGACTTTAAAAAAAAAAAAATCAACTCTTACAGCGTATAGAAGCATCTTCCGGAAGCTGCCAATATGGCGTCTCATTCTCATAGAATCTAGAAATATTTGTTAAGTCTTAGATTGATTGGGACAAAAAGCAATCAGCAATGTTTCCAGTAATAAAAGTTTATGTTTTGTTTGATGAAGAAATGTTAGTATAAATCCAATAATATTAAAACTCTACTATTTACTATACAGATATGTTAAAACACAGTTTCAAATGGAGTATGCCTTACATAGGTGAGTACTTTGATTCACATCATTAAATGCAGTTACATTTATTTTTTTTTGGACAAAAAGAATAAATAATTTATCGGTTATAATTAAACTAGAGATGGGAAAGTTTTTGTCATGTTATGGACCATGGGTGGCCAACCCCAAAAAGGCTTAGTGGGCCACCTTGATTGCTAGGTAACCGTTCGCGGGCCACCTTGATTACTAGGT
The DNA here is from genome assembly GCA_964033795.1 of Lymnaea stagnalis. Taxonomy (NCBI): domain Eukaryota; kingdom Metazoa; phylum Mollusca; class Gastropoda; family Lymnaeidae; genus Lymnaea; species Lymnaea stagnalis. The sequence goes on from CAXITT010000288.1 coordinate 34,047, forward strand.
AACCGTTCGCGGGCCACCTTGATTGCTAGGTAACCGTTCGCGGGCCACCTTGATTGCTAGGTAACTGTTCGCGGGCCACCTTGATTGCTAGGTAACGGTTCGCGGGCCACCTTGATTGCTAGGTAACGGTTCGTGGGCCACCTTGATTGCTAGGTAACTGTTCGCGGGCCACCTTGATTGCTAGGTAAC
>CAXITT010000288.1:35949-50092 GCA_964033795.1 Lymnaea stagnalis
AGGTAACTGTTCGAGGGCCACCTTGATTACGAGGTAACTGTTCGAGGGCCACCTTGATTGCGAGGTAACCGTTCGCGGGCCACCTTGATTGCTAGGTAACTGTTCGAGGGCCATCTTTATTGCTAGGTAACCGTTCGCGGGCCACCTTGATTGCGAGGTAACTGTTCGCGGGCCACCTTGATTGCTAGGTAACTGTTCGAGGGCCACCTTGATTGCTACGTAACCGTTCGCGGGCCACCTTGATTGCGAGGTAACCTTTCGCGGGCCGCACGTCATGATACCTTGTGTTAAAATATTAAAATAACCACCCAGCAAATGATGCATAATGATGTTGGTCTATTCTTAATGCACATAACGAAATGCTTAACAAAATGAATTAACACAATAAAACTAAACGACTGTGACGTCATTGTACCTTTTATCTTCTTATCTTTTTAAAATCGAATTATTTTCGGTCTATTGAATGAAGAGCGAATACATTTATTGTTATATTGACGCGATGGGTTACCCCTGTTGTACACAATTATTTTTTTTTTAAAGCAACGCTTACTACATGTTTCACACACACACACACAAAGAACTGAAGAGCCAAAGATTGTGTACAGGGAAACATTCTAGCATAAGTTACTAGTCTGAACTATCAACGAAGAATATTTAACTTTAGGATGAGAATCTTGTCCGAAAACCTTTGATCATAATAAAAAAAAATATATTTTAATGGTAAGCATCCTCCTTTAAAGATCCATTGAATACAAATCATATCAAATCATCCGGTAACTTGTCTTTGTATTTGCTGCGTAGCCGACACGACATTGGCCAACAAACCGGCGTGTCCAGATATCACCTGTGGCGCCATCTGCATCACACTGAATCAAGTCTGTGATGGGGTGCAAGACTGCGTGGATATGGAGGATGAGAAAAACTGTGGTAAATAATCTGTTGTGTGGGAACAGTGTAATATATTTAAGAGGTCGTGTTTTTCACTGAACCCAGAATTTAGAAATTAAAGCGAGGTAAGAAGAGATGAACTCATACTTGTAGTTGTTTTGTTCAATCGTATCTTTAACGAAGTCCGGGATTAGAAACAAATTGTGGTAGGCCTATATATCTATGTGAAAACATTGAACTATTTTGGATATCTTATTTTTTCCGAAGAACAGGTAGGAAGGATGCAATCCAGTGGCGTAGGAAAAAGGGGGGGGGGATATTTTCTTTAAATGTAGGGTGGCATTTTCGGTTAACTGCAGAGTTATTTTCAAAGGAAAGGGGTGGCAAAATTGTCGATCCGCCCCGGGCGGCACTTAACCCCAGCTACGCCCTTGATGAAACTGAAATCATATTTTTTAGTTTTAACCTTTAAAGTCCTCCAGATGAGTAAACCTATGCTTGAACTCTCTTACGAGTGTAGCTAAGCAGTACTAGCAGTTTCTCGTTAGTAAGGATATCGATGAATTCCAATTTTTGTTACAGTTACACAGCGTAGGTCTAGGTTTTGTAATTAATGAAGGGGGAATAAATAATATTTTTAAGTTATTGGAGTGAAATAAAATCTTGCCTAGCCGTGTAATATAATTTTGATAACAAGAAGTTGATGGATATATACATGTTGATGATTGATATGCGGATATTATATAAATGCTTTGACTTTATTTAATTTATAGGCCTATATTAATTTAAAGTATTTCTAAATTGATAATGTTTAGAGTCGAGGACAGATCATGAAATGTCAGTCACCTACCGTACATTTTAATTCATTAAATATAAATAAACTTGCACATTATTACAGTTTTGAGAAAGATGCAATTATTGAAAAATTAACAGCTCAATTAAATATTCCTATCAAATCCTTATTTACAGATTTGAATCTAAAAAAATTGTTAGGAATTCAAAATTTAAAAAAAAAAAAAAACAAAAAAAAAAACAATGTCTCCTAATCAATGTGGTGTAGAGCTTTTTTTAAAACACATTTCAGCCAATCCAGTGTCCTCAAGAAGAAACCGATCAAGCAAGCCAAGATCTGTTATTAGTGCTTTACTTTTGTATGTTTCATTGTTTTGGTTTTTAAATGAGGTGAGTGCGAACAGATGACAGAATTTCATTGGTCAATTAGGTGTTTCCTTCTCATTCATTGTTTCACTATTTTTTTTTTGGTCACATATTGGCTTCCTAAAATAAAGAAAAGCTATTTCTGACCAATAATCCTGGTACCATGACTTCAATAGTGTTTTATATAAATAATGAAATTCTCAAAGATTTAAATTCTTGAGGCATTATTTTCAAATTAAACAACCTCTAAAAAAAACAGTTTTTTAAGATAAATCAACTACAGTTTATGCATTTCTTATTATTTAATTTTATATTCATATTATGATTTCCCACCAGCTTTTACACAGCAGATTTAATACACCAAGTAGGCCTATTTCAGAAAACAAAAAAAAAATATTACTCACGTGAGATATATGTTTTTTTTAAAAAGAATCTCGTTAAGCACACATATCTTGTAAGAACAGTGTCGTCATATTTCCTTCATCTTCCCCTTGAAAAATAGTAAAATAACTTATCTATGGGGTTCAGGGGTGGGGCTGAAAATTTGAAAGAATATGTTGTCTTTGGCAATAAGTCTATATGCCAAGTTTCAACTCAATAGGAAGATGGGCGGTGGGAAGTGGGTGAATTAGCCATCTGAAGATTTTTTTTCCACGCACCAAGACAAAAACTAAACACACCAACAATAGCGCAGTGAGATATAAATATAAGGATTTAAAAAAGAAAGAAATATTCATTAAGTGATCTCACTTTGGAAAAAAATAAAATTTGTAATTTTACTTCATCTGATAGGGAACCAACCGTACCAGGTAGATATCTTCAAATCTACTTTAGAAAGTTTTAAAGTGAAACCTTGGGAGTGTTCAAAAGCTAGTGGGAGAGACAGCAACTTTTTTATAATGATATGTGTGCTCTACATTGTTCTTAAATTGATGTGATGTATGATATGTGTGATATTCTGTATGCTAATGCCTTTGAAAACATTGGAAAAAACTTTGATAACTCTGCTTAAAGATAACTTTCTCAGTATTTTATTCAATATTATAACAAGAAAATTTTGTCAATTATTTCACTTGTTTTATTCAAAAGCTTTTTTTTTAAAAAGTGTAATGGTTTTTGGGCTTAGTTAAAAATAAATAGTTTTTAAGTTGCATCGAAATCTAAACATGAACATATGTTATAGTTATAAGATTCAGTTACTTAAAGCATACATAATGTTTTTTAAAAATATATTTTGAATTTTTATGTACATAAAAGGTATTGTGTTCTTTGCATTGCAAAATTCAATTTTTTTATTTTGTTTTCATTTTTATTATTTTTGGTGTAACTAAGTTATTTTGATAGTCATATGAGTGATAAAATGTACAATTTGAATGCTCACTGTAAAGGATGTACAATTTGAATACACTCTGTAAAGGATGTTTGACCAAAAGACAAGATAAAATCAGTGCTGCTCAAATTCTGACGGCAGAAACATTTCTGTACAATGTAAATACTTCTATGGTGCAACACAAGATTGTAAAGTTGCACAAAAAGTCCTCATTTTTTTCTTAATTGTTCAATAGGAATTTGAAAACATTTAAATGAAGTTGTCATTTTTTTCTTAATTGTTCAATAGGAATTTGAAAACATTTAAGTGAAGTTGTCATTTTTTTCCTTTTCAAATATTGATTTAAGAAATGTATATGGTCATAACATTATTATTGCCAGTGTAAGTTGCTTTTTTTGTGTGTGCATCTCAAACTGAACATTTCTTCATCGCTCAAAGCTTGAAATGTGGTCAAGTTTATTGTGATTTTAAAAGTAATTTACCCATTGCTCATCTAAGTTTGGCAATTTATCTCTTTTTTTCCTGCATACTTTTGACCTGTGCACACTTGGTATTTATATCATCCATGAATATTGAACAAACTGAATGTAACCATGTACTTGTGGCTAAAGAAATCATGCTTAAAATCTATTTTAAAACAAATAAATGCATTTAAAGTATGTGTATCGTGGTCCAAATTTTTTTATTTTATTTCAAAAGTGGAAATTGTAATGTAATTTGTAAACTGAAGCACAGGAATAATTCTGGAAGCCTGTGAATCATTTATTTACAATAAAAAGCTGTGAAAAAAGGTAGAAAACATCTTATCAAACCCACAATTTATAAAATCAAAATAATTGATTAAACTAGAGAAAACATTTGCTTAACAAGTATAAAGTATAAATTTCTCTTAAATGATGTAAATATAATCATTAATTCATAAGTAATTTAGAGTTAGAAATTTAAATGTTGATAAAAATAATGTAAATATCTATGATTGATTGACTACATTTTCCAAAAAATACTTGTACTTAAAAGAAAAACCTGCACTGCCAAAAAAATAAAAATCAAATGAAAAAAGGAATTTCCATCAAAATAATTGTACTTATATGAAAGGACTTAATAGGTGGTCGACAATTATAATTTTCAGTGAGTTGGGTATGACCGTATCGAAACAAGGTAATCTACCATAGATTCCACAATAGTGGCATCTAACTATTTTCAACAGCATGTCTGTGTGAAATTGTGCACATTTTTTGTTGCAATGTTAAGATGCAATGCATAGCTTCTTTTTTTAAAAAAATCAATATGTACATAGTATAATTTACATAGAGGTTGGAATGTGTAATTGGATTTTTATTTTAATACAATAAAGAAGTGGAAAAAAGATCACAAGTAACAAAGACAAGTTTATCCTTTAAAGGAATTGCAGTGAGAAATTAAAAAAATTATTTGTGACATTAGAATGCTAGAAAAAATATATATTTTACTTTGTAATTTATATACTTAACTTGAGTGGAAAAGTCCTTCTGTAACACATAGTTCACAAAAAAATATTTTGAATGAACAACAATAAATGTTGTGCTTTCAATGAAAGTTTTAAATTATTTGACACCAATATTTTCTGTACTTTACTCAACTTTGAAAAGTACTGTACACAGGAATGTAAAAAGTTAACATTGGAATGTACAATTGATAAAATCACTTCAACAACTCTTTAGACATTATTTGTACAGCACATTATACAAGATAATAGATTGGACTTGTGATCATCTTGGAATAGTCTAAATTAAAAGTTCAGATCACTTATAACCAAAAAAAATGAACAGTTAATTTTAGTTAAAAATTTAACGGAACAACACCTTCTGCAATACACATATATCAATACTCTAAGCTGGAAGACAATTTGACCCCGTAAAACATCTAAACTACAGTCAAATATACCATCAATATTTGTCAGCACAGAAATGCTTAATAAAAGTGAGCAAAGAATTAATGGGAAAAAAAAATTAAATATAATTATTTAGATAGAGTGATCCAGACTTGTATTTATAACCGTTAACTTTCATTAAGAAAAGATAATTAAAATGTGCAAAACACAGGAACTTCATACAATATTTACATCAAATTTATATTTTGAAAGTTCACAATATTTACATCGAATTTATATTTTGAAAATTACTTCTTAAAAGCTAAAAATAAAAAATTTTTTAGACAAGATATTTAACAACTTGAAATATTATTAACATCAAAAGACTCATTATTTGACAGACAGACAGAGAGGTCCCCATCAAGTAACTGACCAGGCACCTTTGCATATGATACAAAATGGCTTTTTAAAATATTTTTATTGTGGAGTGGAATGTTTTAGTACATATCACCACTTGGGGGGGAAAAAAAAGCTTCTCTTTACTTGCTTCGAACAGATACTTAGTGTATTTAAATCCCATTCCAAACCTCTAAAAAACACATGCATATATTGCTTCAACAAAACTCCTCATTAAAAAAGTGACCAACAGTTAAATACTTGTTTGTTTAGTTATTTTAAACAAAAACATCATTTTCAGTGGCCTGGAAAATATTGGGATCCAATGTTAAAACAGCTTGATCGGATCTTCCCCTCAGTTCGGTTTCTTCTATCAGACCTCTAGCAGAGTTACCCAATCTGTCACCGGTGGCTCTGGCAGGCCTCTGGTTATGGTGAGACTGTTGTTCCGGATGATCACCGGAGGTACTGTTGTCAGGATGACCGACCCGACGCTCTGTTCCACGGTGTGAGCGCATCCTCGGAATGGGCGCTTGTTCCCGCTCTGCTCGAGAGGTGCTTTTCTTGGCCTGTCTAGGAGCAGGGGTTGGCTTCTGAAGGACATTTCCAGCAGACTGCGATGGTCGCAACTGGGAGGAGGATGGGTTCTCTCTAGGCGGAGCTTGATTTTGTCTTGGCACTTGATAAATTGACTCTGGCCTTTGCTTGTGGCCAACATTTTCACCCATTGTCAAATTGTTTTCTTGATTTGACCTGGGCTGGTCTCGACTTTGATTATTTGGTACTTTGTAAATAGGTTCAGGCCCTTGATTATGACGGACTCTCCCATCACTTGGCGCACTGTTTCCGGAATTCCATCTGCCATTTTCTCGACTCTGGTTAGGTCTTTGGTAAATGGGTTCAGGAGCTTCTTTCTGGTAGGCTCTTCTGTCAGATGGTGACACACTTTTAGGATGTGACCTGAACTCATCATCAGTTGGTGTGGCAATGTGAGATTGTGGTTGTCTGTCTCTCCGTTGGGCATCTGCTCTGCGGCTGTGAGGATTTTCAAAAGAATACTGGTCTCTTAGTAATGGAAGACCAGCTTTGTCGCTGGAGTTTTTGTGTTCACTGGAATCAAGCCAAGCGACATCCTTTGGATTGTGACTTGTTCCGTCAGAATTAGGAGATAAAACTCTCTGATGTTCTTGATCTGGGGTGGATCTATGAGCATCATCAGATAAAACTAAACATGGTCCAGGGGTCAAGGTGAGCATGTCGGCTGCTTTTGAGTTTGGGATGTTTCCTCTAGAGGAAGTTTGACCATGTTTGACTGGTCGGGAGATGGCTGTAGAGGATTTGTAGTCATGTGTTGATTTGGGAACAGGCTGAAGTGGTTTAAGGTCTGGTGTCACTTGAGCAGAATGAGATTCAGGCTTGCTGTTCTTGTCAAAGCCTGTGTGCCTGTTGGGCTCAGCATGAGATCTGGGGTGCCCAATTTCAGGAACCGGGTGGAGAGACCTGCCTGCGTCTGAGAACTTGCTGAGGGATACACTGCTAGTGTGGTGCGGCTGTTTAGTTTTTCTGTTTGTTATAGATACATCCAAACAGGAACTAGAGGACTGTTGAGGATTTTCATGGACCATATGATGATCTCTGTTGGCATGGATGTTATACCCTTGCAACAAATTATCACAGCTCTGTGCTGTGTATTTGTTCAAATTTTCAACTGGTCTGTCTCTTACAAGACCCCTCCCTGTGCAGAAGGGGTCAAGGTCTTCCCTCTTCAATGAAACATCACCATAACCGGCATAACTAAACCTTTTGTCCTCATATCTTGCTTCCCCTGTACTGTAGCTTGGCACAGCTCCTCCAACAGCCCCACCAAGGGAGAGATCAAAACAGCTCTGAGACCTAGAGCTTTCGGTTATCTTTGAGGCGTTTCCTGAATAGTGACTTGGCCCTTCTGTGCCATTTTTGATAGGTTTTTTGTGGTTTCGTTTAACATACAATCCATCATTTCCATGTTCTGGAGCATTCAGCGCGTCTCTGGACCCTCTTGTCCCATTTTCAAGCCTATCAGATTCCTTGCCTTCTCTTTTGGGATCTTTTATGCTTTCAACCTCCTTGGAACTTGTCCTGTCCCTTCTTCTTTGATGACTATTTTCTCTGACATTCCTTTCATTTTTTCTCAAATCATTGTCTAGCCTCGACCTCTCTGTTGGGCCTCCAATGTTAGCCGGTGTTTTATGTTTGGACAGGGATATGTCATCTAATTCTACTTGCATATCACCCCCAACGGAACCAGGCTTGCAGGTGGAGTTACTCACTGACTTACCGGCATTCTGTGCGACTGAAAATCTGTTACTGGGACCGTTTTTGTTGAGGTCAAGGCTAGCCCTCGAAGACAGATCCTGATTGGAACTATGGGTAATAAATGAAGAATGTTCATCGGTCGATGTATCAGATGACGAAGAAAGATCCAGGCGGTTTTCAGGTTCGGATGCATACTCAGATGAACTGGATGAGGACACATAAGCACCAGGATCCAGGGATGCCATGAATGTAGCTCTAGAGACTTGGTGCTGAGGTGAGCTTAGCGTCGCCGCGCCCTGGACCAGAAGATTGTTAATGCTACCACCATGTGCTGCAGCTGGTTCTACATTCTGTGAGGGCGTTGCCGAGGGTGGCATAACTGCTTCTTCATAAGAGGGGGGCGCAGTCGGAGTAGTGTCTGACTGAAACCAGGAAAAAGCCTGAAAAAGTTTCAAAATTGTTTTGATAAATTTCAGCGGAAAAAAATTAAATCAAGATCAATATTAAATTCCTCACAAAGACTGCTCATCAGGAGATGTAGGTATTGCATAAAGAAAATTTTTAAAATTAGAAAGTACCCAACAATATTTTTGTTACCTACCATATTGAGGTAGCCAATCGGTGTGTTCTGTATAACTTCTTCATAAGATGGCGGATGTTCACCAGAGCTAACTGTGACGCTCATCTGGACATTATGATTGAGTCTTCGACGACGGCGACCTGGATATATATTGGAGAACATATCAAAAGCTAGGAGACTATAAAGCAAATAAAATGTTTTAATATCTACATATCAGCATTAAGATATAAGAAAGCAATTTTATTCCTAGTATGGTTTCATTCTCAAATTTCCTGGAATTCAATGTGAACTATATATTCATTTTTGTAAACAAACATAGAAACATGCACCTATCTAATGATCACACACACATTTTTGCATTCTGTTGAACCTCATCTACAGCAATAAAGCCCCTAAACGCTTACCTCGACCCTGGGCTTGGGTAACTCCATTGGGGCGATTTCCAAAGGTGCTGTTGTTGAGTCGCCTGCACCGGCGAATGAAGATGATGAGCAGACACATCACAATGACAAGAAAGACCGAGACCACCATAGGAATTATTACCCCGATACTGATGGAGTAGTCGCTGCCTCTGCTGCTTTCGCTCACGCGATCTAGTGACAAGAATGAAAAATTCTCTCAAACGGAAAGACAATTAAAAATGTGGTTATGTTTTGCGTCCGGGGAAAATACAATGTCAAGTTCAATATTTAATAAGGTTTGCTCATTTTTTTTTGTCGTATTGATTCATCTTATCACAAATTAATTATAAGAAGGTTCCCAGTGAAAGCAATCCTTCTTAACTAAGCATAACTGAAGAAGAAACAAAATGGGACACTATTATGTTTCTCATTCCTTCATAATTATTTAAAAGTATTGGATTCAAGGAACATTTTAATAATACGTTTTGATTTTCAAAGCTATGACTTTAACCTTCAATATTTAGATCACAAACTTTCATTGTTAAAACCAGGAGTAAATATTGGACAGGAGGAAATGAAAAAAAGCAAGGCAATTTTTTTTTTTCAAATTTGCTTAACATTATTTTTTTTAAAGCATTGTATCAAGACATAAAATAAAAGTGAAGTGTGTACATACTACATAATGTTGTGGATTCATCACTTTTATCTCCACAGTGATCATAGTTGTCACATTTTAAAAAAGCTGGTATGCACCTCCCGTTTCCACACTTAAAATAATCAATGCTGTTTGTACAATCTGAAAAGGAAAATTTTTAAATTTTTAAAAGTTCTAGCTAGCTATTGAAATTATCTCTTCCGTTTACATAGATTTGTCATTATTTCCTACGCAGCCTAGTGTTCATTACATGTAAAAATAAGGACTAAGAACAATGAGAAGCCTTGCCTGATATGAACATAGCATAAGAGATAACCAAGGCATCTTCCATTAGGTAGCTTCCTTTGAGTCGGATGTAAAACCCAACATCTGAGCGGGCATCAAATCCTTCACTTCCGCCATATACACTCGGGATAACAGCCAAGAGAGGATCTGTTGTGGAGGTCAGGCCAACTTTGATCTCCAGTTTGTTTTCGTAGGACTTTAAATCTAAATGAAAAACATTGACCCACTTAGACATTTGCATTGTTGTAGGAATAAGGAATATTTAGGTGGGTTTTTTTTCATATGGGTTAGTTTGTGTGAAGTGGTAAGAAAATTAAATTGGATCTAACATTTAAGTAAACAGAAAATACAAGTATAGAAAAAAAAAATTTAATATATGGCATTGCTTTGCAAATTATTGGTCTGAATTTTTATGGATCTTTCACCTTTTTGTGAGACCTGGGGGTCTATTTAGACGGAACACTTACTATGGAAAATCACATTAACATGCTTTGCAAGGCAATTTTTCTAGAGCTGCACAGGATTAGTCATATCAGACCTTTCTTAACATTAGATGCAACAAAGAGACTGATGTCTGCATTTGTGTTATCACGCATGGGCTACTGCAATGCTCTCATGGTGGGTCTCCCAGCTACGCTCCTGGATAAAATTCAAAGAGCACAGAATAATGCGGCTCGCATTGTTCTTCGCAAGCGCAAATTCGACCATGCTAAGAGACTTCTGAGAGAGCTGCACTGGCTGCCGGTCCGCGCTCGCATAGAGTACAAAATTGCAACTTTGTGCTACCGCTGCTTACATGACCTGACGCTGTCTTATCTCAAAGCACTCATGACGCCTTATGTACCCACTAGACAGCTCCCCTCATCCGATAGTGGCAAAATATCGATACCGTGTGTTTGCCTTGAGACTTATGGAAAGCGCACTTTTGCATTTACCAGCCCAAAAATTTGGAACGCCCTCAGAAACAGCCAGACACTGGAGTCCTTTAAAATCTATTTAAAAACACATCTATTTCGCAAACACCTTCTGGGGTGATGTTATCTACCATCTTTTTCAGTTAATGTATATTGACTTGAGTTGCTTATGATTGAAATGGGATAAAGACTTTGACTTGGTATGCTAGTATGTAGTTTTATATTGTTGCGTCTGTTTTTAAATGTGGCAAATTTTAGATTGTTTTTATTTCTCTTTTAATATGGTTGAATTTTTACCGCGCTTTGAGCTTTTAGGGATGAAGCGTGTTTTTCAAATAAACTTTATTATTATACAAAGAAACAAAGGGGCCTTTTTTGGTGTGACTTTCACCCTAAGCAGTCTTGAGTGAAGTGGCTTTTACAAGTACCTCATTATATTATTGACTGCAACAGAAGAATCATATATAACAACTACAAGTACATTGGTTCCTAGGCCAAAATGAAGCCCTACAAAGTTACAGTAAAGCAAAAGTGCCACAAATACTGAACAAAATTTTATGTTAAAAAAAAAGAAAAAACGAATTTGTAAGATTATTACTGGACTATATCTCACATAAATATAATTTATCTATGATTAACCCTCACCTTGGCCGACACGATACCGCAACAATTTGAGATAAACACCGTCAAATCCTGTTGCTTTCTTTATGACCCAAATGCAGTCCCTGATTCTTCCATCTGCAACTTTTGATAGCGATATGAAGCCACCACTGTCAGTAATCATTTGTCCACAATCTGAAACACAAAAATGTATTTTAAAATAGAAATAAGTTGGTATTTTTTTTAACCGAACTAGTCGACTTTGTATTTTTAGAGCAGAATGTAACATATTACACAGGGCCACATTAAAATCCTTGAGAGCCCTAAGCACTTACAACTATGTTTTTTTATATAAATGTTCAGCTGAGCAATTGGTTATAATTAGTGTTAATAATATGTGGAATCCAATATAAATATTTGGAGCTGCACACTTATTTTTGCTTTCTACTATTATTCTATAACATTAAGATAAATTCTAATCCTTCTTACTGGCTTTTTTTTTTTCTCTTCTGTAATTTCCCATTTGATACTGTGTGGTCTTTAAATTTGGTGAATGGGCTGTACTGTGTATGCACAAAGTAAATTGTTTTGTTTCAATAATGTTTTTGCTGCATCCCCTCGTAATGTCCTGACATGTTAGCAGCGTTCTCATAGGACTAACTTTTACAGCAGTTTAGCTTACAGTTTTCTCGTGGGTAATGTGAATTCTGATAAGCCGTTTATTCCTCAGTAATGTTTTTTCGTTTCTATAATTTATCCGAGTACTAAAGTTAACTGGTAGAAATGTGACAAGTCTGGTGTTCAATCTACTGTTCTACTAAAATAATCGGAACACTTAACTTCATCGACAGCATGAACGTGGACCTTTTCAGAATCAGTTCCATGCCGGTGGGTTTTTGATGGAGAAGATTGATTGCCTTTGCCAGAATTTACATATTTGGAAATGTGGCCTGCTAAAATTGGATCAAACTGGACAATGAGCTCTAACCGCTCTAACAAATTCCCATTATGCTGTGTCTGTTTCTGATGACAAATTTTGTATTTGTTTCAGCAACGGTGTAACATGTTGTGAAACTCGAGTGAAGAAAGTAAACGAGTAAGCTTTGCAGTATTTGACATTAAACCCACAACCTTCTCTTGTTTCTGTGTTGATAATTTGTGTTTTTCTGAACCACTTAAATGAAGGGATGAACAGTGTCTCATGTTGTTTTCTAGGGGTCTCATGTTGTTTTCTAGGGGTCTCATGTTGTTTTCTAGGGCTCTCATTTGGTTTTCTAGGGGTCTCATGTTGTTTTTAAGGGGTCTCATATTGTTTTCTAGGGGTCTCATATTGTTTTCTATGGGTCTCATATTGTTTTCTAGGGGTCTCATATTGTTTTCTAGGGGTCTCATATTGTTTTCTAGGGGTCTAAATGAAAATTATGTAAAGCGATACATTGACGCCCCCCTCCCCCTTTTAATAAATATAAAATTTGTGATTCGCGCTATAAGATCAATTTTGGTATTGCTGATAATACATTTAGCTGCAATTCATCTTCCACTATTATGAGAGTCTCAATATTTTTGTGCATAATTTTTGTGGTGTTATGAGCATGTGCTTATTTTGCTTCATGGTTATTTAGACTTGAGTATTACCAGGTTTTTATTGTGACTAAAAATATTTTTTTTTTCAATCTGAAAACCAAAATAAAAAAATAAAAAAAAATAAAAAAAAAAAAATAAATACAACCCAAAATGTCTCTACTTGATCATTTGAGAACATATATAAACTTAGCATCAAAGTTTAGCATCTACTCTGGACGTTTCTTTGCAAAATTAAATTTAAAATAGTTAAACAAAACCTTTTTAAAATATGCTAAAAGGGAGGAGTTTCAGATGCTTACCAGTCTGAACATCTGGAATGTCATCGCGGTCTGTGAAATTTAGGAAAAAAAACAAGAGCTTGAGAAAAACAGTTCAAAATACTACAATTACTGTTAACAACAGACAGGACTGGCGGACAAGGCTTACAGTTTCTTAAAACACAATGATAACTCCTCTAACTCTCTACTACAGAATGTGTTGAAATAATAAAGAACATGATAGTAAAAAAAAAATGACTTTTAACCACGATTGATGTAAGGGGCAACAACCAAAAAATAATCTCACCTTTATAAAATGTGGCTACAGCTTTGAAACCTAGATAAGTGAAGTAGGATCCAGCAATGCGGAACTCGCCAGTGTTGAAAGACATTCTCATGGACTGACCATTAGATATGATGTAAGGTCTTCTACTTTGTCCAGTTACCTTAATAAGATTGGCACCTTCAATCTAGGACAATCCAATACAAAGACAATTATTTATATGAAAATTTAATTAAATTTAATCTTTAGGGAAAACAAACTGTTTATCACTTAAAAATCTTTAGTTTTTTTTTTTTTTTTCTTTTTTTAATTTTTTGGTTCTTTTTTTTAAAATTTACTTTGTAAGTATTTGTTTAAGAAAACGGAGGTGATGTAAGAGCACTCTTTTAATAATAGTATCTCTAAACACTTGTTTATACAAGGTTCCTTTCCAGTCTAAAATTGATTATTCCTTAAAGGCTTTGGTCCACTTTTATTTATTACTAGAAATGACCCGCCAAACAATGGCTGCAGGAACATGTGAACTCCCCCATGGACTTAAGTTCTTAAGTTTTATGACAAGAAATGCAGCATATAAGAATTCCATTTAGTGCTAACCTCTTGGAATATTATTTTGTGTGCATATTCAACAGAGCATTACAGCCATAAATACATTATTTTTTTTTTTT
>CAXITT010000288.1:83974-97690 GCA_964033795.1 Lymnaea stagnalis
GGGTGGCGCTGTGTGAGAGTGGTTGGCACTGTGTTTGACTGAGGTAATATAAGTGAAACTTTGTGATACCTGTTAAGATTGGGTTAAACTGAGAGGTGTAAAAAAAAAAAAAAAAAAAAAATGAAAATTTCGCAAGTAGAAATTATTTTGAAACATTAACCATAGGTAAAATATACAAGAATTTATTTGAGTGTGAATATTTTATACCGTTCATAAAAGTATAAGATCGTCATATGAAGTATGTGAAGAAAATTTTAAAATATTTCAGTGTTTTGCTGCTGAACGTCCCTTTGTCAGAATTTTTTCTGGCCTTGATGTGTCTGAGTGGACTGGTCATGTTTGCTTATTATCAAGGTCGTGACCCTATTATAAACAAAAGGATCAACAAAAGAGACCAGGTGAGGGAATTCTATTTGGTCAATGGTACACTGAAGTGAGACAAAATTAGATTTTGCCGGAAAAAATTAGATTTTGCACTGGACGTAATCTTTCTTAAGCAACATTTTCATTAAAAGACAATTATTTTCCTACAGTGGCATTACGCACCATCTTAAAACATTCGTTTACAAATTGTTTGTGTTGCCTGTGTTGTTGTCTGTCCACTTGATTGAGTGATCGCTTTACTAAAGACAGAATAGAGGGTTGCCAACTAAATAAATAGTAATGGTTACAATAAAATACATCAACTATTTCAGATTACGTTATTCGTATGAAATTTATGTATGATTAAAATTGAGATTAAAACTGTTCATATTGAAAGGCAGGTTTCGTTTGCTGTCGTCACCTGAGCCACCCATCCCTGTCCGCAATACAGCCCACTTCCTTCTACTCAGATCTGAGTGATGCTGTTCTTTCTATGCTTGAATTCCAAACTGTTGTAAACCTTTTTTTGTCTCATCCATCCATCTAAGCCCAGGTCTGCCTCTGAGCCGTTTTCCTCTGGGGTTTTGGCGGTGCAACCACGTCACATCTCTGTCGTTTGGCATTTTTTCTAAGTGTTTCGCTCAGCGTAGTCTATCTTTTTGTTATTTCTGCTCCTAGCGTGGGATCCTGATATAGACTGTTCAATTCCCGGTTGGTTCAACTTAACAGGGTAATCATTCAATAAGTGGGCTTGGTCTACTTATCATACATCTTAATCCTTTATTGAAAATTGTAACATTTTGTTTGGAATTTAAAAAAAAAAAAAAGTATTTTTATATTTAATACTTGACACATTCAACCGAAAAGAAATACAATCGTTGTATCTTATGAAACGATATTATTTCAGTTACTGCCCTTGTTTGTAATGGATATTTTCGGAGACCTTCCTGGCATGGCTGGACTCTTCATCGCTTGCATCTTCAGTGCTGCCCTCAGGTTGGTTCAAGACCACCGGTTCAACTAGTTTCTCTAGCGTAACTCGTGATTTCAATTGGTTACACGACGTATATCGTGTTAAAGCCAGCAGCAAGTTTATTCCTGTCACATACACTTTAAAAAAAAATCACGTGATCCATGTTCTTGGTGCTAGTTGGCATTCAACGGTTTTCACACAAAAAAACAAAAAAAAAAAACACAAGTTTGTGTAATAATTGTATTTTTTTTTTTTTATCGTGTTAAAGCCAGCAGCAATTTTATTCCTGTCACATACAATTTAAAAAAAAATCACGTGATCCATGTTCTTGGTGCTAGTTGGCATTCAACGGTTTTCAAAAAAAAAAAAAAAAAAAAAAAACACAAGTTTGTGTAATAATTGTATTTTTTTTTTTTAAATCCCCACTACATCTCGTAAGTCATTTATTAGTAGGACGAAACGTTCATAAGCTAGTCTTAGCAATCCATTGATATAATCTGTTGAGTCGTTGAGTTATTCCAAAACACATTTTTTTTTGTTTCAAAGCACTATATCATCGGGTATCAATTCCTTGGCAACAGTTTTTGTGGAAGACTTTCTTAAACCCGTGTTGCAAAAAACCCTTGTGAGACTTCCATCTTCTAGAACCATGTCTTACATCGCAGTTGGTACATGTGAGTCCTTAACCATATCGCTTCTCTGTGGGAATGAATCTCAACTTTTAAGAAATTTTATTTGCTTTTTTATTATATATTTTAATTTTTAAAAAAATTCTCCTTTCTAAGCACATTTCATTTTTATACAATCAAAAGTATCGACATTTGTCCACAAGGAAGTCCAAACCCTTCCAGGATAAAGAATCACTACAGCACAAACTCCACCCAACACCACCCCCACACAAAAAAAATCACCCCCTCCCCCCCCCCCCAAAGAAAACGAAAAATAAATAAATAGATATGTGTTTAATTAAATTAAGAGTCTCTTGATTGAGCTCATTAATCAAACAGCTATATCACGGGAGTTTGGGGACTAGATACAAAATATAATCAAACAGCTATATCACGGTAGTTTGGGGACTAGATACATAATATAATCTAACAGCGATATCACGGCAGTTTGGGGACTAGATACAAAATATAATCAAACAGCTATATCACGGCAGTTTGGGGACTAGATACAAAATATAATCAAACAGCTATATCACGGCAGTTTTGGGTACTAGATACATAATATAGTATTGTTAATTAGAAGAACGTACGTAATAAATACAATAGCACCACGAATTATTAGTGTTGCCGATGTTTCCAATTTCAGCTTTAACCTTTGGCCTACTGACCATAGGAGCATCCTATCTGACCGGGATGCTCAGCCCAACTTTAATCACGATTGTGGTCAGCATCCTCGGAATTTTCGGAGGACCGCTGTTAGGACTTATGCTCATCGGCCTCCTTTGCCCGTGGGTTAATTCCTGGGTGAGATAGAGTAAGATGCCCTTGGCTATTATATCTACATACAAGAGCTGGTGAGCTTGAATATCTTAGCACAACATAAGCACTAAAATGAACCACAAAGTTTTATAACATCATGTGGTAGATCAGAACACTACACTGTGTCCGGAAGAACCCTTTTTATAATGATGAAAACTAATAGTAAATATCTATTTTTTTTTTTAATTTCCAAAACTCATTTCAATTCTAGCATAACGATAATTTATTTGACTAACTCTAGTTTGTGTTCTATGTGCACACCATTATCTTCTGCACAGGCTTCAAACCTCGCTCTCCCCTGACCAATCATTATCTCAAGGGTTTTCTTTGTTCCAGACACAGTATACTATTTCCGTGTAGGAATTCAGTGAGTGGCTAGTAAGGCAACAACTCTGATAGTAATTTTTTTTTTTTTTAAATCCGCATGAGTAAACAATACTTTTTTTTATGTATGCAGGGAGCTGCCGGTGCTCTGATATCTAGTCTTGTCCTTTGTATGTGGACTGCCATCGGCGCTATTACAACACCTATGTCTACACTATCAAGCAGGTGAGGCTAGAGCGTTATTGTTAACAAATAGCTTTTGTTTAACCCTTTGGCCTTTTCTTCACAATTTTCCGTCTTCGTTTCATAAGACGGGGTGAGTTTTCTTCTTGTAATAAGATAAATCTAAAAGAAAGAAATCAACAAATCCATTCAGTCATCAAAACATGTTATTTTTCCTACTGCTAGTTGGACAGTGAATAACTGGTACCGACTCTCCTACCAACATTATGCAACACTGGCGGTCGTTGTGTCGCTTCTTGTCGGGAGCCTCGTCTCATGTCTGACTGGGTGCAACAAAAACAGGGAGCTGCCTTCGGGAACTTTCTATGACACTTTGAGACCTTTCAGACGAAACAAGGTATACAACTAATACAATGTAATGTAATAGTTGTAATTGAATTAGGTACCCCAGGCAATAAAATACTAGTAGAAATTACGTCATAATTTTAGTTTTCATTAGGCGCCTATTAAATTAAAATAAGACTAATAGCTGGGAAAATTAAAACATTGGAATATTTGCTTAATAAAAACATAAGTTATTCTAAAAATGTTAACTTATTGAAATTTATATATACTTAAATCGTAAAACAGAAAGCATTTCTAAAAAAAAAAAATAATATTTCTATTTCGTAAAATGAATATCTGTGGGTGAAAAGAAGGAATTTCACGTGTGATTTCAAGCTGATGGAAAAGAAAAAAAAATAATTTACGAACACATTCTAATCTTACAGACATCAAATTACAGACTTGATGGGACTCAACTTAAACGAAACACTCAACAGGAAGACAAGAAAAACAGCTTGAATTCTGAAGATAAAGTGTAACATCTGAAAGTTATCAAACTTCAAATTATTTAGCAGGGATCGAACGAGCAGTTTATAACAGCATGCTGAGTGAATTGACACTTGTTAACCAGAAAATCATTACTAGTTGAAGATGATAACATTTCTTTTATCTTAACTACAAGGGAAGTAACTTCCGAACTCTAATGTACACGGTATATACGAGCTACATCCCCTGAAATTACAGCTTTTTTTTTTTTTTTCAAACAAACTGAAATTTCATGTAAGGCTATAAACATATGAATTACGAAAAAGATTCTTTGAAGTGCTCTTAAAATTGAATAGATCCAATGTACTTCTAGTAAAGGGGAGAAATTCGACCTCTCATCAAGATCCTACTTAACGTACCGTGGCCAGCAATAGCTCCGATCGGGGCTAAGCCTGAATTTAGGCGCCCTCTTCTCAAAAAGTATACATTAACACATTTTTTTGCATGAAAAATTGCAATTTTGACGCCCCTTTAAATGGCGCCAGGGGCGGGGGGTCATTTGCATCCCCACTTTTACATAAAAATAAATAAATGGCTTTGTAACGAAGTGTTCATAAACTGGAATCTTCGAGTGGAAATTCATTACAAATAAAGGCATCATAAAAGTAATATCAAAAGTTTAAAAAAAAATTCAATACTTTTTCTTATTAATTCACTGATATTAACTGATAAGCAAAGACAAATGTTGTATCTGCCACATTTATTTTTTTTTTGGTGTTTTTTTCTACTTAAGTTGTTCAATAAAAGTTGACAGTGTAATATATTATAATTTTCTCACAATCACTTTATATGACAGTAAGACTAGGGTGACGACTGCAGTGTGTTTGAGGAATACACGCACTGACAGTCAGCGTTGACTACATGTAATACCTGTAGACACGAGGTGTTAGCGGAATGACTTGGGTTTTGCGGTGACAATATGTAAGCAATGAGGAAATATACCCCCACCCCTTGTCCACTCGTCTTGTCAGTCTCTAGAATGTCAGTTCAATAAGGTATGAGTGGTAGACGTCGTTGTGCTGGTGGGTCGGACCCAGTGGCTTAGGAAAGGGGGGCGGGTGAGAAAGATTGCTTCCGGGCGGCATTTTTAAAAATATAGTATTGTTAAGGGGGGTGCATTTTCGGCCAACTATCCGATCTCTGGTCTAGAACAGGAAGTAGACTTCAGTTTTTGTGGAAAATGTATACGTCCGTTGTTAGTCATCAGAATCCTGACACCTTGTTTGTACATACAATTTGTATGGTGTGAGGACCCAGAAATCAAGTTCCTAAACACAATTTGTATGGTGTGAGGACCCAGAAATCAAGTTCCTAAACACAATTTGTATGGTGTGAGGACCCAGACATCAAGTTCCTAAACACAATTTGTATGGTGTGAGGACCCAGACATCACGTTCCTAAACACAATTTGTATGTCTTCAAGACCCTGACATCAATTTCATAAACACAATTTGTATGGCCTCAAGACCCTGACATCAATTTCCTAAACACAATTTGTATGGCCTCAAGACCCTGACATCAAGTTCATAAACACAATTTGTATGGCCTCAAGACCATGACATAAAGCTCCTCACACAATTTGTATGGCCTCAAGACCCTGACATCAAGTTCATAAACACAATTTGTATGGCCTCAAGACCCTGACATAAAACTCCTCACACAATTTGTATGGCCTCAAGACCCTGACATAAAACTCCTCACACAATTTGTATGGCCTCAAGACCCTACATTATGTTAGTACACACCTCGTGGGGTTTTATAGAGTAACATAATATATTTACGAGTATCTGGTGTTTTTTTCAAAAGCTTTCATAGACATAAATCACAACCATATTAAGAATATTTTTTAAACAACTATTTCTGTGTCTTTACATATGCTGCCCGACGTAAATCATGTAAATATATTTTGTGTCAATTATACCCTTGTATTATTATATTCTTATCAAAATAAACCATAGAAAGCCTATTTGACTACTTAATAAACACTGCATCTCTGTCTATTTATGACAAGTACGATATCTATATAAATAAAAATGCAATGACCAACTTGTTCAATGAAATGAGAGTTTTTATTTTGTTGCGTCAAGTCTTTGCTCCTGAAAGGTTTCTCAACAATTCAACACAATTTTAAAAGGATTATGTTCTGTAACTGTATTTTATAAAGTTTTCCTTTGGTGACTGAAGGTCGCTTGTTTTCTTTTCTATTTTCTTTTTAGTTTTCCATCCATGTCTTCAAGAAATATTCTAAAATGTCTATATCTCACCCCACAGAAGCTCTATGGGTCTGACAGACAAACACTAGGGGGTTGCGAAAAGGACGACCTACCAAGGTCCCGCACTTGAGTTTGGTGAAAAAAAAAATGGGGTTGGGGGGGGGGGGGGTGCGGCGGTTCTGAATGTAACCCTTGTGATATGTTATCAAGTAATAATTCCAATTTTTGCTACAACCCTTCCCACCATGATATGTCACTTCACACTTTTTTTTTATCTCACGCCCATGAACTACCGTATATTAAAATTTCTGATGTCCCAAACACTTTAAACAGAAAATTTATTACACATTATATATATAAGGTATCAAACATGTTAAGCAGTGGGAGGGACGGTTGGAAATAGGAAGCAGTTGAAAATGGAAGCAGTCCCACCACAACCGTAATATATTTGATATATATATGTAGCCTGACCATCACTACTCATGGGGACCGTGCCTACCCATAGTGACCATGCCTACTCATAGTGACCGTGCCTACCCATAGTGACCATGCCTACCCATAGTGAGCGTGCCAACTCATGGTGAACGTGCCTACTCATACTCTGTGACGTAGCTAGGGAGAGGTGGTTTGTCCCGGGTGGGACTTTTTTCTTCATATGGAGGGGCGGAATTTTCGGCCAACAGTAGATACTTATTCGTGGAAGGGTGCCGTGAAATATCGTGTCCCGCCCCAGGCGACACAACTAAAGCAATACGCCACTGCTCATAGTTCATAATTTCTATTCAACACATTATTTGCAGGGATAAGGTAATCAAATAATCAGTCTGTCCAGTCTGTTCCATTTCTGTGTTTGCCAGAATTTGTCTCTGACAACCATGAGATTACCACCAACCGAGCCGCGATGAGCACTTCGGCTTAAGGTAATACAACTGTTGCGGTCAAATAGAGCTTTAGGAAACTAAGCAAGTGAGCACATACTCGGTATGACGTGACATATTATGACCAGGAAGCATAAGTAAGACTATGACGTATCCAATTATGACCAATTAGACCCAATATGTCTATTACGTGTCCCACTATGACCCGTAAGACCGAATATGTCTATGACGTGTCCCACTGTGACCAATAAGACGCAATATGTTTATGACGTGTTCCATTTTGACCAATAAGACCCAGTATTTCTATGACGTGTCCCACTATGACAAGTAATACACAGTATGACTATGGAGTGTCTTTGTGTCTTATTCGCAGCGGACTGTAACGTCAACGGTCACGAAGTAATGACGTGCCCCCAAACCTCTTAGCGCCGGCGTTGAGCCAGGCACCACACGGTGCTGAAACTTTTCAGCTCTCTGACCTTCTGAGTGGTCGAATTGGTTCTTAAGGAGCACCTTATAGTTTAACCCTTTACAATGCCGGGTCGCCCCTTGTGAATGATTCCAGATAACCTCCAGCACTACTATGCTGGTGGCTAGGATAAAAAACTCTGTTTCGTATTACTCGCTTCAATTAAATCCATAGTTCCTAACTTTCATGGGACTGCTTCCAGTCAATCCTTCTAATGCATTGGCGCCAGTTGTTATCACGGGTCGCTAGCCAGTGGAACTTTTGACAACAGATTAACCAGCCTTTGAGAGGAGTCCCTTCGCTATACCCTACAGGTAACACAGATTGGTCGGAGTGGTCTCCGCTTGCATGCATTTAAAATCTGTGCTTTATCTAAAGACCATTTTTTTTTTTCGTTTTAAGGCTCATTTCAATAATTATAATAGGCCTTCTGAACACACAAACAAAATCTTAAACTAACATAAAACCTGATTGTTCGAATGAAGGTTTAATGATGGGTGTCACCCCTTGAGCTAAACACGCGTAGAGTTCAAAGGCGGCCCTTCGGTTGAAATAAGGTGACACTACAAGCATATGAAAGTGGACGGGCGGAGGGTTGGTTTTTTTTTACCAAGGACGATATTTTTTTTTCCCTTTATATGTAGCCTTGAAGGTGAATCATTTTCGGCCATTAGTTGAGATTTTCCTTGAGAAGAGATGGTGAAATGTGACGTACCGCCCCGGGTGGCACAAACCCTAGATACGCCACTGGGTGACAGCGAATCCCAATGCAAGCTAAGTTGTTCAACCTACCGCCAATGTCTACCAATGCTACATTTCCCTTTCTACACTGCCGGTGCGATGAAATACCCTATCAGTATCATTGCCTTTTTAGAAAAGCCTCATTATAAACGCAAACTTGTTTACGCAACTCAGTTCCTCGTGCGCACTGGTGCGTTACCCAACGTCCGCTCGTCCAACGTGCGTAGTTTCTGCCCAGAGAGAACTTGCTTGTCCACCTCTCTCACCCTGGACAGGAGGCTGACTGTTAAAATCTAGGTTACGTGCCCTATGTTTTTCCCATTTCCGATGAAAGAATAAGCTCACTGTTCTGAAAGTACAAACATTGCGGGAATTCCCCACAGGTCTATTTATAATTTATGCCTCAATATCATTACAGGAAATGCACGTGATAACCGTGTGTGAATGCTCAGCTTCATGACTTGCTCTCCTTCAACTTTTCGGTACTATTTTCTTGAATTGGTGGATAAACCACAAATACTTTTTGTTTAGGGGGCGGGGGCAATTTTTTTTAAAGACATTTATATAGACTATTAATAGGGCTTAACCGGGGACAGTTTGTTTTTTCACCGGGTCCGGGTATTTTGAGAAAATACCAGGTGGTTCCCAGTTTTACCCACAAAAAAAAAAGTTATCTTCACATTTTCTAAAGTATATGCTGGTCTTTAAACAATAATGCTACAGTCAGTCCTACACCCTACCTGCCGGTCTTTAAACAGTAATACTACATACAGCCAGACCTACACCCTACCTGCCGGCTTTTAAACAGTAATACTACAGCCAGACCTACACCATACCTGCCGACCTTTCAAAAATAGGCCTACAGACAGTCCAAAAGATAGTCCTACACGGAAGACGAAAGAAAACCTGTCAAGTGTGACGGTTTTACTCAGGTAAGAACGTTGAATTTTTTAGGAGGTGACTATTATTTTATTATAAAAAAAGAGCCACCTGTGTGTCCATGGGTGTTTACCCCTGTGTGTCCATGGGTGTCTACCCCTGTGTGCCATGGGTGTTTACTCCTATGTGCCCATGGGTGTTTACCCCTGTATGCCCATGGGTGTTTACCCCTGTGTGCCTGTTATATAGAGCTTGTTTACATAATTTTCTCGCGCGTGCACTCTGATTGACCCCGCATGAGATACTGTGTTCACAGATGGGTGTGGCTTAGTCTTTTGATCTGTCGTGTTGATGCCGACAGCCACTAAAAATAATTAATCTGTTCCAAATAGAATTGTGTAGAATGATTGTAATTGTTCTAGAAACGTCATAAGTCTTTCTTGAAGGCAGGTCTTACGCGACCTATATAAGGGATTGACAGGCACGGACGGAGGGACGGAGATTCAGATATATATTATTAACTTTACGAGGCGTGTATTATTCCTTGTGTATTTGTGTGCTTATACTCATATGTGTTTATTTCGCACTTCATCATTATTCATTGGCACATTATTCTAACTGTATTAACTGTGTACCGGTACAAGATCTACCATACTGTAAGTTGAAGATTGTCATTATATTTTATTTTATTGTGTAATTATATTAAGATTTAATAAATCTTATTAATTGTAACTAGAAACTGCTTTGGGTGTCGTACCTTTAATATTGTTGACTCTATGGTATCATCCTTTGTTAGGCACTGTTTACAACGAGCCAATTAAAATTAAAATAGGAGATTAATTTCTCCCAATAGAAGTCAGTGCGTAACAGTGCCCATGGGTGTTTACCCCTGTGTGTCCATGGGTGTTTACCCCTGTGTGCCCATAAGTGTTTACCATCGTTTGAGAGCTATTGCTTTCGGATTCATTTTCATATAACTAAATTAGGCTTGAACCCTAGTTTTCTTTTCTTTTTTTTTTTCTTCTCCCAAACAGCTTGTTGCACGTGAAAATAATAAGCCAGGCTTCTAATAGGACATTAACCTCATTTTCAAAAACTTAATTCCACGCATGCAACGTGCTTAAATTTCAAGTTTGGTTGAAAAGAAGGAACATAATCGCTGGCTAGCGTGTTGTAAGACACAAAAAAGTTGGGGGAAAGTAAGTGCAGTACGGCTGTGCTTTAATGACCGAGGGGACTGCTAGGTGATACAGTTTGAGACTCACGCTACGTTTTGTTGGGGCGGATTTTTTTGCTGGGGGCGAGGGGAGGGGGGGGGGTCATTATTTGCCTTATCCATATCGAGGCTGGGTTGACAGTGCTGGCGGGTGCAGTTGTTCTGTGGTATGCATTTATTTCCAGGTGATTTCTATTTGAGAATGTAAGTATATAGGATAACCCGTGTCAATGATTTAGCATTAGATGGATTCGCTGTTGTCCTTGCCCAATATTATTTTCCTCTACAACTATTTAATTTTATTGTATTTATTTTATCTGTTTATTTTGTTTTGGTCGAATACAAAGTTTAATTTCAGGGGACGATCGGGTCTATTAATTTCATGTACTAAAACTGAAGAAGCTTTACATGCTCTGAGTTTTGTATAGAATTTTCGCTGAGCCCATCTCTTTTTCCCTCTGTCCATTCTCCCTCTCTCAATCTCCTCGCATCTCTCTCTCTCTTTCTCTCCCTCTACTCTGTCCCTTCTATGGCCTTCTCTCTCTCTCTCTCTTTCACTCTCTCTCTTTCTCTCTCTTTCTCTCTCTCTCTTTCTCTCTCTCTCTTTCTCTCTCTCTCTCTCTCTCTCTCTTTCTCTCTCTCTCTCTTTCTCTCTCTCTCTCTCTCTTTTTCTCTCTCTCTCTCTCTACCAACCCTCATACCCATAACCATGACTTATTCGCTTCACTGGGAGTCCGTCGTGTGGCGCGTTAGCCAGTTATCCCACTGATTAGTTTAGACGGGTCGGGGGTTGGGGGTGAGGTGGGGTGGGGGTGGAGGTGGGAAGCGGATTGGGTCATTACACGATGACTTTTTTAGTTTGGGTTTAAAACCTATGAAGTTTCAATCCAGATGTAAGCTGTTTCACCAAATGTTGAATGCAATTTACTATGTTTTAACGAAAAGTACAGTGTTTTTTTTCTATCAAAATGACTCTCAATAAAATAACAATTAAGAACGTTGTAAGAACAAACCAAAAGAAAAAAAAAAAAGAATTCCAAATTTAGATATCTTTGGTTGCCATGACAATAACCAAACTTATCAAAATATGCTTTCCTTTCAAAATATTTTTCTCTACAAAAACAATAACAGAGCAATAAATTCTTGCAACAGCGATGGCAATGTTAAAAAAAACAACAAAAAAAACAAACAAATAAACGCGATTACTGTTTACCTGAGCTGCCGTTAATCCAAATCTTTTCATCAGCTATGCCGTCCGAATAATGCTATCGTATTCTAATGGACACAGATAGCTTTATGGATCGAAATAATATTTAAAGCTTTAGGGGGGGGGGGGAGAGAGGGGTTGGTGTTTTTTGTTGTTTTTTTTTTAATTTCAAAGGAAGAAATAACATTTATTTTAGAGCACATTTGTGTTTTAAGAAAACAATGGCAAAAAAATGTCCAACTTTGATAAACTGACCTTTCAAAACTCTTCTTACCCAACTAAATTTTGCAAACTTATCATGTACAGCTCACCTTGCCCCACTCACCTTTCCCATACTTACCCTGACCAACTCACCTTTCTCAACTCACCTTGCCCAACTCACCTTTTCCGACTCACCTTTCCCAACCCACATTTTCCAACTCACCTTGTCAAACTCACCTGTCCCAATTTAACTTTCCCAATCACTAATGAAAGTCGTCTTGCCCAGCTCACCTTGCCGAACTCACCCTTCCCATCTTACCTTTTCAAACGCACCTTTCCTAACCTACTTTGTCCAACTCACCTTGCCGAACTCACCTTTCCCTACCCACCTTTTCCAACCCACCTTTCCCAACTCGCCCTTTTCCAACGCACCTTCCCGAACTCCCTCGTGTTAGAAGAAATCTGATTTCCACTAGTGAA
Organism: Lymnaea stagnalis; assembly: GCA_964033795.1. NCBI lineage: Eukaryota > Metazoa > Mollusca > Gastropoda > Lymnaeidae > Lymnaea > Lymnaea stagnalis. The sequence continues at coordinate 96,459 of CAXITT010000288.1, forward strand.
TGCCTTGGCCACCATTATTGCTGTCTTGATATAACATTTGCCTGAACGCATCAACAAAATAAAATAATCTGTTACTAGCGTATTCCGGCTACGTATCCAAATCTGAATCCCTAGCTATAGGACAATGGTTCTTAACCTTCCTAATGCCGCTACCCTTCAATACAGTTCATCATGTTGTGGTGACCCCCAACTATCAAATTATTTACTTTGCTACTTCATTAATATGTGTTTTCCGATGGTCTTAGGTGACCCCTGTGTAAGGGTCGTTAGACCCCCAAAGGGGTCGCGACCCACATGTTCAGAACCGCGGCTATAGACGACATAAAGTTGTTAATTAAAATTAAATTGAATACACTCTAAAGTGAGGTTGTGTGTGTGTGTGCGCGGGGGGGGGGTGGTGGTGTTTACGTGATATGCCAAAGGTTTATATTGCATTAACAATATGAATGTGTACTTGTTAAAAATAGGCAGTCGCATAAGATATTTTGTTTCTCTAATGCTGAATGGAACCTTATAGAAACGCAACGCTGCTTTCTCTTAGCTGGACAAAGACGTTCTTTTGGTTAGTGTTGATCTGCTGTCTTCTGTCCACTGAGGAGAGAAGCTTTTTTTAATTAAAAAAAAATATAATTAACAAAAAATTATATTATTTTCGGTCATCAATCAATATCTCGATTTATACTCAAGGAAAGTGGCGTAGGAAGGGTGTTCAAGGGGGCGTTTCACCCCGAGTGGCACTGACCCTAGCGACGCCACTGCTCACGAATCTTATCAAAATATAAAAAAAAAGTAAACTGAGTGAGATATTGTTTTAGAATGTTGATGATGTCTAAGATCTACATTTAGGTGAGGTAATTGCTCAACTAGCATCTTGAAAAGCTAGGAGAATATTAAAAGAGCATTTTTATTAGTAAATGCCATTCAGAGTTAACGTTTATTTCGAAACACAAAAATAGGACTTTTAAGAATCTTTATGTGACCTATCGCAAAGACCTTTGTAAACATAATATCGTGGGAATGTTGTTGTTTTTTTTTAAATTGTTTTCTCATCCCTTGTGTTGTGTTGATGTTGAGCATTTTCTTTTTCGGTCCAACCAATTTTTTTTTTTTTTTTAAATTTTGGCTGTTTTACTTAGCTACTTTGTAAATCAAGTAGAAAAACGATTGGTTACTAAATGATTGGTTACTAAATGATTGGTTACTAAATGATTGGTTACTAAATGATTGGTTAC
>CAXITT010000288.1:112889-156679 GCA_964033795.1 Lymnaea stagnalis
GAGGAGGGGGGGTGTGGGGAAGAGGGTGGTTGTGTAGAAGAGGATGGGGCTGTAGAAGAGTGTGGGTGTGTAGAAGAGGGTGGTGGTGTAGAAGAGGGCGGTGGTGTAGGAGAGGGTGGTGGTGTAGAAGAGGGTGGTGGTGTAGAAGAGGGTTGTGGTGTAGAAGAGGCTGGTAGTGTAGAAGAGGGTGGTGGTGTAGAAGAGGGCGGTGGTGTAGGAGAGGGTGGTGGTGTAGAAGAGGGTGGTTGTGTAGAAGAGGGTGGTGGTGTAGAAGAGTGTGGTGGTGTAAAAGATGGTGGCAGTTATTCCGTCCAACGGGTATCTTACTAGTGTCTTAACAATGAAAGATTTCCTCTACAATAGCTTTTCATGCACGCGACATACCTGCACCGCGACGCACCTGCACCATGACACACCTGCACCACGAAGGGAACACACCACTCAACCATAACTCACTGGGTGCATATTGAAAGTTTTAATGTTTAAATTTCATAATGGAGAGTATTTTCTTCCAAATTTCGCAAACGACTTGATACAAATCATAAGCACATTAAGCCTTAGGTAATTTTAGAAGACGTTCATCAAGGGTTGTGGGGAAAGGGGGGGGTGTGTTAAACGGTCTAAAGCGTAAACTCCAGTTACATTTAATTTTTCCAAACAGACTTAATTTTAAAAAAAAAAAAAAAAAATATTAAAAGTTAGCATTAAATATTATTAAATGGTCGTGTCTTATCGAATTGGCGAAATTAGTGATTTTTTAACAATTCACATAATAATTCATAAAATTGACACCAGTCCCTGGTTCATTGGGAAACTTTTCCATACCGGTCCCTGGTTCATTGGGAAACTTGTCCACCGGTCCCTGGTTGATTCTGAAACTTGTCCACCGGTACCTGGTTGATTCTGAAACTTGTCCACCGGTCCCTGTTTGATTCTGAATCTTGTCCACCGGTCCCTGGTTGATTCTGAAACTTGTCCACCGGTCCCTGGTTGATGGGAAACTTGTCCACCGGTCCCTGGTTGGTGGGAAATTTGGCCACCGGTATCCCTGTTTGATTCTGAATCTTGTCCACCGGTCCCTGGTTGATTCTGAAACTTGTCCACCGGTCCCTGGTTGATGGGAAACTTGTCCACCGGTCCCTGGTTGATGGGAAACTTGTCCACCGGTCCCTGGTTGATGGGAAACGTGTCCACCGGTCCCTGGTTGATTTTGAATCTTGTCCACCGGTCCCTGGTTCATTGGCAAATGCGTCCACCGGTCCGTCACACTTAAAATTTGGGAAAATCTGCTGTACAGATGCCAACCATTTCCTCCACAGGGTGGCATCAAAGCCGTCATCTGGACGGATGTGTTCCAAACACTCGTCATCACGTGTGGACTCCTGGCTTTGATTGGGCGAGGGACCATGGAAGTGGGCGGGGTCTCCGAGGTAGTGGCACGAGTTGTCAATAACAGTCGTGACGCCACCTACCCGTAAGTATCGTCAATGAGACCAGAGGCGTTGTCACTCTTTGGCACTTTGTCACAAAAGTGCATCATGTGAAAGTGGGGCGTCACACTGAGAACTGTCATACGGTACACTATGTCACACTGAGAACTGTCATACGGTACACTATGTCACACTGAGAACTGTCATACGGTACACTATGTCACACTGAGAACTGTCATACGGTACACTATGTCACACTGAGAACTGTCATACGATACACTATGTCACACTGAGAACTGTCATACGGTACACTATGTCACACTGGGGGCAAATCACAATAGGCCACGACAGACTGGGGCAAATCACAATGGGTCACAGCATACTGGGGCAAATCACAGTGGACCACGTCACGCTAGGGAACATAACAAAGGGGAACATCACACTGGGGCACATCACACTGTGGCACGTCACACTGGGGCACATCACACTGGGGCCCATCACACTGGGCACATCACGCTTAGGCACATAACACTGGGGCACATCACAATGGGGCACAACACACTGGGGCACATTACACTGGGGCTCATCACACTGGGGGCGCACGTAACACTGAAGCACCATGCGGCCCAATGGTTCATGTGATGACTCGCGACAGCTCTTTCGAAGTGAACTAAGACTGCATTGCTTTCTCACATGTGCAGTGCCAAAATATCATCTCATTTGTTGTTACAATGTTACAACCCAAAACTTTAGTACCAAATAACAACATTTAATTTAGCTAACGTGCAATATCTGGTTAGTTCATAAAACAGTTAACTTCAACAGTGCAGTTAACATTCTTACACTGTTAAATTTATTTCCAAAAATCATCGTGAAAATAAGAACTATTAAAAACTGAAGACAAACCAACGGGCACTGGGTGCTCAAACGACGTCTCTGATGTCCACGAAATACAATAGTAATGTGACCGCTGTAAAACAGCACTGCGGGGAAAGGAATTACATATTATAGAGTGCTAAAGGTAACCTGTGCTTTGAAATGTACCGTAGTTATACAATTTACATACGAGAGAAGAAATAGAAGGGGTACTAGGCTAAATTATAAACTTATGTGCGTGTCAATGGTCAGTCATAAATCATAAATCTCTCTTTGACCCAATACAAATATACTCATTCCATGTATAACTATATATTTTTTTTTTCTAAAATGTCTATATTTTCTCCCAATAAACTGGTGTTTGCTGTGGGCATGGATGTAAAGACAAAAACCCTTGTAGAGATATATGCTTTTTTTAAAGTAACTTATTTTGAATTTCGTAGGTTTTTATTAAATCATTTGTGAGACGTTGGAAAAATTCTGTTTAAGTTAACAGTATAATAATACAGCACTGCTTGAAAAGAAGAAATCAAATCAATAAAAGTTAGTATAAAATATAATGTGTTGTGATTTTCTGACCGACAGGATGGACTTGAACCCGTTTATACGTCACACCTTTTGGACACTCACCGTTGGGGGAGGGTTTGGTGTGATGGCCATTTCTTCGGCCAACCAGGCGGCACTGCAGAGATATCTCAGCGTGGAGTCCTTGAACAAATCGAGACTGTAAGGATAAGAGGTTGTGCTGGAATTCAAGCACGTCAGTCAGCACAGAAGCTCCTTTTAGGATAATAATCTGTATATTACTACATGGTGATACAGAATTGAAAATGCATTTATAAATCATAAGTAAATCGCATATCACAAACATCGTAGAAAAGGAATAGAAATTTAAAAAAATATAAAATTTTCCTTCTAGAATTGATATCTGAAAAAGGCGGCAAGGAATAATGAAAAGAATTGTTTTTAATTGTGTTCCTTAAAAAGGGGATTTTATTATAATTTATTTGTTGTTTTTTTTCATTATTTATTTTTTAGCTGATTTTTTTTTTAAAATGTAGTACATAAAGAGCAATTGGTCTCAAAGAAATTATTGTTACATCTTGTGCTAAATTTACTTATGATTTTTAAAACATTAAAATGTGCCTGCAAAGCGTCCCGGTCCCAATTTGACATCTGGCAGATTAACTATTTTTATTTATAATGGTTTTTAGAATTTTTTTTAAAGATAATTTAAATAAAAAATTACCTGATTAATTATACATTGAATCTCAAAAAAAAAGGGGGGGGGGCAGGGGGGTTTACTTCATAATCTGCTGGAACGTATTTCTATTTCCTATTGTATTAAACTCACCGTCTCTAACCTTCTTCTCTCATTTCAGTGTCTTGTTGCTCAACATATCTCAAAAAAAAAGGGGGGGGGGCAGGGGGGTTTACTTCATAATCTGCTGGAACGTATTTCTATTTCCTATTGTATTAAACTCACCGTCTCTAACCTTCTCCTCTCATTTCAGTGTCTTGTTGCTCAACATACCTTTAACAGAATTCTTTCTGGCCCTGATGTGCCTCAGTGGACTGGTCATGTTTGCCTACTACCAAGGTCGTGATCCCATTTTAAACAGAAGGATAAGCACCAGAGACCAGGTGAGGATCGTGGACGGATTTAACGAGAGCACTGCGAAATGAGGAATAAACTTCCTTCCCTGTTTCCCAACCCATGGTCATTGACACCCAATCGGGTCTTCTATCGGGTCCCGGGCTAAAACTGTAAAAAAAAATAATAATTTAATTTTAAAATGCTTTTCTGAATTTTTCATTTTTAATTGGTGTCTCAATAGAGTTTTAATATTTTTCAAAATACTGCATCTCTTTACGATGGGTTTTATTATAAACTTTTCTTATACTTATACCCGGTAATTGTTTTTTTTTAATGTATTGGGGGTCGAAGGTCACTTTGCTTCTATAAAGTGTGACTTAATGTGTGTGAATAAATAGGGCAAATATAATTTATTCACCGAACTTGAGGACGGACTCATTGCACCGCTCACAGGAAGATTTTTTTTATAAATTTAAAATGCAGTGATGCATTTTCACTCCTGCCTGAATTGGTTGGCCTCAAATAATCGACGAGCAACAATATGATGCAAGTAGAAATTTAGCTGTTTCTTGGCCTCATTGTCCTTATTAAAAAAATTATAAATTTTTTTTTGTTTCTAATGAGTAATGTTTTTTTTTAAATTTTTATTTTTAATTCAAATTATTTATCTGTTTAAGCTACTTCATTAATGAATGATTTTTTTTAAAAAAAACATATCTTAATATCTCCCTTCAATTTTTTAAATAATTACCTTTTGCATTTCTTGAAAATTTCATTTTTTCCTAGTTTGACAGTTAATAAGAAAAGAGAACAGGCACTTTTTTTTTTTGGTAAAGATCTATAGACTTTGTATGGCTATTTCAAACTGGTCATTTAAAAAAAAAAATTGTACAGAAGATATTTACAGAAGGCGTCATGTATTTATTAATATGAGATTTTCCTGGAGAAAATTGAAGCAGTATAATTTTCCGAAAAAATTCTGTAAATTTTAAGTACGGTATCATTTCGAATTTCCGTCTATTGCAACTGTCTTCAGGTAAATTACTAATCATAAACATTCGGCGCTTGTTTTTAATCTCTTTAATTTCCTTGAACACGTCAGCATTTGTTGGTTATCACTTATAAAGTTCAATACTCGGAGGTCGAGATTCCATCTCTTAGGACCTCTGGCCATGAAACATAGCCTAGTAGTCCCTGGGGACTCCAGCCCTGCAACACGGCCTAGAGTAACGGGGTTTGGGCAGGTTGCTTCCACTCATGAGGGGACAGTTTGGCGTCACAGCCCCCCTTGCCCATTGAGTCTTACGGTCGGGACGTTTGGGTTGGAACGGCTTTGCTTACTCTCCAGAGATGACGTTGCGTTGCCACCCCCACCGCCCAGGGAGCCGTACGTTCCTTGGTGTGGCACGCTTTTCCTTCCACTCCGGGAGTAGTCACAAGCTTAACTTTCTCCCACCGTTCCTAGGAGTTGTGCGGACATGGGTCAAAACGGCTTTACTTCCTCTCCGGGGGAGGCGTTGCGTTACCTCAACCCACCGTTCGGGGAGTGGTTCGGACTGGACTGTGTCGGGACGAAACGGTCGCCTAGGGGCGGCTTTCTCAGGGCCGCGTCTTTTTAATCATTGACAAGGGTTTGGGCGGCCACCCATTGCCTCATACCCATCAACGGCAACAAGTAATCATGTTAGCGCTTAAAATTCCGTTGCGTTGGAAGTCATACGTTTTGCTCGGGATCTTTTAGCTTCAGAAGGAGAATTCCCCTCTACTAGTCGGTCACGCCACGAAGAGGCAAGATCCCTTGTAACACCACCGAGAGGCTTATGGGGCTGGGCAAGGATTTTCCAGAGTTCCACCCTTGCCCGACCGGTTGGTTATCACTTGGATGTTGGCACTTGTTAGTCAGCACTTGTTGGTTAGCACTTGTTAGCAAAATGCTATCTCATTCAAGTAAAGAAGTAAGGTCAAAGTGGAGTATCCTTTCCCTGTAAAGTTACCAAACCTGTCTATGTGGATTGAGAGGCCCCATCTGTGTGTCTTAGAGGCCCCATCTGTGTGTTAGAGAGGCCCCATCTATGTGTCTGAGGGGCCCCATCTGTATGTCAGAGAGGCCCAATCTGTGTATCTGAGGGGCCCCATCTGTGTATCTGAGGGGCCACATCTGTATGTCTGAGAGGCCCCATCTGTGTATCTGAAAGGCCCTACCTGCGTGTCTTAGAGGCCCCATCTGTGTTTTTGAGGGGCCCATCTGTGTGTCTCAGTGGCCCCATCTGTGTATCTGAGAGGCCCCATCTGTATATCTGAGAGGCCCCATCGATGTATCTGAGGTGCCCCATCCGTCTGTCTGAGAAAACCTATCGGTGTGTCTGAGAGGCCCCATCTGTGTTTCTGAGGGGCCACATCTGTGTGTCTGAGGGGTCCCATCTGTGTATCTGAGGGGTACCATCTGTTTATCTGAGGGGTCCCATCTATGTATCTTGCTGCAGTTGGGTATTTATATGAATTTGTTGGGTTTGGGGGTGGATAATTACTTTTTAAAAAGTAACTTAGATTTTGTAACCTCAGGAGTCTATAAAATATGGCATCTTAAATTTTGAGACCCTTTCGATTTTTGAAGCCCTAGGCTTTAGTCTACTTAACCTATCCGGATTTCCGTCCCTGCATAAGACGGCACTGGGGACGCTCCGCCCTGAAACATTCTTCCCTGCGGCGCTTCAGCCCACGTAGGACTTTGGCCTGCCGCATCCCTTCCTTCCACTCAGCCCTAAATAATGATTTTCTTTTCCCTGCTTGGAATCCCAGCTGCTGTGCATCTGTTTCCACATCGTTTTGCTCATCTAAGTCTAGGTCTGGCTTTGACCCGTTTTTTTTTTCTGGCACCCTTTGTCATTGACTTTCTGACTAAATGTCCCACCCAGCGCAGCCACCCCACTTTTTATTTCTGCCAATAGCGTGATATAGTCCATACAATTCATGGTTGGTTCATATCCTCCATCCATATCCATCATTAAATGGTCGGTATATTTCCGGAAGTAATTTTTTTCTCCCATGCGTTATCATGTTTTCTGTAGCTTTTTAGGGCACCGGAATGGTACATATTCTTGTTATTTAAAGGACGGCATTTTCAGCAAAATCCAGAGTTTAGATTTTCGTGGGTGGAGGTGGCAAAAATATTGGCCCGCCCCGGCTGGCTCTAACCCTTGCTTATTGACTGTCAAATTGTAAGAAGGACGGGCTCCCACCATTTTGGTAACGGCATCCCCCGTTGATAAAGTCGTGAATGCCCACCTCGTCACAATGTCCTGACCACACATCAGGAGGGTGTAGCAGTCTCAGCTTGTCTTCGATTTTTCTATTGTTCCATGATCCCATTATCTTTGTTACGTTGCGATATGGTGTATTGCACTCTCAGACACAAGGCCAGCGAAAGTTCTGACACTTTGGTGTACAATATAGGTAGAATGGTTTTGTGCCAAGTGTTCATCGAAAGTTGAATGGCCTGGTGTCCAGTGAAGGTAGAATGGCTTGGTGTCTAGTGAAGGTAGAATGGCTTGGTGTCCAAAGAAGGTTGAATGGCTTGATGTTCAGTGAAGAGTGAATGGTCTTGTGTATAGTGAAGGTTAAATGGCTTGGTGTCCAATGAAGTTTGAATGACCTGGTGTACAGTGAAGGTAGAATGGCTTGGTGTTCAGTGAAGGTTGAACGGCTTGGTGTCCAGTGAAGGGTGAATGGCTTGGTGTCCAGTGAAGGTTGAATAGCTTGGTGTCCAGTGCAGGTTAAATGGATTGGTGTCCAGTGAACGTTGAATGGCTTGATGTTCAGTGAAGAGTGAATGGTCTGGTGTATTAGTGAAGGTTAAATGGCTTGGTTTCCAGTGTAGGTTGAATGGTCTGGTGTCAAGTGAAGGTTGAATGGCTTGGTGTACAGTGAAGGTAGAATGGGTTGATGTCCAGTGCATGCTGAATGGCATGGTGTCCAGTGAAGGTTGAATACAGAACTGAACATTTAGTATCTCGTTGACTGACGCTCACACGACCTACTCAGTTTGACTCGTGAGGTAAAAAAAAAGGGGGGCCTAACTCGGGGCATTATCACAAAATCTACTAATGGGAGAACCTGCATGTGATTGGAATGTTAAAAATCAAAACCTAGTTGCTTTCTATTTGGCTACAGTGAATACTTGTATGATTGAACAGGGAAACGCAAAGCTACTCGAATATTTGCAGGTGGTCGCCACGTTCTGCCTTGATTATTTGCTTTACCTATGTATAGAGCCGTGGTATTTATATTGTTTTGATCTTGTATTTCCACCACCCCTCCCTCCTAAAAAAAATCCCCAAGGACATTTTATGCCCCCCACCCCCTCATTCCCTATTGCATATAGGGAATAAATTATCATTTTGCAATTTTCTGGTCGACGCAGCTTTGATAAGTTCTTTTCTATCTTTTTTTTTTAAATTATTTTTTTATTTTTTACATTCCCAGTTTCTACTGTTTTTGTGTGGCAGAAGACGTCTTGTTGCTGTTAAGTTATTTAAACAAAAAAATAATAATTTTGAATTCTCCCATTCTGAGTTGTTGTGTTTTTTCTTCCCTATTGCTTCCACAAATTCGCCTTCCTCATTTTATTATACTCCCCTGAACGTAGTGACGTAAAGCAAATGCTATGTCTCGACACATGAATCAACCATTATTGTCAATTAACTTTTTTGCAGGTCTGTTTTTCGGTTTGTACCGAGCTGTTTCTCATTGTGATAAACATCGAGAGAAAAAAACATAGGCAAATTGTCATAAATCTGGTTTTTTTTTTAAACATGTGGGTATCACACCCGTAAGCAAATTATCATAAAACTGTTACAAAGGGGTGTTAAGTGAAAGGCAAAAGTTATTTCCCCTTATTTCACTGCTAGCTATAGATTAAAAAAATAAATCCTTTCTGGCATGTTAAAATGAATTTCAGTTGCTGCCTTTGTTCGTCATGGACATTTTCGGAGATTTACCTGGCATGACGGGGCTGTTCATCGCTTGTATCTTCAGCGCTGCCTTAAGGTTCGTACAGGGGGGGGGAAAGCTCACTTAACCTAACCTACCTTTTGTTTGGTTTACCTGGGTTCTGTTGGATTAAGTTCAAACTAGATTAGCGATGGACGTTAAGCCAGGGCTTAGTGGCATAATATAACGTTTGGCGTGCAAGGTTCTTTTAATAAAAAAAATAATAATAATAACTGTGTAATCTGTTTACGTGAGGATCTATCTCTTTTGCTCACGATGTCTATCTTTCTATTTCTCTCTTTCTTTCTCTCTCTCTCTCTCTCGCGTTCTCTCTCTCTCTCTCTCTTCCCCATCCCTTTTTCCCTTGTCTCTTTCTCGTTCCCCCTCTATCTTTCTCTCTATCCTTTATTTTTTACTTCTCTTTATTCCTTTCTTGTTCTTCTCTCTACATTTCTCACTCTCGGGCTAACTCGCTTACTATTTCAGCTTTTTTCTTTTTGGTCCTTCCTTTTTTTCTTTCTTGTTCATTTTAATCTCATTCTTTTTATCTCTCAATCTTTTTCATTTCTCTCTCTTTTACTTTTACTCTCTCACTCTCTCTCTTTCTCTCTTTTCACCTTTCTCCTTCTGCTGCTCCTTCTCTCTCTATATATATATATTCACCGTTCTCCTTCTGCATTCTCTCTCTCTCTCTCTCACTGTCTTATTCTGAGATTGCCTTAAATTACTATAACATGACTATCTTGTTACTGTAGAATTAACTAATGGGTGTGACAAATACAAGTGAAGTAGTTAACCAACACTTATTACAAAGAACATCATAATACTCTTGTGACCGGCCTTCATATAGCATAAGGAAAATGGTATCTTATAATGTAATAGACCTTCAGTTTAAAAATGTCAAAAATTTGTTTGTGCATATCTTACAGTGAGATCGAACATTTACTTTGCGATGTGTTCTTAATTGATTCATTCTTCACTTGACAAGCGCTCCTTAGGATCTATAATTAAAAATGCATTTGCAAAGTGATCTGAACGCAGGGGAAAGGAACCTAAGTATTATCAATATATTTACATGTATGTCATTTTGCTGTGTATTACTGGTGAAATCTATTTTCAACGGCGATATATTATGTTTTTAATTAAAATTGAGCAAAAGTAAAATTGGGTATTTTTCTAAATGCAATTTTAAAGTTAAAGCAATTTCATGGATTTTTGTTGATTGAGAAATGTAATCCATAGGTAATCTATAGGTAATCTGTAGGTAATCCATAGGTAATCTATAGGTAATCTATAGGTAATCTGTAGGTAATCCATAGGTAATCTATAGGTAATCTATAAGTAATCTGTAGGTAATCTGTAGGTAATCCATAGGTAATCTATAGGTAATCTACATGCTTATGTGTTCTTCTTAATGAGTCATAATAACCCCCTACTTATATGATCGGCAACTAAACAAGAAGTGCATCCTAAGATGTTACACGCGTGTAAGTGTAAGTGTAAGGATCGTCTTCTAAGAAACTGAACTTCTCTCATTGGAACTGGATGTAATATTATATTCTTGAGTGTGTTGTCCAGGCTGGCAATCTCATCTCTACAACCTGACAACCCAAAACATTTTTTTCCCCCTTTTTAAAGTGTTCTCAAATTATTCCATTTCAAGCACAGTGTCATCGGGTATCAATTCCTTAGCGACAGTTTTTGTGGAGGATTTCCTGAAACCTCTGTTATTTAAATTCATTGGGAGACTACCATCACCAAGAGCCATGTCCTACATCGCCATTGGTACAGGTGAGTGCATTCATTGGGAGGCTCCCATCACCAAGGGACATGTCCTACATCGCCATATGCACAGGTGAGTGCATTCATTGGGAGGCTCCCATCACCAAGGGACAGGTCCTACATCGTCGTTGGTACAGGTGAGTGCATTCATTGGGAGGCTCCCATCACCAAGGGACAGGTCCTACATCGCCATTGGTACAGGTGAGTGCATTCATTGGGAGGCTCTCATCACCAAGGGACAGTTCCTACATCGTCGTTGGTACAGGTGAGTGCATTCATTGGGAGGCTCCCATCACCAAGGGACAGGTCCTACATCGCCGTTGGTACAGGTGATTGCATTCATTGGGAGGCTCCCATCACCAAGGGACAGGTCCTACATCGCCGTTGGTACAGGTGAGTGCATTCATTGGAAGGCTCCCATCACCAAGGGACAGGTCCTACATCGTCGTTGGTACAGGTGAGTGCATTCATTGGGAGGCTCCCATCACCAAGGGACAGGTCCTACATGCCGTTGGTACAGGTGAGTGCATTCATTGGGAGGCTCCCATCACCAAGGGACAGGTCCTACATCGCCGTTGGTACAGGTGAGTGCATTCATTGGGAGGCTCCCATCACCAAGGGACAGGTCCTACATCGCCATATTTACAGGTGAGTGCATTCATTGGGAGGATTTCATCACCAAGGGACATGTCCTACATCGCCATTGGTACAGGTGAGTGCATTCATTGGGATGCTCCCATCACCAAGGGGCATGTCCTACATCGCCGTTGGTACAGGTGAGTGCATTCATTGGGAGGCTCCCATCACCAAGGGACATGTCCTACATCGCCATTGGTACAGGTGAGTGCATTCGTTGGGAGGCTCCCATCACCAAGGGACATGTCCTACATCGCCATTGGTACAGGTGGGTGCTCAACCCTTCACGTCTACAAACATGTTTGTGCCAATACAGTGGCGTAGCTATGGTTAGTGCCATCCTGGGCAAGGCCGAGATTTCGGCCATCATGCATCGACTAAAAAAGAAAAATCATCCTTTGAGACTCGCCACCTTATATTTAGAAAAAATTTCCGCCCTAGACTGACCGACTTTCTCCTCCGACACCCCCTCATTTCTTACGCCACTTTGCAAATACCAGAGTATCTGTGCTAATACCAGAGTATCTGTGTTAAATACCAGAGTATCTGTGCTAAATACCAGAGTATCTGTGCTAATACCAGAGTAGCTGTGCTAAATACCAGAGTATCTGTGCTAATACCAGAGTATCTGTGCTAAATACCAGAGTATCTGTGCTAATACCAGAGTATCTGTGCTAATACCAGAGTATCTGTATTTATGTCATAAATTATAAATTAGTGGATATTTAACTTTAAAAAAATTGAAGTTAATGCAATGAGTTAATTCAAATATCTTTTAACTGAAACAGCATTGCTAATTAACTTTATATGTAAGACCCCACCATTGCTAATTAGCTCTATACGTTAGTAACCATCATTGTTAATTAAAATTAGCTCTATATGTAAAAACTCATCATTGCTCTATATCTAAATCTAAGAACCCATAAGTTATGGACTGACCAAAATAAAATAAAATATTAATCATATTTTTAAAACAAAATATTTCCTTTTCAGCATTAACCTTTGGCCTACTGACAATAGGAGCTTCTTATCTGACGGGAATTCTCAGCCCAACTTTAATCACAATTGTGGTCAGCATTCTTGGAATATTCGGAGGACCTCTGTTAGGACTCATGCTTATTGGGCTCGTGTGCCCTTGGGTCAATTCCTGGGTGAGTTATTCTGATACACTCACTCCTGTAAACTAAAACTGAGCAACACCTTATAAGTTCATCCCAAGCAAGAAAAGAATAATTAAAATTAACACTAAGTTTGCCATTACAAATACTGTCAAATGGGTTGAGTTTGGTAATTCATTGTTTGGGTTTCCAGGGAGCTGCCTGCGCTTTGATCTCAAGTCTCGTCATCTGTATGTGGACTGCCATCGGTGCCATTACTTCATATATGCCGTCACCAGGCTCAGCGAATATAACAAAAATAACAAATATAACACTGACTGACAGGTGAAGTATAAGACAAAGAGCCTTACTTAAAACAATTTTTAGAATTTTCTTTATTATGTAAAATGCAACAAGAATAAATACCTTCCTTAAACATATATATATATATATATATATAACAAACACATATGCATCTTTAAAAAAAACACTTTAAAATTGTTATCTCATGTTGGAGAGCCGTTAAGAAGATTCCGTCGGGCTCTGGGGTTTGGATGAGTTGTGCCTGACGTAAGGCGTTATAAAGTGGCTTATCGTGACGCTGTCTGATCAGGATATTTCAACAAATTTATAATCCATCAAAAATAAATTGAAATTTATATAATACACATCTTCTTTCATTTCATGAACATTAAAACAAGTGTTCTTTTCTGTTAGAGTTAGATGACATTAATCATTAATCAAAGAGAAACTCTAAATAAAATAGAATCCACGTCATCTTGAATTTGAACAACAAAATCATCAATTCCTTCACATGTAGGGGGCAAGCTTTGTGTCGCCTTGTTATCTTCGAATCAATCGCATTTTTTATGGGGAAAAAAATATTAAAATAAAGTTATTTCCAAATTCATTAGCTTTGTGTAAGTATCAGTGTAGGGTGTTTCTTTCATACAAGAAAATCTGTAAGTGACTCTTTTTTAGCCAAGAAAATCTCTAAGTCATTTGTTCTCAAACTGTAGGTCGTGACCCCTTTGGCGGGTCGAATGACCCGTTCACAGGGGTCGCGTAAGACCATCGGAAAAAACATATACTCTATAGTTATGAAAAAGAAGCGAAAATAATTTTGTACTTGGGGGTCATCACACCTTGAGGAGCTGTATCATAAAGTCGCGCCATTAGAAAGGTTGAGAACCACTGCTCTAAGTCATTCTCTTTTCAAGAAAATCTCTAAACCATTCTCTTTTCATCCAAGAAAACTCTCTAACCCATTCTCTCAGCTAAACAAAAGATCAAGACAACACATGTTTCAAACATCAATTGAAGGATTTTAATGTTGCTAGTTGTTTAACTTCTAAGAGATTTTCTCAGTCATCTCAATACCATCAAGACAATAGTCAGTCAACACAGTTTTGACCAAATAAACAAAATTCTCTCATACATTATTGACCGTTATTTTTTTTTTTTTATTTAATCTCAAGTTGGACAGTGAATAGCTGGTACCGACTCTCCTACCAACATTATGCAACACTGGCGGTCGTTGTGTCGCTTCTTGTCGGGAGCCTCGTCTCATGTCTGACTGGGTGCAACAAAAACAGGGAGCTGCCTTCGGGGACTTTCTATGACACTTTGAGACCCTTCCGGCGCAATAAAAAGGTAAATCCGTATTCGTAACAATTAGAATCATCAGTGGTCCTCAAAGGTGTCCCTGGACTCTCAACATATATGAATCATCAGTGGTCCTTTAAGGTGTCCCTGGACTCTCAACATAATGGTAACATGAATTTTTCAGTTAAATTTTTTTCAACAATTTTTTTTTATTTCTAAAATAACTTCATGTTTAAGTTTAAAATCAGTGGTGTTAATCTGTTCCCTGAATTTTGAGATGCCGAGGTATACTTTAAAATGAGAAGAAGAGCAGCGTGGAATTCGTCCAGTGGTTAAAGGTTAAATAAAGGTATATAATCCTTATTGTAAATTTTGATACATGTCATTTAAAAATATCTGTTAACATAAAAACTATCAACTATCTTTTCTCAGATGGCCAACTACGATCTCGTTTGCAAACTTCCTGTTCTAGACGGGACGCACAATGGAGACCAAACACTAAGCCAAGTTGAAGCAGAGGACAGATTGTAACATTTACAATCAATGAAAATATTGTACAAAAACTTAAAAAAGAAAAGAAGAAAAAAAAACACCACTTACGTGATCAACAAAAACGTTTGCCCAAGAGTTCTTTTGTTCAAAGCACACCGTCATTTTCCAGGGCTGTATATATTATAATAAAATGAAGATTTTGTCGTTATTTTATTTGTTTAATTATAATTATGTGAATGAGTTTAAAAAATAAAATATGTCACGCTGAAGTATACTTATTTAGAAGAGGGGTTACCAAAAATATACCTAGCAATAGCTTAGGTATATTTGGGGGGGGGGGGCTCTTAGAGGGACTCACGAAGGATAGAGCAGGGGGTCGTCAGCCAATTGGTTAGCCTTTCCCTTAGAATAATTTCAACTTCATTGGCTTGACAGCAATCTGATAGGTTTACTTACTCTGCCATGCGTTTTAGAGATAATGTTTGTTATTAGAATTTTACAAAAAAATACCTAGGAATATGTTGGGTGTATTTGGGGGGGGGGGGGCTCTTAGAGGGACTCACGAAGGATAGAGCAGGGGGTCGTCAGCCAATTGGTTAGCCTTTCCCTTAGAATAATTTCAACTTCATTGGCTTGACAGCAATCTGATAGGTTTACCTACTCTGCCATGCGTTTTAGAGATAATGTTTGTTATTAGAATTTTGGTCTTCCACGTGTCATTACAATTATAACCCACAAAAATCCTTCTGCTTTCCACGCCGGACACCCGTGCTGACCTCTAATGGACAGTAGCGGTCCTGTATGCGTTCTGACCTCTGATGGACAGTAGCGGTCCTGTATGCGTTCTGACCTCTGATGGACAGTGGCGGTCCTGCATGCGTTCTGACCTCTGATGGACAGTAGCGGTCCTGTATGCGCTCTGACGGACAGTGGCGGTCCTGTATGCGTTCTGACCTCTGATGGACAGTAGCGGTCCTGTATGCGTTCTGACCTCTGATGGACAGTAGCGGTCCTGTATGCGCTCTGACCTCTGATGGACAGTGGCGGTCCTGTATGCGTTCTGACCTCTGATGGACAGTAGCGGTCCTGTATGCGTTCTGACCTCTGATGGACAGTAGCGGTCCTGTATGCGTTCTGACCTCTGATGGACAGTAGCGGTCCTGTATGCGCTCTGGCCTCTGATGGACAGTAGCGGTCCTGTATGCGCTCTGACCTCTGATGGAGAGTAGTGATCATGTCAGAACACGTTAGACAGCAGAAGAATGAAAGGAAACATGAGAAAACAGTTCATGTGAATTGAACTGAAACAACTGTCTCGAACTTTATGCAATTTTTCTCATCGTCATGGAATAATTTATTAATTTCTTTTTCGCCTTTTTTTTGAATTCCGGGAGATTACAAGTTAATAACATAGGTAACTACACCCTTAAATAACAGGCCACTTTACCTGATGGCGTGGGAAAGGGGGTGCGGAATGGGTGGTCTTCCTCCCGGGGGGGGGGGGGGCTTTTTTTTTCCTTATATGGGGGGGCGGCTTTTTCGCCAAGGTTGGGAATNCTCACCATCTATTATTATAGCATGGGATCAGTAGTTTAGAAAGGGGGATGGGGGCACTATTTTATCCCTATAGAAAAGTGGCATTTTTTTTTTTCTTTTTTCAAAGTGTGTTTGTTGGGGGCGGGGGGGGGGGTGCTAACATCTTAGCCAGGCCCGGGCCCCCAACTAAACATAGCTACGCCTATGCATGCAATGTGGCATTGAACGCGTTGAATATTCAAGTCGTGAAACCAACCGTCCATATTTCATTAATAGGAAAAACGGCAACAAATTTTTCCTTATTAATGTAACGCCTTACGCCGCTCTTAAGTCAACAAACACACTCAGCAGATAAGTTTTGATGTCTGATTTAATGTTAGGTGACTTAGGATAATGGTGACATTAAAGCTGTCATCTAAAAGAAAAGAAAAAAAAAACTCTGAAAATCGAGTGTTGCTTTTTTGCACAAAAATGTTTTAATTTTAAGCCATTTGAATTAACTTTAAAAAAAAAATTTTGTAGGATTCTTTGTTTACACATTGATAGTAGAAATGTAATCATTTGAAAATATGCATCCTTTATTTTTAAATGATTGTATAAATAAATTTTTTTAAAAATAAGTTTAACACATACGTTTAAGTTCGCATAGCCTTATCTTCACTAGCGGAATGAACATATTACTGTATTTTAATCCAGAGGCGTAGCGTGGTGATGGGGCGGGGACAGATGTCGCAAGCTATTTAGGGGCGCCAAAGTGTGCTTTGATAACATTTTATTGATGAAAATTATGGATTTGAGAGTTGAAAAAAAGAAAAAAAGGCGCTAAAAATGGATCTTGTCCCCGGGCGCCAAACACCCTCGCTACGCCACTGTTTTAATCTATAGTAAACACTCGCATTTTAAAATAAAAAAAAAAAAAAAAAAAAAAAAAAAAGAAATATCCATAAATTGACAGTGATGTTGAATTTTTTAAATTCATAATTTGTGGCAGTTTGTCGTAAAGCAAGAGAAAAAAATAATCGGAATTCGCAGACTAAAAAGTTGGTCTATTTTAATTTTTTTTTTTTTTAAATCCCCGGTATCAACATAAATTTTCCACTATGCAAGTAAGGTAGAATTCAATATTTTGCGTAAAATCAAAATCGTCATTATCGCAAGACAAACAACAAACCTCAAGTCATTCAGTGAAGACTTCAACTAATTCTTTTTTTTTTTTTTTTTAGTTTAATTTAAACAAAGCTACGTAATTAAACGGCTACCAACAGGGTCGGCACTAAAAGGGAAGGGGGGGTAGTGTGGAGGCGGGGTCGATAACTGACTTGTTCATGACCATCTGCCGATACACAATATCTTCCCTCATCACATAAGTTAACAAGCCACAAAATACATACATGTATTTTGTGCCATACGGGATGTA
Organism: Lymnaea stagnalis; assembly: GCA_964033795.1. Classification (NCBI taxonomy): domain Eukaryota; kingdom Metazoa; phylum Mollusca; class Gastropoda; family Lymnaeidae; genus Lymnaea; species Lymnaea stagnalis. Next base: position 130,347 of record CAXITT010000288.1, read on the forward strand.
ACTAATGTCTTCCCTTCTAACTATCCGCCAAGTATATATATTGTGTCGACCTCAGTTGTTTTTTTTCAGGTTCGTCTCAAAATACGTCAATAAAAAATTTATTCCTACAAAAATGAGCAGAATTTCAAAATGAATTGACAAATTATGAAAAGGGAGACAAGAAGTCAATTTAATTTTCATTCATTTTTTTTTTTTAATCCTAAAAAATCAACTAAACGAGTTAGAAATATTATTTTTAGATAATTTTAAAGTTAAATGAAATCTTAAGTTTATTCTTGTGAAATCAATCGGCAGAGGATAAATTAAAATTATACTTAACTAGAATTACCGGTATGTTAGTTACACACAAAATTTTAATTTTAAAGATGTTTTTAAAAAGTCACAGACAATTAACCAAGTAAGATACCGGTATCTAAATAAACGTTTCACCATGTTGTAGAAAATGTTTTTAATTGGAAACAAGCAGAAAGCTCAGGTTAAACAATTAAAAAAATGCATAAGAAAGTGTTGTTGTTGTTGTTTTTAAATGGATACCACACTTTCAAACCCAAAATTAGGACTTTAATTTGTAATTAAAAAATAAATAAATGATTATAGAATTTACTGTTAGTTTATTGCTATTAAGTTAAAATTGTTGTCAAATAATTTAGTATTTGTTTTTAATTGTAGTACAATACAATGGAAAATATAGCAGTTTTCAAATGGAACAGCATAATACAAAGAAAAGGTTGGGGGACTTCTCTATGAAGTAAATGTTCGTAAAAAAGACAAGAACACCGGATAGTACTGTACAGAGAAGAATTGTCGCCAAAGATTTCTCCACCAACGTAAACAAAAATACAAATTAAAAGGATATTTATTTTCATGCCAAATGGGTTTAGTTCATCAAGTGCACACTAGAAAACACATCTATTTTGTTTTGACAAATTTCTTATATTTTAAAACTAATCAGATTATTACAAAGTTAGCCAAAAGGGAGGAGAGATCACGAAGAAACACTACGAGTGGGACGTAGACGTAGCACTCTTCCAAGAGACCCTTTTAAAAGGTAAGTCTTTCCATATTACTGGATACTCCCTGCATCATTGCAAGTGTAAGCAATGCAGAGGGCTATGCACAGCCGTCAAGAATGACCTTACGATGGAACTGCTTGAGGTGAAGTCATGCTCAGGCACTGACACCCTCACCATCAGAGTTTATAAGAATGACCAATTCTTTGACGTTACAAATGTTTACAATACGCCCCGAAACAAACTAAGTCTACCCATCGGTGATAGCCTAGATTTTGAGAGGAAAATCATAGCAGGGGACTTCGACGCCCAGTCAACGGACTGGGGCTATGTAGACCGTAATGCAACCGGACGTTACGTGGAGTATCTACTATGTCTTACTACGAACCTCATCCGATTACAGGACGAGAACAGTAAGCCCACACTGTTACATACGGGCCACAGTACGGAATCTCGACCAGACTTGACGCTAATATCAGCGGAGCGTGAGTCCAAGCTCAGTCTGGTTGTCCTGGACGAGGTTGGTAGCGACCATAAGCCGATCCTCCACCGAATTTTGCTAACTACCATCAAGGCGCCTCCGGAAGAGGCACTGGCAGTTTCGGAAAGCAAATTGGGCGAAATACGAGACAGAGGTCGAAGCCAGACTAGCTGAGACCCATGCCGTAGGGCCGGTGGACCTAAATGTGGAGAACGAACTCTTTGTAAGCAAAATTCTCGATGTGGCAAAGAGAACAATACCGAGAACCGTTGGAAAACAAAACTTCAGACCTTACTGGAATAAAACTCTGAAGGCGCTAGTTGAGAAAAGAGCAAAGGCACGAAGCAGGGCTGCCAAGAAGAAAACACCTGCAGCTCGAGCAGCGTACAACTCATGACGGCCCAAGTTCGTGCCGAAGTCCAAAAAATGAAAAAGTCTAAGTGGGTTGAAACCTCAACCTTTCGGACGGAAGGAAGGTCTGGCGATTACTTGATAATCTCTCTGGCATGGGGAAGAAGCGAAACATCCGCCCCTTAAAAACATCGGCCGGCACAGAGGCGAGCTGTGCAAAGCGCGCCAACGCGCTAAACAAACATTTTGCTCGGGTAAGCAAAAGTGCCAGAGACACTGACGAAAGCCGGACCATCAAGAAACTCCGGAAGGCTGGAAGCAGAGCCCAACGAATGGGACCACACCAGGAGGTTTTCACGGCACCTTTTACAATGACCGAGTTGCAAACGGCACTGGGGAAATGCAAGGCAGGTAAAGCTTCAGGCCCTGATAGAGTCTGCAATGAAGTGCTCAAGCATTTAGGCAAGGACGGCAAAGCGCATTGCTAGAATTTATCAATAAAACCTGGACAACAGGCATCCTGCCGAAGGCGTGGCAAAGAACAGTGATCGTCCCAATTCCCAAAGAAGGTAAACCAAGTGACCAATCGTCTAGCTACAGGCCGATATCCCTCACATCGTGTGTTGGGAAAGTAGCGGAGCGAATGGTGAACGCAAGACTATATTGGTTTCTGGAAAAATCCAAGAGCATTCCTACCAACCAATGCGGCTTCCGCAAGGGGAGGCAGCCTATGGATTTGGTAATCCAATTTATCCAAAGCACCACCAATGAGCTCCAGTTGAGAAATCATACCATCGTGGGGTTCTTTGACCTCCAGAACGCGTACGATAAAGTCTGGAGGGCAGGTTTATTCTACAAGTTACAACTGCTCGGAGTAACAGCCAATATGCACTGGTGGATTCATTCTTTTCTATCAAATCGCACGATATCCACCCGTGTAGGGGACAAGGTTTCGAACATGTGTGCACTCGAGGATGGACTCCCACAGGGGTAAGCCTTGAGCTGCACCCTGATCCTGGCGTATGTGTATGATCTGCAGTCACAGTTGGTAACAAAGAACACAATGTTCGCGGACGATTTAGCGATTTGGAGCGCTGGCAAATCCATCCAGCAACTGCAGAACCGGCTGCAAAGTGATCTCACCAAGATACAGGATTACGCTCGGAAATGGAGATTGGTGGTGAATGCGGAAAAGACAGTGTATTCGCTTTTTACCAACGGGAAAAATGCTCTGAAGGAGAAAATCGATCTCCAAATCTGCGGGAAAATGCTCAAATGGGACAAATCACCCACGTACTTGGGAGTCAAGTTGGACCAGAAACTCCAACTCCATAACCATGTGCGGGAACTCGGCGCTCGAGCCACGTCAAAACTCAGCCTGATCAAAAATCTTGCCAGCACCACCTGGGGTCTGACACAAAACTCCTAAAATCTCTTTACCTTGGGAGCGTAAGAGGTACCATGGACTACAGCCTACCGGTTCAGGCCTTTGCGAGCCGTAAGGCTCTAGAGGGACTGGACCGCATACAGAATCTAGCTCTCAGATTCATATGTGGGGGGGGGGGGTACGTACTACACCCCCAGCCCCCGTGGAAATTATCTCAGACATGGAACCACTCCACATCAGGGGGACAAAGCTATCCTAATGACCACCTTGGGAGCGTAAGGGGTACCATGGACTACAGCCTACCGGTTCAGGCCTTTGCGAGCCGTAAGGCTCTAGAGGGACTGGACCGCATACCGAATCCAGCTCTCAGATTCATATGGGGGGGGGGGGGTACGTACTACACCCACAGCCGCCGTGGAAATTATCTCAGACATGGAACCACTACACATCAGGAGGACAAAGCTATCCTAATGACCGTAGAGCGTTACCGTCGAATGGAACGAACGGAACCCTGTTTCCAACTCCAAGACCGCTGGGTAAAGGCAAGGACAAGGCTTAAAAGACCCTCCTTTATGGATGCGGTCAATTCACTCGAAAATAAGCACCCTTTACCAGGAAACAGGGAAAAAATATGCCTGATCCAGGAGAGACCACCCCAGGATAGCGGCGAACCACCTAATGTACGTCTGACCCTGTTAAACACGGCGGTTAATAAGTCGAGCCACCAAAATGAGCAAAAGGGGGCCGCACTAGAGACGATTAAGGCTTATATTGACGACATGGTATCAGTCTTCACAGACGGCTCTTATCTCGCTGGCGAAAAGCGGGCGGGCTACGGCGCAATCATACAGTACCCGAAGGGGGTACCTCAAACAGAGGAGATTTCAGGTCCAAGCGGCAAGAAGCAGAAGTTGAAGCTATTCTTATGGGCCTGAAACAAGTGCACCGTCTGCCAGCCAAACGCATAACATTTCCACCCGTCGTAGTGTTCACCGACTCACAATGTGCTCTCGAGATTGTGAAGAGGTGCTCTTGAGACACTAAGACGGTACAGGCAATCATGGAGCTCGTACGAGACATACGGTCTCACGGAGGGACCGTGACCCTTCAATGGATCCCGGGACACGCGGGGATTCCATCATAAGTCAGAGCTTACTGGCTTGCGAGACAAGGCTCTTCCCAGCCTCAACCTAACAGGCCGATGACCCTATTTGGAGTCAAAGCCTGGATTAAGGACCTCTTCCAGGCGGAATGGAGGAAAGAATGGGAACAGGGTACCACTGCCCGAAAACTTTACCGGAGCATGCCAAAAACTAACCGCAGGAGCGATCAATGGTGGAGTCTTAAACGCCACCAGCAGAGCCTCATTACGCAGATGAGGACAGAGCACTGCCTGTCGAGTATGAGCGTTCATTAGTAATTGTTGCGACTCAATATTATGTTCATTAGTTGTTGAACGCTTTTACCGCGCTTGACTATTATAGTTAGTGAACGCTCTTCCCGCCATTGTATTTATGACGTATTTTTATGCTGAGTCGTGACGTATTGTCTATGCAGTGTTGTGACGTATGTTTTAGTCGTGCTGGCAGTCTTGAGTGGAACCTTGGAGTGATAGGATGTTTATTATATTTACTTAGATATTAAAGTTATAGTTATTATGAAAAGGAGTTGAGTTTGTTAATTGATAGTGAGAATAGTACGACGCTTCAACGTATGAAAGAACTGACGAATGTAATCAATCCAAGAAGACGTGTAGGAGTTGACACTGCCCTACGAGGAGCTATCTGAGTAGATTACACCCAATGCGGGACCCGAGCTGACAGTAGAGCACCTTCTAGCCGGGTGCCCAACATTAGTGACTGGTGTTCTCCCAGCCAACCACGTCGAGAGCCTGTTGTACGGGACTGCCCAGCAAATGAGGCAGGCCTGTTCCATACTTGCCGGGGCCATCAAAGAGCATTAGCTCGGCCCCTTACAGTGAATGAAATAATAATTACAAAGTTATTTCTTTCATGTTTACTCCGTTTAAAGTAATCAGGAGTTAACAAAACTTGACAAGCTATGGAAAGAATCTATTATAAACCCAAAATATTTGTACAGTAGTTCAGTCAGTGTTTGAAATGGCATGTATTACTATTATTATAAAGAACCAACTCATAAGTGTCATGATTAATTAATATCGTACCGTATAAAACAGAAGTGTTACAAAGAACCAACTCATAAGTGTCATGATTAATAATATCGTACCGTATAAAACAGAAGTGTTACAATGAACCAACTCATAAGTGTCATGATTAATAATATCGCACCGTATAAAACAGAAGTGTTACAATGAACCAACTCATAAGTGTCATGATTAATAATATCGTACCGTATAAAACAGAAGTGTTACAATGAACCAACTCATAAGTGTCATGATTAATAATATCGTACCGTATAAAACAGAAGTGTTACAATGAACCAACTCATAAGTGTCATGATTAATAATATCGTACCGTATAAAACAGAAGTGTTACAATGAACCAACTCATAAGTGACACAAGTGCCACAGAGGCGTAGCAAGGGGGTTACAGGGGACAGATTCCACCGGGCGCCAAAATGTGCTTTGATATTATTTTATTGATGAAAATAATGGGTTTGTAAGTTGAAAAAAAGAAAAAGGTGCGCTTTAAATTTAAAATGATCTTGTCCCAAGAAGCGAATCTTGTCCCCGGGCGCCAAACACCCTTGCTACGCCGCTGAAGTGCCATGTGCTTTGTGTCTCATTAAAATTAGACGTACCGGTACTCAAGTTCATTGCAATTACAATAAACACCATTAGCATTATTTTTTTTTTTATTAGATGAATTTTTTTTCTTTTGTCTTGAGTAAAATAGGAATATACATGTAAAAGCAAAATCACAAGAAAAATATCTAATTTTTAAAGTTCGTCTCCTGTGTGTCTTCTAATGTGTCTTGCTATTTTAGAAAAACTACGAAATGCAGCAAGACACATGTCACATTTGTAGTATCTCTCTCCAATATGTCTTCTTTTGTGTTTGGTCAATTCCTCAAGCGTTATAAATGCAGAAGAACAAATGTCACATCTATAGGGTTTCTCTCCGGTATGTCTTCTTTTGTGTCTAGTTGTTTCACTTTTAGTAACAAAAGAAGCAGAACAAATGTCACATTTAAAGGACTTCTCTCCAGTATGTCTTCTTTTATGGTTAGTTAAAGTAGCTCTACGACCAAATGCAGCAGAACAAATGTCACATTTAAAGGGCTTCTCTCCAGTATGTCTTCTTTTGTGTTTAGTTGTGTCACTTTTAGTAACAAAAGAAGCAGAACAAATGTCACATTTAAAGGGCTTCTCTCCAGTATGTTTTCTTTTGTGGTTAGTTAAAGTAGCTCTACAACCAAATGCAGCATAACAAATGTCACATTTAAAGGGCTTCTCTCCAGTATGTCTTCTTTTGTGTCTAGTTGTGTCACTTTTAGTAACAAAAGAAGCAGAACAAATGTCACATTTAAAGGGCTTGTCTCCAGTATGTCTTCTTTTGTGGTTAGTTAAAGTAGCTCTACAACCAAATGCAGCAGAACAAATGTCACATTTAAAGGGCTTCTCTCCAGTATGTCTTCTTTCATGTTGGATTAAATTAGATCTACAAGCAAATGCAGCAGAACAAATGTCACATTTAAAGGAACTCTCTCCAGTATGTCTTCTTTTATGTCGGATTAAATTAGATCTACAACCAAATGCAGCAGAACAAATGTCACATTTAAAGGGCTTCTCTCCAGTATGTCTTCTTTCATGTCGGATTAAATTAGATCTACAACCAAATGCAGCAGAACAAATGTCACATTTAAAGGACCTCTCTCCAGTATGTCTTCTTTCATGTCGGATTAAATTAGATCTACAACCAAATGCAGCAGAACAAATGTCACATTTAAAGGACCTCTCTTCAGTATGTCTTCTTTCATGTCGGATTAAATTAGATCTAGAACCAAATGCAGCAGAACAAATGTCACATTTAAAGGGCCTCTCTCCAGTATGTCTTCTTTTGTGCATGGTCAATTCCCCACTACTAACAAATGCAGCAGAACAAATGTCACATTTAAAGGGCCTCTCTCCAGTATGTCTTCTTTTGTGCATGGTTAATTCCCTTCTCCTAACAAATGCAGCAGAACAAATGTCACATCTGTAGGGTTTATCTCCAGTATGTCTTCTTTTGTGTTTGGTCAATTCCCCACACATTGTAAATACAGCAGAACAAATGTAACATTTATAGGGTTTCTCTCCAGTGTGTCTTTTTATATGATATTTTAAATTTGATCTACTACCAAATGGAGCAGAACAAAGGTCAGATTTATATAATCTCCTAACATTCAGTTCTTTTGAAACAGCCACATGTGAATTTCCAGTTTCCAGTATTGATGAAGATGTTATATCTGCAGATACAGCTACCTGTGATTGTCCTGGTGCCTTGTTTGATGAAGAAATTATATCTTTAGATACAGCTGCACATGTTTGTTTTTGCGGCAGGTTTGATGAACAAGTAATTTCTGTATTATGTTGGTGATTCAGGACATTTTTTGGTTTCTTACAGGAAGTTACGGTAAGATTCTCTTGACAACATGACAACTGATTTGCTGATAACTTTTCCGAGATATTTATTGTAACACATTCAGTATACACTTCTAAATTTGAACTTGTTTCAAACTTCTCATCTCTGCAAACTTCTGTCTCCAGATTAATTTTTTCACTGACAGTGTTAACATCATTATATATATCTTTCTTTGTGAGTTTTTTCAAGTGTGTATCTATCTCTGTCCAATTGACCAAACAGTCAGAATCGGTATCTTGTGCTGTGTTAATATCAGAATATATGTCTCTCTTTAAGATTTTATTCAAGTGTGTATCTATCTGTGTGCAATTGACCAAACATGCAGTTTCTGTCTCTTGTGTTGTGTTAACAGCAAAATACATTTCTTTCTTTAGGAGTTTATTAAAGTTAGTATCTATCTCTGTCACATTGACCAAACAGTCACAATCCATATCTTGCCTTGGGGTAATATCACTGTTTATTTCTTTTTTTAGAAATGTATTTAAGTCAGTATCTATCCCTGACTTTGGTATAACATCTTGTTCCTTTATTATTAGGCTTGGAATAAGTTTAACATCAACCTTCTCCATGCTCAAGATTTTCAAACTAACAAACTGTCCAGCTTTGAAATCTATCTGCATGCAAAACATCTGAAAAATGTACAAAGATAAATAATTTTTACAAATTTTTAAAAAAGAAATGAGCATTTTTTGTATCATCTATGGATGAATAGAATAGACAAAGGTTACTTTTTTAATGTAGGGCAAAGTCTATACTACGAGTACAACAAAATTAATTACTAACCTTAACATAGTATTTAATGAGGCTTATCAGGACTTTTAATTATGAATTAATTTAAGTTACTTTCTTAAAATTTAATAAAATACTATTTATTAGCGATATGTGCCTATTTTAAAACAACAGTAATTTTAAAATAATAATTAACATTAATTTTAGTTTTTAAAAAAATAATCATAAAATTATTCACATAACTTTAACTTAATTTAAGTTCTTAATTCAAACAGTCTATCTATTATCTATGACTTGTTAAAAGTTAGCTACCAGTAATCTATAAATAAGCGATTGAATAAACGATAATTAAATGAACTATATGTTTATAAACTTAATTCTTCAGTTTAACTAAAACTACCACAAATGGTATCCGAATGGCATTGAGTTTAAGTTTAATGGGACCCGGTTCCGAATTGCAACCATTGTTTCTGGTTCCATTTTGACTAAATACTAAATGCTATTCGGATGTCATTTGTGGTAGTTTATTTTAGTTTACAAACATATGGTTCATTCAATTACCGGTATCTTTAAATAGGATACCAAAGTTTATCTTACAAACCCAACAATAATAAATATTTTAAACATTTTTTGATCCCAACCTCTCATTTCTGGTAGCCGGGTCCGAATAGCCACTTCATTTAAATGGTTGATGGTCTTGGAAATTACTTTGATGCATAGTTTATATATTGTTAAAAATGAATCACTTATTTAAAACAATCCAGATAATAGCAGGAATTTACGATTCTTGTCGACATGTGACAAAAAGTTAAAAATAGCCGTTTTTCTCCTGACCTACCGGAAGAAGCTAATCTCTAATGTAAACAGTGGAATTATTATTAAAAACGTTTTTCAAACAGTTTAATAAATATTTTCTGTATTATAATAAACTAGTTTGATTACCTCAATTTTCACTACCGGTATTAGTAACGGGGTTTAATAGTAGTTTTACTTAAGGCCTTATATAGTTCATATATTTGCTTCAATACTACATAAATGATAGAATACAACGCAGTACTAAATTATATTATAGAAAGATAAGAGTGAGATGACATGAAAAGAAATTAAGACAGCCTCTTGTCCATGGGCGCCCGCAGGTAGTGGCAAGGTGGGGCACTTGCGCGCGTCCCCCACCTTATGATTAAGTGGATTTATATCCCTGATTTTGTGAGCGGGGAAATGATATTAAAGTAAAGAGAAAATAAAGAGAAAGTAACTAAGCTGATCTCCTGTCCGTTCATTCACCATACAAATACGCTACAGTAAATTAAAACTATATTAAAACATTACTAAAATTTGTTTGCCCCCCCCCATCCCCTGGAAAGTTAATCAATTTATTTTGCTCCCCCCTAGAAAGTTTTCTGCGGGCGCCCATGCTCTTGTCCTATGTTATTAATAAATATAAATCTACCTCAACTAAAGAACATTTTGTAACCTGTTTAAAAATATTGTTTTTTTTATGTGTTTCTAATATCTTTTTTATTTGTTTTTTTTTTTCAATAACAGGCATATGATTCCAAACAAGGACAGTCAAGGACATGCACTGCCAACCTGGAGGAGATTCAGACACATATCAATTTTATTTTGACAATAGAGGAAGATGTTTTTAATCTGCCAATTTGTGAGGATGAAGAGTTGCTAGAGCTCCGGAGCCACGAACCATATCCTGAATGTTTATAAATGTACCGGTACATCAATGTCGACAACTTACATGACATTTTTGAATTTTGTATTTCATGATTTTAATTACCTTTTTAATATTTGAATATTCCATTACATTTAAATTGTCACTATCTATTTGTACTGAAAATTTCATTGCAGTAGCTTTATTATTTTAAAAGTTATGTACCGGTATTTAAATGTAAAAATTTCTCGGCCGTGGTTGCTTTTATTGAAATAATTTTTCTAATATTTCATAAATTTTTCTGATCTGAATTTTATTTATTTTAAATTTGCCTTACTTTTAGTTGGACATTATCTGTTTGATTTGACAATTTTATAGCAATAGCTTTATTTGTTTAATAATTATGTCATTTTTTTTGTAAAATTAAATTTTTCGACACTTGACGTTTTCCACGCCATATGCTCATAAAGTAATATTTTATAAAATAAGATAAGTTAATTCACAATTCATGTGTTTTGTTTTTTTAAACATTATATTGCTCATGTGTCCTCCAAATTTATTTGAGCGTTCTAACTTTAATAACTCATCTAAGAGAAGGAAACTCTGAAATCAAACCCGGAGATGGAGTCCCGAAAGGCAGATAACATTGATACAATGAAACATTCCGACAACTCCTGCGACGTCACTGGTGCCAAGCTGTATCATCCAATGATTTTCCCTTGGGTTACCCAGCCGCGTGGAGAGAAGCGATTTGCTATTGGGAACCAGCATATAATCCTTGAAGTATAATCCCAGGCCATGTGGATTTCATCACTCCGAAGTGACGGACTGATGCCAGCAAAAAAAAATATTGAACTTGGGGAAGATAGAGATAGTGGGATCAAAGTATTTGTCATCCAAAATTACTTGACTTTAATTTATTTAGTCGGATGGTCTCCATACTTGGAGAAAGTAAAGCAGCTTAATACTATTAATACTTAGAATTACTAATACTACTAATAGCTTGAAGCTTAATATAACATACTAAGCGATGTGCAGTTTCTTTTAGACCAGGTCTGGGGATTTGAGAGTCCAAGAGTTAACTCCTCATCTTCTAAAATGTATGTCTGCCTTTCAATTAAAGAATATCTTAAATAGGCCTAAGACAGTCCTGCACTCTATCCAGTGGCATAGCTAGGGTTGATGTCGCCCGGTGCGGTAAACTCATGATGCCCCCCCCCCACCAACTTCCATGATAGATTTCTTTTTGTTAATATAAGTCCACAATATCACAATGACAAGAACAAAAGCGTCGTAAAATTGAACATGACATAGTGACGACAGATTGTAGTCCAGTAATTCGTCTTTCCGTCCTGGTGACGTAATTATTTCACCGGTCAAACCCCTCCACTCATTACTGGGGGAAAAATTGAGCGGTCACTTATCCAATAGTTGCCTGATTCTTTCCGTTAAAAAAAGGGTAGGGGTAGCATTAGTGGTGATACCAAACTGTCGTGTGACGATCGCTGAGGGAAAAGAGCTGCTTTGCGAGTTCTACAAATATTATTTAAATGTCGCTGACTAGCTCTTATAAAATATGTCCACATCCAACGTTCCAGTGCAGAACAGTGGGATAATGTATTTTATTTTAAAAACCATCTGTCTCTTGTTTTCTCCATTTTCACAATCGCCGCGGCTAAAGGGAACACAACTATGTCACACGCTTGGTAGCAGTCAAAGGGGATGGTGGTAAAGCCGTCGTTCGGGCGTCAAGCATAAATATTACCGGTGATGCAGCAAACTAGTTCACTGTGACACAAAAAGCAACAGTATGATAATCATCACCATCAATAATATACTTTGCGGTGATATTTCTATAGCCTTTTACACTCCCACCAATCTCCCACCCAAAGTATGCCACAAATCTCCTTAATCAACCTCCCCTCTCAGTGCGTACATGAAGGATGGTCCCAACTTTAATAAACATTACAACTTATTACAACCAATCGTTTTATCTCGTTCCATTCACCAGTAGATCTTTATTAGAAAGGGCTAAAACTTCAACAAACAAAAAAGAAAAAAAATTTTAATTACAAATTTTTTTTTTCACGGGCTCTCTGAAAATCCTAGTTTTGGCGTACAATCGTAAAAGACATCTCAAAATCGTACCATTGTACGCCAAAATCGTAAGAGTAAACAGGTCTGGTGCCTGATCCCACCGGTATCCCATTTCTTGATTTCTAGGTGTGTTCCAGATTAAATTAAGCCCAACAAAAAAAAATAATTTTTCGCCTAACTTAGCAATCACCGAAAAATGAACGTAATTATATCTAAAATAATACAAATTTCCCATTGAGATTATGATTAAGAAAATAGCTACACGTTTTTACGGATATAACTTACCTACTAAGCCAGTAAGATCGTATACCGTCAATTTAGTTACTAATACTAATATGTTGGAGTTGGAGCGTTGTCAATGTGTTTTTCAGCGACTTTTTCCGGACCAGTAACCAGCGGGTGGCGGGTAGAATGGAATTACTGAATTCTTCGTTTAATTTGGCCTTTTTGGGCTATGCATAGAAATAAAGTGTTGTTTTCGTATTTTAATTGAAAAAGGATGACCTTAGTGACGAAATACTATGAATGGCCCAAAATGACACAGGAATTGACTAGCGGGAGGGGGAAATCTGATAGCTTGACTGCTGATAAAAATGATTGTGGTGATAGTTTTCATGCGAAAAATATATCATATAAATATAGGCCTATATAATAACGAAGTGGCTATACGTACTCGAGTACCCATCGTCGCCAATGACTATTCGCACCCGAAAGTCTTAGTAATCGAAAAAAACAACATGATCCGAACCAGAGGCTTAATAATCGACAAGTTTGCCGCGCTTTCTTTTATAAAAATGGAGGTTGGCAGCAATTTTGACACCTATGCGTCTTTTGAAGACGAATTGAATTATTTTTGTAAAGAACACAATGTGTGTTTCACTAAAAGATCGTCAGAGAAGATGAAAGATCCCAATTTGGAACACCTTAAATATGAATATATAATTCACTGTTGCAAACAAGGAGTTATACGCTAGTCAAAGTCTTCCAGGCCAAAGAAAATCACATGCGTAAGTAATAAAGTAATAATAGGTTAACTTTAAATTTATTTGGACTTGTCATGTAATAATTCTTTCTCCAAGCCAATGATTCTTACCATGGTAAATGAAGAGGACGAATGCCATTATTTTATCGATGGCCGCGACTAATGAGTCACTAATGAATGTATCCCTAAATCGATCCCTATGCCTAACCTGAACCCTAAATCGATCCCTATGCCTAACCTGAACCCTAAATCGACCCTCAACCTAACCTAAACCCTAATTCACTGCAACTATAATAAAGAAGCAAATGACGCCGTGGCATTCGTGCTCTACATTAGCCCTTATCACTTGTAGCAATTCGTTGAGAATTTTTATATTTTTCAGTTCTTTCAAATTGGGATGCCAGGCAAAGATAAAGCTTGTTGCCCAGAGAAATCCTTCTCGGCTAGAAATTACCAAATCAATGCATGAACATACTGGCCATGAAGTAAGTGCATGTGCTGCGAAAAATATTTAGACATAATAATAATAAATAGCATATTCTTGTGGCAGGTTGTTGTCACCTACAGGTTAGTACTATAGAGTTAGAGATGGATGCATTTAAAAGAATGTTTTGTACCATTCATTAACCCATTCAATCTAGGGCGCTCAGAAATTTTATCATTGAAAACTTTAGGTTAAGGTTAGGGTTACCATAGAATTAGAAAGGTTTTGAAAAAAATTAAGAAAGTCCAGAAACACAAACACACACTTACAAGGAAATTTGCTGCACGGATACTCAAAACTGCGGCGCGGCGTCTGTGAGATAGGAACATTTTAAAAGACCACTAATAATAATAATAATGTTTGCAGGGCATATTTTTTTACATAATACTATATTAATACTTATTATTGCAAAGTAACCTTTGTGTGTTTTTTTCCAGATGTGCCGCTTGTTTCCTGAAAACAGCAAGGTGGAACTAAATGCGGCAACGCATCTGTTGATGTCCTGCACCATGATTCAGGCATCTGAGGCCCGGCAAGTGCTTGAAGAACAGCATGATGTGGATTTGCTTCCCAGGGATATTTACAATATTAAGTCAAAAATAAATAAATCATCTTCTGATGCAACTGAAACTCAATCTATACTTCATTCTATATCACAAGCTGGTGGAAGTGTGTCCTATGGACTAACAGAAAGTGGGGAATTTAAGTATTTATCATACATGACTCATGATATGATTAGAATTATTGCCCAATATCCAGAGGTTTTATTAATGGATTTCACATATAAAACCAATAAATATTTATATCCACTTTTGACTGTAATGGTATTTGATGGAGAGGGCAGGGGCATTCCTGTTCTTCATGGTTTTGTAAAAAATGAAGATAAGGAATCTATTTCTCTTTGTTTGCAGCTTCTTCTGAAGAATTCTGATGCCAGTCTTTTCAAGTGCTTTGTGGTTGACAAAGACATGGCTGAAATCTCTGCTATAAATGATCTGTTTCCAAATTTACCTGTTAATCTATGTCATTTTCACATTAACCAGGCTGTGCACAGGTTTCTTTCGAAACGTGTAGGTCCTGAATATGTTAAGCCAATTCTTGAAGGATTTATGTCTCAAGTTTATACTGAGTTCTACGATAATGTATGTAATGAATAGGTACCCGGGTACCAATGAGGAGCGGCGGTCGCAGATTAAAATATAATGTTTCTCGAAAAATAAATTTAAAAATTCATTTTTACCTCATGGAACCTCCTTAAAATTATTTTTTAAAGAAAAATAACATCTTTTTGTTGTAAAAAAAATACAACAATTTAGCCACAAATTTTTATGAAATCAAAAACATTACCTTTAATTAAATTTTAATCTTTTATCTTTCACAGTGACATTGTGATACATTGAGGAGAACTCTTCTGTCCTTAAAGATACCTTATAAAAGTTGCCCAATTGGGTGTATCTAGATTAAAATAAATTTGTTGTATTTATTTTATTACTGCAATTATGTCTAGGTGTCCGATATTTCTTTCTTAACAAGTGGCGGGTTTACAATTTTAAATATTTAGGTCTCACACATGTTAGGTATCTTTTATTGGTTTATTATTGTAAAATGAAGGTCTTGTTTAACTATTTAAATTGGATATTCACGTGTAGTATAGGCCTATGGTTCTCAAATTAATTCACCAATTTCTTTACAATAAATAGGACGTTTATTTGATTTCTGCAAATTATAACAATTATAATTACTGTTGAAATCGCCCGGGGGGGGGGGGGGGGGGGGCGAGCATATACCAGAAGGTTGGCTGTTGCATTTACTACATAATTGCGCTATTTTCTTCATATATAAATAGTTGTACCAAGAAAAATGTAAGTTTTTAAAAGAAGACAATGATTATGACAAATCTCCAGTTTTTTTTCTCTTTTATAATGCAGTGGTTCTCAACCCTAACTCAGAGGTCGTCAAAAACCATCAGAAAATTTATTATTTATGAAATAGTAACGAAAATAATTTTATTATTGGGGGTCACCACAACATGATGAACTGTGCTAAAGGGTCGTGGCATTAGGAATATTGAGAACCACTGTTCTAATGGATTTCCAACTTTGTGTTTGTATTAATCCGCTACCCATCCCCTTTCCATCAGAGCGTGATCATCATGCACGCCCCCCCGCTCTTTTATCCCCTCTCACAGAAGGTGGGGGGGGGGGGGGGCGGCCATGATAGCTTTGGGTCATTAACTGATGGTCATCTCCACAGATAACAGTAATAGTAGGTATTCTAAATGAAAATTTCATAATGAAATTTTTTTAAATTAAATTATTCCCCTAAATAGAGCTTGGATTAATCAGAACGACAGGAAAGTGTAGTTTTGGCACCTGCTATCTTCTAAAATAAGCAAGTTGGAACTTTCAAATCTCTTGCACACACAACCAGTTATACATTTAACAAATTCAATTTTTTCAGGGTTGTAACTAAAATGTAAATACAATTTTTATTCATACAAAAATGAGCAGAAGCTCAATTTTTACAAAATATTAAAAGCGAGACAAAAAGTCAATGTTAGTTCATTTTTAAACAATCATAAAAATCAATTAAGTTATTCTAAAAATACAGGAGTCAAGTAAAAGGTAATTTAAAGCACATCAATGAGAAATCATCAGGAAAGAGTGAACACAACAAAATATTTTACAGAAATTATTTCAGCACTGCATGTTCATAAAAACTAAGAATAGATTTTTAAAAATTCATAAAAAATTAACGAAATAAGGTATCCAAGGTATAACAAATTTTATACAGTATTGTAGAACATATTAATCTTGTTAATAATAAAGCAACAAAGGTTTAGTATACACATTTCTGTTCAATTAATATTATAAAAATGGGTATATATATATAATCTGAAGGAATCATTAACTATGAATGAGTATTAATGAAAAGCAATTGATAAGAACAAAAAGAGTGTTTCTTAGTTCATGACCAGCTCGCACTCTATATTATATTTATATAGCTCTGTGGTCACCTCACACTCACACTGATGGTTAGCAAATACATTTTAAATTTTCAATGATGCGCAGCACTTCGGGCTGACATTTGGTTTATGCGCACACTTTATGTGAGGCAACAAATAATGTCAACACAACAATGGCATTTCTGGCAAGGCTCTCCATTGTAAAGAACAAAAAGGAATGCAACAAATGCAATGTGGCTTGTCAACCTACAACCGAGGTATTGATAAACATGTATACTATATACTATAATCTACGGCGGATTCAAATTTAAAAATACCAAATTAAAGTCATCGATTGAGGAGTTTAAATATGATTGACCAAGTCCATGCTCAAATGTGGTCATTGTCACTCAAGAACTTCAAGTACTGTCCGAATACATGTTCTTTATGGCAATAGCGCCACTGGAAATTGCACAAGTTGCTTGGAAAGAGGCCACCGCTTGTTCCACCTTGATAACGCAATTTACGCTTGGCCTGCATCCAAGCCCCCCTCAAGAGTCTGGTCTGTGTGGCTTGGCCTGCATCCAAACCCCCCTCAAGAGTCTGGTCTGTGTGGCTTGGCCTGCATCCAAACCCCCCTCAAAAGTCTGGTCTGTGTGGCTTGGCCTGCATCCAAACCCCCCTCAAAAGTCTGGTCTGTGTGGCTTGGCCTGCATCCAAACACCCTCAAGAGTCTCGTCTGTGTGGCTTGGCCTGCCTCCAAACCCCCCTCAAGAGTCCGGTCTGTGTGGCTTGGCCTGCATCCAAACCCCCCACCAACCCCCCTCCAGAGTCTGGTCTGTGTCGCTTGGCCTGCATCCAAACCCCCCTCAAGAGTCTGGTCTGTGTGGCTTGGCCTGCATCCAAACCCCCCTCAAGAGTCTGGTCTGTGTGGCTTGGCCTGCATCCAAACCCCCTCAAAAGTCTGGTCTGTGTGGATCTCTAGGGGAACGTTCAAGTGTTGGTGCATTTCTTCACGCTACAATTTCCCGCCAACATCGACCGGTAAACACGTTCAACAACCCAAGTGCCACGTTGGTGACGACCACGTTGATATTTTCGATGAAAGTAATAGGTTTCGTCAACCTCAAAGTAAATAGGTAGCCCAGTGGCATCGAAGCCCCCAAGCTGAACTTGTTGAGCTTAAAACCAATTGCGACACTCAATGCGGAAAAAAGTTGTTGTAGTTAACAATGGTGTCCCAATTGTCAATGCTCTCGAAAAGCATAACATGTTTGCTTTTCACCTCATAAATCCAACAATACATCATCATGACACCTTTTGTGTGCTAAGCCCACAGTTTGAAAAAATTAGCCATTGCGTACATTGCATATTGTATTACATTGACGGCATTTCCGTGTGTAACCATCAGGTGACTCAGCACGTCTGACTAAAGACATGGGACGTTGACAACTACCGCAGTTATTGCTGTTTCGTATTAGCCGATGTTCAGCAAGCCACACTAACCAAAGCATGCTATCATGCATGCTGTCATACAGTGCCATCGGTGTTGTGTCGAAAGTTTCCAGAATGTTTCCTTGTAAAACATTATTTGAAATATGAACCAACGCTTTTGGTCTGCCGGCCATGGTAATAAAAATGTTATTAATAGTTAGACTGCAAACAAAATTAGAAGTAAACAGTCTATCCCTAAGTCTCTCTTTGACTACATCTAGTAACACAACTTCTGTCACTTCAGAATGACCGTCCAAGAATCTCTAACGCTATTGCTGTGTGTCGAAAACTTCTCGCTTATATTTACCCGTTGTGTGACTATAAACTCTACTAATTAAACATCCCATGGTCATTGAATTGCTACATCATTAAAGAAAACATTCCCCGACCGGATCCTTTACCCTCGGAATTCTATTCCATGCACCCACCCACCTATTAGCATATATCACGCTGAGACTTTTCTATTACTGATAATTAATCTAACACTACCGTCTTCAACAACATTCCACTTCCACCTGCAAACTAACAACTCGTTACTCGAAAACATTTGTGGTACCCGTTCCTACACTGTCCACGTGGAGTTTCCCTTTTCCCCAATCTATCATGTCTTCTCTGTACTAAAATAAACTCTGCCGATGTCAGGCTAACAATTCTCTCATCTCTTGTACTTCCCTTTTCCCAATCTATCATGTCTTCCCTGCACTACCATAAACTCTGCCGATGTCAGGCTAACAATTCTCTCATCTCGTGTACTTTCCCGTCTCCACCCTGGTCATTTGTGACATACCCCCAACCTTCATACTGGCAGAGGCCGCATTAGATGGACCTACGACCTACAGTGTATGGGCAACACGACGGGACCTTCAACGCTCGAGAGAGCACGGTCTCTACGTCCCAGTGTAAGGGGCCATCCATAAATGACGTCACGCGTCTAATGGGGAGGGTGGTCACATTTTGTGACGATGGGAAGGGGGGGGGGGGGGTTAAGCATTGTGACGTCACGTGAACAGCGGAATGGTATAGTAAAGAATGTAGAGAAAAGTAAGTTAATAACCCTAAATTACAGACATTTTAAACTTTATTCTTTTATTAAAGAATTAAAATTATTTTATTTTTCAACTAAGATCACTGAGAAAACCAGTACAGGCACAAGAATGCGAGGTCCGAGAAATGGCTTCTGATCAAGGTACAGGACGCCACGGACAACGGGAAAATTGGTATATTGACACTGACAATCGAGAGAATTTATGTCTTAATGTGGAGACGGAAGGCACAGAATTAAGGCTAACGTACCACTGAAGTGGGAGGGAACGAAACAAAAGTGGTTTGCGGTTATGCTGAAGGGTACTGAACTCATAATAATTATTCCTCTGGGACTGCACATGGGGGTTCTATTTCATTTATTTATTTAGGCATTTTTTTTTATATAGCGCTTACCATAAAGCTCTAAGCGCTTTACAATTATTAAAAACATGTAAACTAAGTAAAATAAAAATGAGACACTAGGATAGTAACTACTATACTATAGACACAATGAAAATGGCTATAAAACGAGGACACTTTGGCACGTTTTGGCCTATACTACAGGATCAACCCGAGAGAGAAAATGAGGCAGGGCAAGGAGGGTGCATCACAGGTCATAGGCGGACCTAAACAGATGGGTTTTAAGGGACTTTTTAAAAGTGGACGAGGTTTCACAATGACGGATATGGAAGGGGAGCTGGTTCCAGAACGTGGGCCCATAGAAGTTCACCGATGGTCTTAGTTTTGGTTCTTGGGATTGAGAGGTTCTATTATTAATGGAAGAGCGTAGTTGTCTAGTGGGGATGTAAGGAAGCAACAGTTCAGAGAGATATCCTTATATAAGTTATATAGCTATTAATAGGCTTATGTTCTAATATGAATTGATGAATTTAGGCCTAGGTTGGGCGCTATACCCTTCATTTTCCATATTGAAAAGTCGGTGGAATTAAAATGGATAATATCCAATCCTTTCTGAGCGGGTCCAGACTTTTCCATAAAAGTTCGATAATTTTAAAAAGGCTATATCTATGGCATTTTTACGCCGATTTTAATGGGACAACTTTCAAATGTATCTTTCTTATTCATTTGACTAGTTTTTATAGCACTCCCTATCTCAGACATAGCTATATAAACGGTACACTTATGCAATGGGTCCCCTAACGGAGACCCTCTTTCAATTTAAATTTACTATAGATATAGTAGCGCATTAAGTGATATTTTTTCGCATTCGAAAAATAATTAAGTGGAAAAGTAATTTTTTACATGTTTGGAGGAAAATATTAAATTTAATCTAGAATGTTCCAGAACGTTTTATTTTTGCTCTAATGCAATATATAATTGGATCTAAAAGCTTTTTAAATGTTAGTTTAGTTCTATTATTTCATGGGGATTTTCTCCAATCATACATAGGGTATAAGAGGCTCTGTGTAGAGGCAGTACCTTTCGGTGTCTTTAATGCTGCACCCTCAGATGGGCAGCACCATCCTCATCCATCCTCTAAATCTTTCACATGTGGCTCCAAGCGCCATACCCTGGAAAGCTGCCTCAGCGGGTGGACTAAAAAATGTGAGGGGGTGGTGTTAACATGACACCACTGGGAGGGGGTGGTGTTAACATGACACCACTGGGCTTAAAACCTCCCTGATCCAGGTTACCGGCAAGGTCGCAAGAGTTTCGAGACGAACTTGAACGGCCACGGGTTCGTGACCAAGGCGAGCCACCTAGTTGGAGGTCTTCGGCTGTGGTTTTGCATGGAGAGGGATGAGCGCCGTTGGATGAGTGTCTCGATTCCGTTGGGATACTGATCCCGTTAGTGACAAGGTCCTGTTTTCTGTGAGATCCCGTTTCCCGTTGGGATCATTTTCTCCGACGGGACCTTGTTTCCTGAAAAGATCTCGATTTGATCCCGTTACCCAATGGGATCACGTTACCGGTGGGTTCCAGCTTACTGTTAGAACTTGTTCCCTTTTTAGCATCCTGTTCCTCGGTGGGATTATGTCCTAAGTTGGGTTTGGTTTCCTGTAGAATTATGTAGAGTCATCATCCTCATCATCATGTCCCTTATTCCTTGGACGGTTGGGGTGCCTTAGATGACATGCAAACTATCCTCCATTCGTCTCTGTCTTCTGCACTACGCACTGCATCGCTATGTTTTGGTCCTGTCCACTCTTTGATGTTATCTTCCAATTCTTTTCTTTGTCTTCCTCTTCTTCACTCTCCTTTTGTGGTGCCCTGCAATATTTATTTGGCAAGCCCTTGTTTCCCTGTCACGTGGCCATGCCATTGTAGTTTGCGCTTTTCAAAGGTCACCAGGAGGTCATCGTACTGCCTTCTTGCCTGACGAACCCTTTCTTTCACTGTATCATGGGAGATATGATCCCTATAGCTGATGCCAAAAATGCTTCTGAAGCATCTCATCTCCATCGGCTTTATTTTCCTTTCAATTTCTGCTGTCAATGTCCAGGATTTGCAGGCATACAGGAAAATGGAAAGGGCTAATGAGCGCATCAGCCTGATTTTGGTGTTGGGGGCTATATTTTTGTCGTTCCATATTTTTTTGTACCTCTTTAGTGCTGTTGTAGTCTGAGCAATCCTGGACATCAGTTCGGGCTTAGAGCCTTCTTCTGAGACTATTGCTCCTAGGTATTTGAAGCAGCCTACAGTCTCTAGTCTGTCCTCCCCGACTTTGATTTCAGTGGCGATGCTTGTGGTGTTATTTGTCATTAGTTTTGTCTTTTCGGCACTGATTAGCATGCCGTATACAATTAAGTTAAGGTGGTTATAATTTAAAATTAGCAAATTGTAAAATTTTATAATTGTAAGTTGTAAATGGCTCACCATTCAAGAGAGAATGAACAAAAGGGGCTTGGTCATTATTATGTCTTTCATGGGGTATGAGAAAATCTGGGAGACATGAGGCCCATTGGTCAGGACCTCATATATATTGTCACTTGTAAGCCACCAACAGTCTTGTTGCCTCCTTGATGACGAAGTTAAAGTCAACATTCAAGTTGGACCTCCAGAACCTTCTCACGCGGCCCCAGG
This sequence comes from Lymnaea stagnalis, assembly GCA_964033795.1. Classification (NCBI taxonomy): domain Eukaryota; kingdom Metazoa; phylum Mollusca; class Gastropoda; family Lymnaeidae; genus Lymnaea; species Lymnaea stagnalis. Next base: position 152,641 of record CAXITT010000288.1, read on the forward strand.
TCTCGGCCGGGAAACACGGACTGGCGATACCGTGAAAGATTCTGGCGATGGCCCGTCCAGTCAAGCGGCTCGATGACCCGTCCAGTCAAGCGGCTCGATGGCCCGTCCAGTCAAGCGGCTCGATGGCCCGCCCAGTCAAGCGGCTCGATGGCCCGTCCAGTCAAGCGGTGTTCTTGTCTATATGTGGATATGAAACTTCTTACATCCCACAGTAGCTGGTTCAGTTCTGATGAGTCAGGCTGGAAAGAAAAAAAAAGACATGGAATGATACATAAAATTAAATTGATATCTTACTTGAAATGTTTAGCCACGTCACAGTTTTATTAACATCAGAATCAGAGGTTTTCTGAGCATAAAAATTATTTAGTTCAGTCATTAATCATTATTGCTCAATTAAAAACTTTGCAGAAGTCAAAGCAGAGAAAAATTATCACGTGTTAACAATACATTGTTATAAAGAAACATTTAAATTATTTTTAAAATATAGATTAAAGAATTAAAAAGATTAAAGAAGTTTATAAATGCAAAAAAGTCGGTGGTTTTATAAAATCATCAGCGCAAATATAAAAAAAAATCATATGCTAGATAATTGGAGTTACGTGTAAGCCAGAAGAAATTAGTGAGTAAAACTAGTACAACATTTGATTATGTATGTAGTATGAAAGGTACAGCTTTGCCAATGCAAGAGAAATTAATTGAAAATGGCATTAAATCTAGAGAGCGTAAGACACAAGGGACCGGCAGTACCATGAGACGTTCACCTGTCCTAAATGTACCTCTTCCAACTCATCACAGTCTCTGTCCTCTCTGTCAAAATATTCCTCCAACTTCTTCTTTAGTCTGTCACTCCTGTCAACGTCAGCTTCTTGGTTGCACATCCAATAATTCTTATGGGAGATACTGAGAAGTGGGAAATAATTAAGTTTTACTTCCATGAAAAACATTAAGATTTAAAGTTCAACTTCCAGGAAATGGAAGGAGAAAATGTAGTAAATAAGGATTTTTTTTTAATTGGTCAGAGTGGGACCACTACCTTTCACCACTGACAGCGCGTCCGCATGATTACACTGACGGCGGCAGGTAAAATTTAGTAACATGCTTATCCCAAATTAATCATGTGCTCTTATCCTAACAGGTGCCGATGGACTTAAACCTGTGTTCTTATCCTAACAAGTCCCATTGGAATTTGCGGAAACGAAGATCTGTCGAATTTTGAACTCTGCGAGATTTTGTGGTTGACTGACAGTAAGATCTACCCAGTGGAGGAGCTAAGCCTAGTGCCACCCAGGCGGGCCTTGATTTTTTATCGCCCCCTTTCACGAAAAAAAAAAAAAAAAAATATAAGAACTTTGCAGCTGGTCGAAAACGATGCGGAAAGTGTTGAAAAGATTTTTAAAAAAAATAAAATAATGGATCATTACAGGGTAAATAGTACAGAGTTGATTAGCGAAGGCAATTAAATGTAGTATTATAGCAGGGTCGTCAGAGAATCAAGTTGCTAGTGCCACCAGATGTCAATTAAAGCAGCGACCACTGTCAATCATTGGTGTTGTGTCACGAAATGGTACTGTACGGTAAGTGTCATCCAATGGTACTGTAATTAAGTGACGTTCAATGGTACTGTACATTTCATTTAAAAGTGCTAATTTTGTCATTTTAAAGTACTTCAAGATGGTCTGACCATCTTAGTTTGTATGGTCTGACTATCTTGCTTGTATGGTCTGACCATCTTAGTTTGTACGGTCAGTAGCGTTGCTAGGGTTGATATCACCCGGTCTGGTAAGTTCGCGGTGTCATCCCCCCTCCCCTCTTTTCCATGATGTAATAACTCTAGTTAAAGTTAGTCCACAGTATAACACATACAAGAACAAAACCAAATTAATGAAAGGTCAGGCGGTAAATGTATTTAAGAACTGTAACTTTTTCTTAGAATCACCCATTGTTATCAAAGGATAGTTTTATTTCTCAGAAATTAGATAACTATAGCTTCCTGTCTCTTTCAAAAGTTAACGACCACTTCATTCGGCGTTGAAACATGGTCAAAGCGGTGTGTTTCTGACCTATAGTACCGTAGTAATAAGGTCAACTAATTGAAATTTTAAGAAAACAAGCATTTTGCTTGGTTACATGGGTGGAAAATGTACGTGTCAGCTCTTATCCTTATATGAAATTCGGTAAGATGGACCAGTGTGTGCTCTGTAAATATGCAATTTTTCAATTTGGTGTCACCCCTTGAGATGGTGTCGCCCCTTGAGATGGTGTCGCCCCTTGAGATGGTGTCACCCCTTGAGATGGTGTCACCCCCTAAGATGGTGTCACTCCCTAAGATGGTGTCACCCCTTGAGATGGTGTCGCCCCCTAAGATGGTGTCACCCCTTAAGATGGTTTCACCCCTTAAGATGGTGTCACCCCTTGAGATGGTGTCACCCCTTGAGATGTTGTCGCCCCTTGAGATGGTGTCACCCCTTGAGATGGTGTCGCCCCCTAAGATGGTGTCACCCCTTGAGATGGTGTCACCCCTTAAGATGGTGTTGCCCCCTAAGATGGTGTTGACCCTTGAGATGGTGTCGCCCCTTGAGATGGTGTCACCCCTTAAGATGGTGTCACCCCTTGAGATGGTGTCACCCCTTAAGATGGTGTCACCCCTTGAGATGGTGTCGCCCCTTGAGATGGTGTCACCCCTTGAGATGGTGTCACCCCTTGAGATGGTGTCACCCCTTGAGATGGTGTCACCCCTTGAGATGGTGTCACCCCTTGAGATGTTGTCGCCCCTTGAGATGGTGTCACCCCTTGAGATGGTGTCGCCCCCTAAGATGGTGTCACCCCTTGAAATGTTGTCGCCCCGTGAGATGGTGTCACCCCTTAAGATGATGTCACCCCTTGAGGTGGTGTCGCCCCTTGCGATGGTGTCATCCCTTGAGATGGTGTCATCCCTTGAGATGGTGTCACCCCCTAAGATGGTGTCGCCCCTTGAGAAGGTGTCAACCCTTGAGATGGTCTCGCTCCTTGAGATGTTGTCAACCCTTGAGATGGTGTCGCCCCTTGAGATGGTGTTGCCCCTTGAGATTGTGTCATTCCTTGAGATGGTGTCACCCCTTGAGATGGTGTCACCCCTTAAGATGGTGTCACCCCTTAAGATGGTGTCACCCCTTAAGATGTCTCACCCCTTAAGATGGTGTCGCCCCCTAAGATGGTGTCACCCCCTGAGATGTTGTCGCCCATTGAGATGGTGTCACTCCTTGAGATGGTGCCACCCTTAAGATGGTGCCACCCCTTAGGATGTCTCACCCCTTGAGATGGTGTCGCCCCCTAAGATGGTGTCACCCCTTGAGATGGTGTCGCCCATTGAGATGGTGTCACTCCTTGAGATGGTGCCACGACTTGAGATGGTGTCACCCCTTAAGATGGTGTCACCCCTTAAGATGGTGTTACCCCTTAACATGGTGTCACCCCTTAAGATGGTGTCACCCCTGGAGATTGTGTCGCCCCCTAAGATGGTGTCATCCCTTGAGATGGTGTCGCCCCTTTACATGGTGTCACCCCCTAAATATGGTGTCACCCCTTGAGATGGTGTCGCCCCTTGAGATCGTGTCACGCCTTGAGATGGTGTCACCCCTTGAGATGGTGTCGCCCCTTGAGATGGTGTCACCCCTTGAGATGGTCTCGCTCCTTGAGATGTTGTCACCCCTTGGGATTGTGTCGCCACTTGAGATGGTGTCGCGCTTTGAGATGGTGTCGCGCCTTGAGATGGTGTTACCTCTTGAGATGGTGTCGCCCCTTGAGATGGTGTCACCCCTTGAGATGGTGTCACCCCTTGAGATGGTGTCACCCCTTGAGATCGTGTCGCCCCTTGAGATCGTGTCGCCCCTTGAGATGGTGTCGCCCCATGAGATGGTGTCACCCCTTGAGATGGTCTCGCTCCTTGAGATGTTGTCACCCCTTGGGATTGTGTCGCCCCTTGATATGGTGTTACCTATTGAGATGATGTCGCCCCTTGAGATGGTGTCGCCCCTTGAGATGGTGTCACCCCTTGAGATGT
>CAXITT010000288.1:157865-168742 GCA_964033795.1 Lymnaea stagnalis
GGTAACCAGTGATTGAAACACGGCCTAGTAGTACTACTAGTAGTGGTAACCAGTGATTGAAACACGGCCTAGTAGTACTACTAGTAGAGGTAACCAGTGATTGAAACACGGCCTAGTAGTACTACTAGTAGTGGTAACCAGTGATTGAAACACGGCCTAGTAGTACTACTAGTAGTGGTAACCAGTGATTGAAACACGGCCTAGTAGTACTACTAGTAGAGGTAACCAGTGATTGAAACACGGCCTAGTAGTACTACTAGTAGTGGTAACCAGTGATTGAAACACGGCCTAGTAGTACTACTAGTAGTGGTAACCAGTGATTGAAACACGGCCTAGTAGTACTACTAGTAGAGGTAACCAGTGATTGAAACACGGCCTAGTAGTACTACTAGTAGTGGTAACCAGTGATTGAAACACGGCCTAGTAGTGCTACTAGTAGAGGTAACCAGTGATTGAAACACGGCCTAGTAGTACTACTAGTAGTGGTAACCAGTATAAGAAATGAACAGAAATGTGATATTTACTAACACCTAACAATTGCATTCCGGTTCTAAAAACACAGAGACATATAAAAGCGTGTTTGCTTATAACATATACTTATCATTAACATATATAGCATAGGCCTAATTATTTACATATCTTGATATTTCCATGGGGTGTGACGTATTATAAAACATGGAGATTTGCATAATCATACGTAGTACTGCAACACCTGGTGCTCACCATTAGGCCGCTTGTATATTGTTAGAACCATTTGAACCATACTATTAATTATATTTAACTAAGTTGGCCCAGTTATTATTTATGCGATTCATACGGTACCGGTACCGTTAAATTGTGGAACATTGGTCCATTTTTTAATATGAAACATTAAATATTCTGACAATGCATGTAATTTGTAATTATGAATTTAATTGTAATTATGAATCAGGGGATATAGCTTTACCATTAAGTACAAAAAACAACAACAAAAAAAGATTATTTCTTCATTTTTTTTTTATTATTTAAAAAAAAAAAAAAAAAGAATGAGTGGCCAACTTTACCCCAAATGGGATTACTTTGGAAGGCTATCCAAAAAATTTACAAAAAACAAAGTTAGACAACTCTAGGGTTACAGCTTGGCACCATTAGCATCGCAGCAGTTGTCGGTAGTTTCACTGTGTCAATGTTATCCGCCTACGGGACTCTACCTCCAGGGTTTCTTACCCTTCGATGAATTGCTGTCCGGGATTAACAAGTCGGATACACCAAGGTTGCTGGGGATGGTTTTGCTTGTCTAGGCTTTAGTGGGGGATTGAATTCCAGATCACCAGCATTTTGGATTGGCTCAGTTGAAATTTAAAGTGCTCGGCCACCCAAATCCTATATAATATTATAATTTATTCTTCACTGATCAACTATTATTTCCAAGCACTGTGTTGTGCTCTTTTTTTTAAAGATTGCCTTATACCGGTGATACTCTATAGATCCATTTCAATGTCTGGTCAAAGTCACTATGGAGTGTAGACATTTTTCAACCCCCCTCAAGACGTTGTTCACTGCCCATTGCGATATTTATTGGAACTGGAAGGTGCTGGACAGTTACAATTGATTTCATTCCTGCCAGTGCCATTTCTATTAATAAATTTCCATGAGATAAAAATTTGGGTTCTGCTATTGTTTTTTAAAATGATGAAATCAAGTGTAAATGTTAGCATGATCAAAAAGAAGGGGAAGACTTCATGCAGCTTTTATGTGCAACCAATCGCCTTAATAATATAGAAAAGAATTCATTTTTTTTTCTTTCATCTGTTTTTATATTTATACAGCGTCGTGGTTGATGGTGCCGTAAAAACTTTGAAGATTTATGAAGTGGTGTACCTGGTATGGCCACGAGTTCACAAAATGATTCCCTCTGAGTTATGAAGTGGTGTACCTGGTATGGCCACAAGTTTACAAAATGATTCCCTATGAGTTATGAAGTGGTGTACCTGGTATGGCCACAAGTTTACAAAATGATTCCCTATGAGTTATGAAGTGGTGCACCTGGTATGGCCACAAGATCACAAAATGATTCCATATGAGTTATGAAGTGGTGCACCTGGTATGGCCACAAGTTCACAAAATGATTCCCTATGAGTTATGAAGTGGTGTACCTGGTATGGCCACAAGTTTACAAAATGATTCCCTCTGAGTTGGAACACTGTCAAAAGTGTTTTTGAAGTGTACCGAGTCTCTTAAGACTGGCTTATAAAACTATCTACGGTACGGTAGCCAATATGACATAATGATGTTTTTTTAAGTGACATTTAATAAATCTTTTGACGTCAAGTTATAAACAAGTATATTTCTAACTTGACAGTTTATCAGGATTACCGGTATACAAAATGTTTTAAAATTAACTGAGTGTAGAGTGATACCCCACCTGCAGTTTCCTTAATTTCATAATAATGGTTTAGTACCGTACTAATAAACACACCTTTCCCCTGGTCAATACGACGAACCAAAGCAGTTAAGGGGAATTACCTTTCTCTACTTTAAGTGCTAAAATTTTTAACTTCTACTCTATTGCAAATTATCTAAATTCACATTAAAATATATTTATTCGTTAATTCAGCTTGAGGAAATAAAGACGTATTATTGACTGTGAAATGGGGTGACTTTGCCTATTAAATACTTATATTGAGAAAGTTGTTTTTCATACTTTTCTTTCCCCTAATTTTTTAACTTCCTATGAAAGCAGGCATGTGGCTTTATTTGGTTTCGCGTTCCTTACCATGCCAAACCACAAGATTTTACTGTTTGACCTCTTAGACCCTGGATATCTATATCTTGCTGATTTGGGCGAGTTTAAACTTTCATTTTAAGTTATTATAATATTTTAGTTCCCTATACATTTAATATTTAATTTGTAGAAATTTCAGTGATAGAAAGATTCATTATTTTGTTAGTTAAAGTTAAGTTAAAGTTTCATAAATCGTTATTGCTTTTCTTTCAGAGCATGGGGCAAAGTCACCCCACGGGCTGATATGTTGATTTTTTAAATTGATTTCTCTATTTGTTCTTGTTTTTCGAGATCATAATGCCATGACTAAACATGATAATCCCTATTAACAGAAGCCATAGAGGCTATATTGAAGACACTCAACTCAGCTTTGACAAGGATAAGTTGTAAACAACAAAAAATCTTCTACCAGACCTATTTATTGATTAAGTCATCTAAAAGTGCAAGACGCCATAGATTTAATAACTCTTTGAACTTTGTAAATGTTACTGTAGCCACAAGAAAACAACTGGAGGGAAAGCTCCTTGTCAGAAGAATTAAAGTCAACTTAGTAAAGCACGTAAAGAGACATCATCAGATTTTAGAATGCCTCAACTAGAAGAAATTGACGTTTTGGGCTAATTTTTTTGGATATATTTGGACCAATCTTGATGACGGTGAAATTGGGTGAAACGACTCCAGGTTAACACTGAAATAACACTCTTCGGGATAACTTGGTGAATAAATTTTGTACAACGAGATGAGATAATAGGAAAGGCATTATAATTACAGTTACAGTCTAGTCTAGTGTGACACATTCCCACATTTAAGCTTTCATTAGATGGAGTAAATGTAAAAACCTATGACAAAGGTTTGCCTCGAAATAGGAGATCACAGAGAATCATTTTGTATGTGTACTGGTGTTAATATTTTCTTCCAACCTTTTCATTACAATAAAATATTATGATTAAACAGTAATATATAATAAACTTTAACTGGAGATTTTTATACCTAGTGTTTCTTTCTTTTAGTTTTAGTATTTATTTGGCATACCGGTTTTTCTGCTCTTTTCTTATCACTACTTTTGTATTCATAATTATTTTACACTTGTTATTTTTCAAGTGGTGGTCAATGAATTAAAACTAAGGGATCGTCCATTAATTGTCAAAAAAATAGGTAGGGGTTGAAAATGTTTGACAATTGTTGACAAGGGGGGTGCAGGGGTTTTGAAAAGTTGACGAACAGTCATGTTTTATTCAATTAAAATTTCAATCTTAAAAATTGAGTGGTTGTTACATTATTTGTTTAAAAAAGTTAATATGTGTAATAGTCAAAAAAGGATTCGACTACTGCAAGAAGTTTACCGGGAGACAGGGAGAGCTTAAGTCAATTATTGTCACACTGACAATGCTTCTATTTTAAGTGCTGAATGGTTAGATGAGGATGATGTTCACTTGTCTGATATATCAGTTACGCAAGGATGAAAATGATAAATCAGCTACTATGCCCATTGTTACGATAGAGCAACACCTGGCAACTCCCTGGGAATATGATAGCAGCTATCAGCTAGAAACTATGCCACAATTGTCCAGTTATATTGACAATAAACATAATTCTACTTCCACAAAAATGATATTTAGTCTTTAACAACCTTTTCATTGAATTTGCATTATTATTATACAATTTAAGTGTAAAAACGTTTTAACTAGTTGATCAACAAGCTCAAGATGCAATCAAATGGGGGAGGGGGGGGGGTCAATGAAAGTTTGACAGTTGTGACAAAGGGGGGGAGGGGGGGGGTCAAAAGTCCTTAAAAATTGTTGACGTAATTCGTATTCAATGGACGCCCCATAAGTCAATTAGTGTAAGTAGGTACCGTATTCTAAATAAAAATTTCATAATGAAATTATATAAAATCCAACCATTCACTTTAATTTAATAGAGCTTGGCTTCATTAGAGCAGAACCACCAGTTATAATTCTGTATATTCCAATTTTAAGAAACTTGGGAACTTTTAAAAACTCGGGAACCAGAGCCGTTCTTAGGAGTTTGGGGGCCCTATGCATGGAGCGTAGGTTGGGGGGCCCCGGTAGGGGGTGGAGCTCCCTCGAGCTGAGGAGAAAACACCACCCACCATTGCGGCACCTCCTTTCTGCCTTCATCAATGTTTCCTCTTTCCCATTACCATGGTCAAGCCCCCGATTTCCTGTCTGCCACTCCCAAAGTTCCCTTGCTGCTTCCCTTCCCCTGCGTTCGAATTCAACTCAGAATGATACATTTCAGGATGAGAAAAGTAACGTGAGTGACACAGACGGCTGCAGTGCCCGTTTAAAAAAAACCGGGGATCGAGGGCGCCTCAAGAGGGCCCCCTCACGTTCGGGGCCCTACTCGGATGCGTAGTCAGCGTATGCCTAAGAATGGGCCTGCGGGAATGGTCAAATTTTCTCTGACTCGAATCTGTGGTTTGAAACCTATCTTCTAAAATAACTCAGTTGGATCTTTCAAATCTCTTGCACTCACAGCCAGTTATACATATAATAACCTCAGTTTTTTTCAGGGTTGTCTCAAATATGTAGACTTCTAAATAATAATTTATTCTAACAAAAAAAATTACCAGAATCTCAAATTGTATTGACATTATGAAAAGGAAGACAATAATTTTAATTTTAGTTATTTTTTTTTCTATAATCCTAAAAAAATTAACCATACGAGTAAAAATTATTATTTTTAGATAATGTTAAAGGAAATCTTAGGATTATTATTGTGATATTAACCGGAAGAGGATAAATTAAAATTATAATTAACTAGAATTACCGGTATCTTAACTAAGCATGGTCACACAAAATTAACCAAGTAAGATACGGCACCGGTAACGGGTATCTAAATAAACTTTTCACCATGTTGTAGAAAATCTTTTTAATTGGAAATAAACAGACTCGGGTTAAAAAATACAAATAATGCTTAAGAATTATTGTGTTTTTTAATAGGTACCGGTACCATACTTAGTTAGAGGGAACATTGACCCAAAAATTCCACCTCAGTTGTTTTTGTTACGTGTTTTTGAACAAGGAAATGTATATAGCTGAAAAATATTGTATAAAAACATAAAAAATTTAAAGAGAATGAAAAGAAATAAACTGGTTTTATAAAGTGTTTTTTACCTTGGAAATCAGCCGAGTTGAGCTTACGGAAGATGCTGGCGGAGGTGTAGGGTGGAGGAGTTAGGTGAAGGAGCTTCACTTCGTTCACTTACTCGAGACACTGTTAATGCTAAACTCTTTCGGTCACTTTATTAACATACGGTACTTCACTAAACTTACTTGAACTTAAATGCCACTACAATTTTTTGTTACTTTCGCTTAATTTTCGTCACTGCAGCCGGCCGACTCGCTGGTCCGGTTTCCTCGTATCTCAATTTTTTTTTGGTATCTCAAAGCTAAACATCGCTCACTGAACGGCTCGTATCTCAAAAATCTCGTCTGTCAAGCTATCACTGTACTAAAAAACACATCTATTTGTTTTGAAATCGTTCTTATATTTTAAAATTAAAACTAATCTGATTCTTTATTACAAAGTTATTTCTTGCATGTTTACTCGGTTTAAGTAATCAGGAGTTCACATAATTTCACAAGCTGTGGAATGAATCTAGTATACATTATTTATAAACCCAAAATATGTGTACAAGTAACGGTAGTACAGTCTGACGTTTAAGTTGACATTCAAAGTACAATTAGTGTGCCGGTACGAGGCAACACTGATGTCTGGTAAAGCCACTAAAGAGAACTCTCTTAAATATGAAACATATGTTAGTATTGTTAGAGTCATTCATTTATTTTAATTTTACCATGTTTGTCTATAGAAGTAGACAGATTTTCAGCTAAGCTTCTCATTTCACTGGGTTTGGACTCACTAAAATTCTAGTGCATGAAAAAAAGTGCCGATGGAAATCATTTAAGTTGATTTAAATATTGATACCCTGGGATTGAATTTTGATTCGAAGAAACATTTAATTCAGTTACATGTAAATGTAATACTATCTTAAAGGCTAAAGCGGAGAACGGTACCCAAGATGGCCGCCATAGTTGCAGTGAATTAGGGTTCAGGTTAGGGAGAGGGATCGATTTAGGGTTCAGGTTAGGCATAGGGATAGATTTAGGGTTAGGGTTAGGCATAGGGATCGATTTAGGGTTCAGGTTAGGCATAGGGATCGATTTAGGGTTAGGTTTAGTGACAGTATTAACTGGTTGTGTCTACCAATATGGTGGCCATCACGGGTACTATTCTCCTTATTTACCTATTTTAAATTCTCATTTTAATTTCCTTAACCTTGTACGGTGCCTACAATTAAAAAGCATCCAAATGGGCCGGTGAACAATGGGGCACTTTAGTTTCAGGGATGGCTTAAATCTTTGAATGAAAAGCTCATTGGCGCGCACCCTATAAAAAATGTGGGAATGGAAAACACAGCATGCACGTCACACAGCAACCAAGACAGTCTCTTAAAAGTCTTACTTGCCTTCTGGCAGATTTCCTTTGGTAAAGTGACAATCCCTAGAGACTAAAACCTGAATTAAATTCCAAATCCCGGACCAAACCCTCAAGACTTCATGTTTCTGTTTTGTCTCGGCAACCTGAGACACACTTTTAAATCAATATACCAGTAAATTAAATAGATTTTGAGATACCCGGTATTTAAATAGAAAGATTTTGGGACCCTCCATGAATGAATCTGAAAGATCCCTTAATGACTTTAAATTTAAAATAAGTAAATTCCGGGTACCGTATTGCAAAATCCTAAAAACTAGAAAGCTGTAGACTTGTCAATATACTAAGGTACCGGGTATAGCGGATAAAACGCCCTTTGCAAATAGATATAATGTATAGTACAGCATAATACACTAGGGTCCCAGAGAAATAAATTATTGAACTTATACCAAAAGCACAAACTGTATGTTCCCAATATTTAAGTATTCTAAGCCAAATGATGGGGGAGAAGACAGACATGTTGCATGTTTTTATACCTAACCCCAAGGTCAAACTCCAGGAAAATGGTGGGCGCCAAACACTGTTACACAAGTAAAAACTGTGCCTACACTGCAGAAAACTTGTGCTATGATTCTTAGAGAAACCTCTGCCATTTCCCAACATGCAAAGTTCTCATGGACACGGACACACCCTTCAGTAGTAAGTATACTGATGCCATTGCAAAGCTACAGAATTTGATCACATTTTTTTTAGACTTCAAAACAGACAGCGCAACTTTTCAACTGTTTCCTGACCATTTCTCATTCACTTTGGACGATGCATTTACACTGAAATTTGCTGTCATGTGGCAAAATATCGTCCTGCGGGCCACAAATAGCCCGCTGGCCGCGAGTTTGAGACCCCTGCAACAGACCAAATCAAAAGTGCCATGAATTACAATGAACCACCTCATTAGTGTCATGTTTTACAATAGAACCATCAAAAATGTCATGCATTACAATGAACTACCTCATTAGTGTCATGTTTTACAGTAGAACAAATCAAAAGTGCCATGAATTACAATGAACCACCTCATTAGTGTCATGTTTTACAATAGAACAAATCAAAAGTGTCATGCATTACAATGAACCACCTCATTAGTGTCATGTTTTACAATAGAACAAATCAAAAGTGTCATGCATTACAATGAACCACCTCATTAGTGTCATGTTTTACAATAGAACAAATCAAAAGTGTCATGCATTACAATGAACTACCTCATAAATGACACAAGTGCCATGTGCTTTGTGCTTCATTTAAATTAGACAAACCCAGATTCATTACAATTACAATACACACAATGTAACACTAGTATTGTATTACCAAACATAATTTTTTTTCTTTTGCCTACAGTAAATAAATAGGAACTACAGGTACAAGCAAAACCATAAGAAAAAGATCTCATTTTTAGAGTTTGTCTCCTAGGTGTCTTCTAAGGTGTCTTGCTATTTTAGAAAAACTACCAAATGCAGCAAGATACATGTCCCATTTGTAGCGCTTCTCTGCAGTATGTCTTCTTTTGTGTGTATATTTTTTCAAAGTTAGTAACAAAATCAGCAGAACAAATGTCACATTTATAGGGCTTCTCTCCAGTATGTCTTCTTTTGTGTGTATCTTTTTCAAAGTTAGTAGCAAAAGCTGCAGAACAAAGGTCACATTTAAAGGGCTTCTCTCCAATATGTCTTTTTTCATGTCTGGTTAACGTATCTCTAGTAGCAAAAGCAGCAGAACAAATGTCACATTTATACGGTTTCTCTACATTACCAGTATATCTTCTTATGTGCCTAGTATTTTCAGATTTAGAAGCAAAAGAAGCAGAACAAATGTCACATTTATAGGGCTTCTCTCCAGTATGTCTTCTTTTGTGGAAAGTTAAAATAAATCTATAACCAAATGTAGCAGAACAAATTTCACATTTATAGGATTTCTCTCCAGTATGTCTTTTTATGTGATAGGTTAAATTCTATCTTCTACCAAATGCAGCAGAACAAGTTCACATTTATAGGGTTTCTCTCCATGTCTCATTTTGTGCCAAGTATTTTCAATTTTAAAAGAAAAAGAAGCAGAACAAAGGTCACATGTTTAGGGCTTCTCGCCAGTATGTCTTCTTTTGTGGTCAATTAAATTAGATCTCCTAAAATATGCAGAAGAACAAAGTTCACATTTATATAATCTTCTACCAACATTGAGTTCTTTAGAAACAGCTACACTTGTTTGTCCAGTTTCCAGGTTTGATGAAGACGTTATATCTGCTGATACAGCTACATGTGATTGTCCTGGTGCCATGTTTGATGAAGAAATTATATCTTTAGATACAGCTACACGTGTTTGTTTTTGCAGCAGGTTTGATGAAGAAGTTATATCTTTGACATGTTGGGGATTCAGGGCATTATGTGTTTTCTTACAGGAAGTTAAGATAAGATTATCTTGACAACAGGACAATTGATCTGCTGATAACTTTTCTGAGATATTAGTAGTAACACATTCAGTATACACTGCTAAATTTGAACTTGTTTCTAACTTCTGATTTCTACAAACTCCTGTCCCCAGTTTAATTTTTGCACTGATAGGGTTAACATCATTATATATGTCTTTCTTTATGAGTTTATTTAAGTCAGTATCTCTCTCTGTTACGTTGACCAAACAGTCACTATCCATATCTTGCATTGGGGTAATATCAGTGTTTATTTCGTTTTAATTACTTCAAGATTATGCAGTAATGAAGCATAAGAAAATGAGCAGTGGGGAGAAATGGACATGCCCCTTTTTTTTTTTTTGGGGGGGGGGGGGCACGTTTCACCCCACCAGAGGGTTGATGCAGATTTTCTATTTTTAATTTAAATTTAAGTTCGTGATGTAAAAATCAAATTTAATATTAATTACTATAACAAACAAATATTATACGGCTATACCTATTATATATTAAACTTTATTTTGATTTATTCTTGATGAACCAGTTAAATTTAAAGACGCTTTGATGAGGTTTGTTCAAAACAACATTTCAACATTTTTTATGCCAAAATTTTACTCGTAATTCATTTGATTCATCGCTGGCCATTTAACTTGGAAACTCTTAGAAATCACAAACAGGAGTATTTTATGCATTCATTTAGTTCCAAAACATTTTGGTCCAATAGATTCGATTTTTTTAGGGGTGGTCCATTTCCTCCAATCTGTCCATTCGTTCCGACTCTCCCCTATATATTTATTATAGAAAACAAAATAAAAAGTTACTTAATACGGGCTTCCGTGAGACAAAATCTCTTTGATATACCGGTACCTATTTATATTTATAATCCACTGAAATGTTTAGATAAATTCAAAATTAAAGTATGCATTTTAGCAAATACCTGACTTAGGTTTTGCAACATTCTACACTTTATTGGAGAGCAACGGAAGAGATGTTAGTTTAAAATGTGGGTGTAACTTAACCTCGGAGCCGTGGTATGGGCCCCGCAAAGGGCCTTGGATAATTTAGGGGGAGTAAGTGGGGAAGGACAAAGCCATTAACTGACAAGGGGGCGCAAAAAGTTAAGTGGCGGCTCTGCTTGTGTTTAGCGTTTCTTTCAGCCATCTCTCCGGGAGTCCACTTCCCCCCCCCCCCCCGTGC
>CAXITT010000288.1:168747-225946 GCA_964033795.1 Lymnaea stagnalis
GGTAAGTAAAGGGCCCCCCCCCCCCTGACACCGGAAAAAAATGTGTACAACAATATAGCGAACATTTCATTTTGTTATTTTTAAACAGTTTTAATAATCATAGTTACTGGTGTCTTGAACAGAAAAAATTTAGTATAATCTATAACTATAAATAAGTCTACGCTCGATATATTTGATGTTTCGTATATTTAAGTTTAATCTTCTTAGTGTATTCGGTTATAAATGTAGTACTGGCCGCTCAAGTCTTATTTACTGTTGTTCGCATATATTATGATAAATCGCTATTTTTTCAAATTGATTTTTATTATCATTTTTTGTTGTTGTTATAATTTCACTATTTTAAACACTTTAATTAAAAAACATGTACATACGTAGAGAGTAATCATCTATGAAAAATGAGCAATCGGTTTTCAAAATAGGCGTATAGTCCATCGTAAGAACTTGACTTTTAAATTTAAAGTAGCATGTATGTTAATTATAAATTGCATGATGCCTATTTTTATAATTCAGAATTTAAAGGACGCATACCAATCGTGCACGCTTCAATAATTATAATTAAATCGAACGTGTTTCTAGTTTCTTTAAGTATGCTACTTTTGTTTCCTGAATAACAGATTTGTTTGTTTGTTTGTTTGTACTAGTATTCATTTAATTTTGGATTAGAAAGTTACCACACAAAAAAAAAATGTTTTTGTGAACTAGCATTTCGATTATCACGCCAATTACATTTTTTTAATACTAGTTTTAGAATTATTTTTTTTTTTAATTCGTCAATTTAAAATAAATTCTGCGAATTTAATTAAAAAATATTGTAAAGTAGATCTATTGCGAAGAGGCAACTGTAGTTTATCTGAAGAATGTTATAGTTCAAAATTCCAAATAAAATTTTCAATCTACTGAATATTTCGAAATTTATACTTTATTTGCATACGATTTCCCTTAGATAAAATCATACATTAATAAATATGTAATATTTTTTGTAAATGTTACGCACTGGCTTCTATTGTGAGCTTTTAAACTCTTGTTTTAAGTTATGGCTCGTTCACACAGTGCACAACAAAGGACGATGCCAAAGAGAAATACAATAATAAAGACATGACGCGCAAAAACAGTTGCGAATTACAATTAATAAGATTTAATTTAGTAATAATACAATTACAAAACAAAAGCAATATAATTACAAATCATCAACTTACAGAGTATGGGAAAATCTTGTACCGGTACACAAGTAGTACAATGTGCCAATGAATAATGATGAATGCGAAATAAACACATATGAGCACACAAAGAATAATACAATTGCCCCGTAAAGTTAATAATATCTATCTCAATCTCTCTCCCTCTCTCCGAAACCCTTTATTTATATTGTGGGTCTACCGACGCGTCCAGAAACTTCTTCACTTTTCTAGTACAATCGCGAACATTCGACAAAACACCACTGAGAACAAATTAATCATTTTTAGTTGTGGTCGGCAATAAACACGACAGATCAAAAGACTAAGCCACGCCCATTGCGACCGTCGTCTATGTGGGGTCAACCAGAGTGCACGGCACGAGGAAAGTGTGCTACATAATAGGGAACAACTCATCTCTTCTTAAATAGTCATGCCTTTATAATAATGATCAGTTTTCAAAACACATAAAAATGTATACACCTTTCTAATGAATAGTTCGTTCTTTTCTTTTCGACTCGAGTACAATTTATAAATTATTAGAGCATGTAGTCTAATTATGGTAAATTTTTCTTCTTGTCCATTTACGTTCAGCAAATGAAATCACGTTTGTAAAGCTTTATAGTGATGGAACCCTTTTTAATTATTTTTTAAAACATATTTATTTATTAATTAAGTAGCAAGATACCAAACTAATGTAAATAAAAAAAAATAAACGCTACATCTTTTTTTTTATTTGTTGTTTTTTGTAATATACCTTTTTTTTTTTGCTACACAAGCAGTTCAAGCGCTTTTTTTTTTTTTTTTTTTTTTTTTTTATTTTTTTTTTTTTTTTTTAAAAAAAAGATAAAAAATTTTTTTCTCTCCCCCCCCCCCCCCCAAAAAAAAAAAACAAAAAACCCACACCTTGCATTGACAGATGATTATTAAGAAAATATCATCATCCAATCTTTAAAAAGCCCTAAAATATCCGAGGCACTTTTAGAATCTTAGAGGTTGCTGGGCGCCAACGATTGTTCTAAGATTAAGTTACACCTATATTTTTGAACTAGGATCTCTTCCGTTGCTCTCCAATTAAGTATAGAAAGTTTCAAAACTAAATTCAGATATGTGATAAAATTAATTGTATTCTTGTATTTTTTGTAATTTTCTGGGGATTATAAGATAAAAGAGGCGAGAATAATCTAGGGGAAAAGCGTACCCTCAAGTGTGACACAACTAGAATTAATTTAGTTTATGTCCCACTTGTGTGGAGTTAAAGATGTCTTTGATCATTATTATGGCTAATTTTGGCGATTCCCACCCGAAAGTTATAAATGCCACCTCAAAATTTTCTGATAGAAACAACCAACACAAGAATTAATGCGCCAAAATGCACCACTGGATTTTGAATTTCCCCGACTGTCTTTAGCATCCTAAATTTCTGCACCCCTTTCCCTCGCGCTAATCAATCTCACAGTATGGGGGTAGATTGTTATAAGCTTGTGTCAATTGATTACCCTGGTTCACGCCACAAATGAGCCCCTATTAGTGCCGCCTTAAGCTTCAACTATTTTGTTCGACCTTCCTTTCACAATACAAACTCTGCGGTTGTCCGAAAATGCCGCATCTGAATGTAAAGAAACATTGACACCTCGGGGGAACACACCACCCGCCCTATTTATGATTTCACTAGCAGGGGCGTGTCTAGAGTGTTTGGGGTCAGGGTACAAGATTCATTTTTATGACCCCCCCCTCTTTCAACTCATTATTTTCAACTATTACGTATCATTAAAGCCCCCCCCCTCCTTTTGCTATTCTTGCGCCGCGGGACTTAAGTGCCATCTGCCACCCCCCCCCCCTTAGCTACGACTCTGGCCTTACCGTTGACGGTGATGAGAGTGCAAAATCTGATGAAATATCCCCCCCCCCCGGGATGTCTGAAAGAAACACTGGTTGCCAGATCGAGGTTTTGTCAAAACACCCATACAAAGAAAAGTAAACTACTTTTTATTTTATATTGAGTGAGAGCGAAATTGAAATCTACGTGTACAAAAAGGCACAAGAAATAGGATAAGTGATATACTTTAGAAACACGAGATATAATCTTATAATATAATCAATTGTGATTCCGCTCTGGATTCTCAACATAAACTCATTTAATCATCACCACCAATCACCTCCTTGCCTCTTATGACAAAGGTAACCAGGTCGACATGGCATTTCTAGGCTTCTCCAAGGCCTTCGACTCTGTTCCACACAGCCGTCTTCTACACAAGCTCCACCACTACGGCATTATCGGCAACCTTCCATCCTGGCTCTCAACATTCCAAACACAACGGACCATGTAAGTAGTGGTGGATGGCGTCAGATCTTGCAAAGCCACCGAAGACTCATGAGTTCCTCAAGGCACACTGCTGGGCCCCCTTCTCTTTCTCTGTCACATAAACGACCTCCCTGATACAGTAAAATCTCAAATGAGGCTGTTTGCAGATGAATGTCTTGTCTACAGAGAGATAAACGGCTACGATGACCTCAACCATCTCCAAGCAGATTTGAAGTGCCTTATGAATGGGGGGACAAATGGGGCATTAAATTTAACGATACCAAACGCTACACAATGAACATCTAAAGAAAAAAAAATTCAACCTACTATGTACTCTCTATACAAGACCATTCTTCAACAAGTATCAGATAATCCATATCTTGGAATTCTCTTCTCGAATAATCTAAAATGGTCACCACATTAAAAAAAATCACAAAGCCAACTCGAAACTAGGCTTCATTCGAAGAAATCTGCACCACTGCCCAACCTACGGCAAATGAAATGCCTATCTTGCGCTCGTCCGGCCACTGCTATAAGAATATGGTGCAATCATCTGGGACCCATACCTAAAGCAAGACGTAGACAAGATGGAGCGAATCCAACGTAAAGCAGTTCACTTCATCGCACGTGACTACAAATCAACCACTGACTTCACCTCTAACAACCCCATAAGCAATTAAATCCACAACACTAGCAATGCTTCACTGTGCCTCCGTGTAACACACAATCATTCTTCCCACGCACAATAATCGCTTAGAACCACCTGGCCAATGCCGCCTGGACTCAACATCAATCGAGAGCTTCGAGGCTGTCCTGACATCTGCTAGGAGCAGTTAGGATAGCAGCTATTCCTTCCCCAAACGTTGCACATTTTCCAGTACATGGATGCAGCAACGTACTCTGTCAGAACCAGATTATTACCAATCAGTCTAAATTAGTAATTATATTTATGCAAAATTTAAAAAGTATACAAGTAGACCCGCTGTGCCAATGGACATGGGCGTTCCAACCTCTCTAAACAAGAGTCTCAGGCGCTCCTTTTGTTACATAAACGTCACGACATTGTGATTGAACTTGCTGATAAGGGTGGTGCAGTCATGGTTGGGGACAAAAACGTACACATGAAAGAAGTCAATGAACAATTAGACTAATCAGAGGATACAAGATTCTATGAGTCCATCAAGAATAACCCCATTGTGCACAATCATAAATACAATTTAAAAAAAACAAAAACAATTTATTGACGAATCAGAACTTCCAAAATCGTGTTCTACATTACACATGTTCAATAGTGACCTTAGCAAACCCGCCTTCCATTTGCTGCCTAAGATTCACAAAGCGAGAAGCCTGGAACGACCTATTGTCTCGGCCTTCTCGAGCCCCACTGAACACATGTAAGAATTTCTACATGGGGTATTTCAGCCTTTTGTTCCCTCTTTGCCCACTTACATCAAAGACACAAACAGCGCTTTAAAAAAACGTTCAATTCCCTAAAAATTATCCCTGATATAAATACAAAACAGTTTTTACTTGACGTCTGCTCCTTACACACATCAAATCCACATGTTGACGGTCTTAGGGCTTTGAGGTTTTTTTCCATGAAAACAAACCACATCCTTTCATTCCTACTGACACTATTGTCCGATTGGCTGAACTGGTACTCACCCTTTAATTCTTTGAATTCAATTGTAATTTCTTTGAAAAATTTAGTGGTATCGCCCGGTGAAAGGACCGTCTCGGCGGTCCCCGGCCAGAGTTTTGCCTCTACGTGGTGCGACCGACTAGTAGGGTAGAATTGACTACCTGAAGCTAAAAAAATCACGTCTCTACGTCTGTCTCCCAAGGTGAAGGGGGGAGGTTACTTGTAACTTCCACCCGGGAGAAGGTAAGAAAATAAAGCCTACTCATTATTCTTTTTTATATGGCTAGTAAAAATCACATGACTCTAAGCGAGGGGAACTCGAATCCCCTCCTCCCCTGCAGATCGGTGACGGGGCTCAGGCCGACTGCAGGCGTTCGTGCTACTGGGAGCACTAGGCAAGGTGCCGCTGGTCACCTCCCCAAATCTTTAGTAGTTATGCAGCTTAACTGCAACGGGGTCAGGGGGAAAATAACCGAACTCACCAAGTTACTCCACAGCCGGGAGGTGGACGTAGCTCTACTACAAGAGACTCTACGGAAAAAGCACCCATTGCACATCTCGGGCTTTTCAGTTGACCGCTGCACCTGCATAAGGTGCCAAGGCTTGGTAACTCTCGCAAAAAACCAACTCACAGCGGAGCTGGTAGAGAGCAGGAACATTGGTGGGACGGATACTCTGACCCTGAGAGTAGTCATAGGAGGTAAGTCCTTTACCATCAGTAACATTTATAACACCCCTAGAAACACTTTGTGCTTGCCCTTGCAGGGCACTACCCTTTTTAGTGATATGATTATAGCTGGGGACTTTAACGCCCATATGGGGGATATGGGCTATCCCGATACTAACGCCTCTGGGCGCTACCTAGAGGAGGTTGAGCTCACGACCAACCTCATCAGACTGCAAAACGGCGACAGTAAACCAACACTGCTTCATACGGGCAACAGTGCCATGTCACGCCTCGATGTAACACTGGTCTCAGCCGAGCTCAAGGCAAAGAATCAGTGCGAAGTCCTAGACGAGGTTGGCAGTGACCACAAACCTACCCTCATTACATTTGTCTTGCGCTTGCAAAACCTAGGTTTGCTAGGAGACACTGGCTGTTCGGCAAAGCCAAGTGGACTCTGTTCCAGGAGAGAACAGAGAGTATGATTGCGGAATCAACAGGGATTCCCAATACCCCCAAAAGCACTGATGTTGCATACAACGACTTTGTGAGTGGTATCCTCACAGTAACAAAGCAAAAAATTCAAAGAACTAACGGGAACCGCAAGTTCCGCCCCTTTTGGAACAAGAGGCTGGCCAAAATGGTCAGTGAACGAAAGAGAGCCCGGACCTAAGCCGGAATGTTGAAGACGGCCGCTGCTCATGCGGCTTACAACAGACTAACGGCAGAAGTCCGGAAGGAGGTTGATAGGGCGAAAAAGGAAAAATAGGTTAGTACGTGCGGAAAACTCGACCTGAAAGACGGCAAAAAGGTCTGGCGATTGATGGACTCGTTAGCCTGCACGGGAAAGGTAAAAAATCTGCGTCCGTTGCAAACGGCGACAGGCACGGCTACCACAGATGCCAAAAGTGCTGATGCCCTAAACAAGCATTTAGCAAAGATCAATCGGAAGCAGAAAGAGACCAGAGAAAGCCAAAACCTTAACCATCTCCGGCGAAATGGAGAAGTGGCCCAGAAGTGGGGATTGCATGCAGAAGTCTTCACCGCGCCTTTCACTTTGGTTGAATTGCAAACCGCCATCGACAAGTGAAACGCCACCAAGGCAAGCGGGTCCGGACAAGATCTGTAATGAGATGATTAAAAATCTTGGCCCGATAGCTAGGACAGACACAGAGCTATTTAAAATCTTAAACAGATCGTGGGTAACAGGAATCCTACCCAGAGCTTGGCTTAGCGCTACCATCGTCCCTATTCCCAAAGAAGGGAAAAAACTCGATCAACCGACTGAGCTCTCTAACATCGTTAGGGAAAGTAGCTGAGAGAATGGTCAACCAGAGACTCTACTGGTGCTTGGAGAGCACCAAGAGTCTCAGCCCAATACAGGCGAGCTTCCACAAGAGACCAAGTACTCCGTCTTCTCCAGTCCATAACAGATGGGCTCCAGAAAAAAAATCACATACAGTGACTGTATTTTTCGACCTCAAACAAGCCTATGACCGAGTTTGGAGGTCAGGTCTATTGTTGAAATTGCAAAAGTTGGGAGTAACCGCAAATATGTATCGGTGGATCTACGGGTTCCTCACAAACCGGACGATTAACACAAAATTCGGCGATGAAACCTCCAGGAACTCTTGAGGGAGGGCTCCTGCAAGGGTCAGCCCTCAGTTGCACTCTCTTCCTTGCATACATCAATGACCTGCCACAAGTGCTAACGACTAGTTCTGCCATGTATGTTGACGATTTGGTTATCTGGAGCACCGGTAAGGATGTCCACCGCCTGCAAGCGCTATTACAGCAGGACCTCTCTGCTATCAACAGGTACATGCGGCGGTGGCACCAGGAAATCAACACCGAGAAGACGGTCTATTCGCTATTCACAAACGGGCGGACCATTCTCAAACAGGAGATCGAGCTCAAGGTGGGCGATGTAGCGCTCAAATGGGGCAAGCGACCGGTTTACTTAGGAGTCAAATTGGATCAAAAGGTGCAAATGCATAATTTTGTACAGGACCTCTGCTCCCAGGCAACCGCTAAGCTCAATCTGGTGAAAAAACTGGCTTGCACAAGTTGGGGCGCGGTGTAAGGTCGGTGATGGATTACAGCATGCCGGTCCAATCCTTTGCAAGCAAGACCGCACTGGAAAAGCTTGGCCGAATCCAGAATCAGGCTCTGAGATTCATCTGTGGCACTTACAGGACCCACAGCTACTGTAGAGGTCTTGGCCAATGTAGAACCGTTACAAATTAGGAGGGAAAAAGCAATATTAAGTACAGTAGAGAGGTACCGGCGGCTCGACGAAAACGAACCAGCCTTCCAAATGCAGAATAACTGGGTTGGTGGTAGGAGACTAAAGAGGTCCTCTTTCATGCATCAGGTCGTGGGGCTAGAAAGGACAGTCAAAATAGAGAACGTCTGACCCTGATACCAGTTAATCCGCCATATGCGGAGCCCTCACGCCCCTCCATACATTTGGCCTTGACTGATGCAGCAGTGTCGAAACGTAGCCCTGAACATGTTCAGAAAGCGGCTGCCCTTGAGACCATTGATGTGTTCGCACACATGCCAGTGAAAGTGTTCACGGACGGCTCTGCCAACCTGAGAGATAGAGAACTGCTGGGTACGGTGCGCTTTACTGTATCCAGTGGGAGGACCACCAACAAAAGAACTCTCGGGGCCTTGTGGGACTGCAGCATCAAATTTTGATGCTGAGCTCATGGCTGTACACAGGGCCTTGGAGAGAATTCATGACACATTGAAAGGGGCGGAACATGCGGGGCTTGATGTAGTTGTCTACTCAGACTCAAGATCTGCTTTCGAAAGAGACAGGGTACCACACGTTTGGTCGACGTCATTACCAACGATGTATGCAAACTATGTGAACTAGGGGGCAAGGTTACAATACAGTGGATACCTGGCCACGTCAACATCAGTGGCTACGAGAGAGCGGATACTCTGGCGAAAACCGGGGCTGCCCAGCCTCAGCCAGAAGTACCAATGACTTTTTTGGGAATTAAAAACTGGCTGGCGGACCATTTCAGGCAGAAGTGGTACAGGCAATGGGCTGACATAACGACCACCAGAGGCGTCTATTCAAACTTACCCACTCCTAGCAAACAAGAGCCATGGTGGGGGTTAGGACGCAGATCACAGAGTTTAGTGACGCAGATGCGCACCGAGCACTGCCCCTTGCGCACATATTTCTGGCGGCTGGATAACATCAGGGATCCTACCTTCCGGCATTGCAGCCTGGCCCTGGACACCCTAGAGAACCTGTTGACCGAATGTCCCTCACTAGATCTCCCGGGGGAAGCCAGGGCTGTTGGAGGACCCTTTGTGAGGAAAATGTTGTATGGCTCAGCTCAACAGATGGAGTTGATAGCCAATTTACTAGCCGGGGTCATAAGAGAGTCATCTCAGACCCTCACCAGAATATGTGTGTTAGGTTTGTTAGTGGCAATGCCATGTGTAAAAAAAAATGGGCCCTAGTTACGGGTGCCTTTTCATGGGTCATTTTAAATACATGATAGAGAAGGCATAATATATTGGCCATATTCCTGAATTTTATATTACATCGATTGATGGCGGCATTAACATAAATACCATGAATAAAAATAACTCCAACAATTTATTGACTTTTAAAACTCATTTCAACCATCCATAAAATTTAATTCCAAATTCTTTGGATATTCTGTCCACTTTCTGGACATTCGTCAACTTTCTTGATACCAGTATCACCATCAAATTGAAATAAAAAATAAAAAAGGAACAAAAGCAACAACGGATTAATCACATCTGCCTACTAGCAACCCACAGACAACCATAGTTATCTATTGTACTCATCCTCCCACCACATATCATGCAAAAACTCTATACCTTTCTCACAACTTCTCAGACTATGTCGCCTCAGTCAGCTTGATGGAGAATTTTATAGATAGGGCTAATGAATTGAACAACTTCTTCCGCTCCATATGTTATCCTGAAACTCGATAGTATCAGCATTATCACAGTGAATTTTTCTTTTAAACCTCGTCCAAACAAAGCATACTTCTTGCTGAACCCGACACCAACGGGGTATTCTCATCTCCTCCACTTATTGTCTTCAGAGGGGACCTTCTGGTTCCCAGTCGCCTTCAAGCTGACCCTTCTTACGTTGTGCTCAAGAATTCATTGTAATAATTGTCCCTGTACACCCGAAACCAAAAACATTAGCCTCCCTTAAGGTACTTTTACCCCAAAAGAGGGCTTCAAAGTTCACATATGGTAGTCGAAATGTGATACATGCCATTGTGTAGCGTAGAGGTCGCTCCTGTCATATAGGCGAAACTGGAAGAAGATTATCAGAAAGTTTTACTGAACAGCTTCGTAATTTTGAACAGGGTAAACTTCCCCTTATTTTATCCCACTTCAACAGAGATAAACATAGAGGAACATTAGTTGTATCCATAACAGAACTGATTTCCTGTACTAATGCACCAGCGAGGTGTGGGCATAGGGCTACTACTACTACTACTACTACTTCATTTAATTTTGTTTTATATCCCTGTTATCTTTTTAAATTTTATTCTAAAATTATTAAAATTACTATTATTACTTTAGAAAAAAAAAGTAGAGGAATTTACATTTTATTCATCATTTATATTTAGCATCTATGTTCGGTTACTCAATTATTAGAAAGATAGATGATAGATTGATTAGATTATATTAGATTAGATAGTTCATCCATCCATCCATCCATCCATCCATCCATCCATCCATCCATCCATCCATCCATCCATCCATCCATCCATCCCTCCCTCCCTCCCTCCATCCATCCATCCATCCATCCATCCATCCATCCATCTAACTTCTTTTTTTCGTCTGGTGCGTACATGAATAAATTAGAAGGTTCTTCGACGCCTGAGCAGGCCACATACAGCTGTCCGTGTGATAAGCATAGATTTTTAAATTGTAGTCCACACACTTGTAGTGATTGATCCACTCATGCAATAGCTCTACTTATGCCACACAAAAAAGAAATGTCGCTAATTTTATTTGTTTTAAATCCCATTCACACATGCAATAGCTCTGAAATTATATTTAAAAATGATATAGCTTATATAGTAAAAAAAAAAGTCAATTCATGGCACCTGACAAATGATCTGCAGAAGCGGTTCTGAGCACGAAGCTGTTGACCGGCCGCTCACAGACCACAAAGCCTAAGAGAACAGTGTGAAATGTTTTTGCTAATTCAGAAACCTACTTGTTATGACACACACGCACTGAAATGTCGCCGTTCGTATTTGATTCAACGCCACCCTCCCATGCAATAACTGCAATAACTCTGTTAGAAAGTAAATTTTTATAGCTTATATAAGAAAAAAAAACAACAAACAACTAATTTAGGGCCACCGGTCCCAACTGGAGTATTGTGGAAATGGTTCTACTGTTGTACTTATGCAAAAAGCTTTGCCAGTGTGTGCACAACAACTTTTTAAAATTTTAATCGCAATGAGATGAATGTGTAACATAAGAACGCATATGGAAATTATATTTATAGAGCTCATTTAAGAAAAATTAATAATTTAGGGCCCAAACCAATAAAAGTAGAATGGTTGTACTTATTCAGAAAAATTTGCGGGCGGGCGGACAACTCCAAAGTTTAATCATCGGATGAATGGTATAATAGGAACGCATACATGACATACATTATGATTCTGATAGACTACGTACGCATACGGGACATACATTATGAATCTGATAGACTACGTTGCTGCAACCAAGTACTGGCATATGTGCAACGGTTTGGGAAACGATGCGGCCATCCTAACCGCTCCTAGCTAGCGGGTGCCAGGGCAGCCTTGAAACTTTCGATTGATGTCGAGTCCATGGCGGCATTGTCAAGTTCATTCCGAGCAATTATTGTTCGTGGGGAGAATGACTGTTTATATTCAACTGTGTTACACCGAGGGCACAGTGACAATGAAGCATATTTATGAATTTTAACATTGTTCCGGATGTAACTGCTCATGGCCATGGAGTTGTCATACATACATAAAATCACATACTTACATACGTCAAACAGACATTCATAAATAAATAAATATATATACACAAAATTTAACCAAAAAAATCAACCTTTATTTTTAATATTAATAAAAGTTTAAAAGAAGTTAATTTTTGGTAAAGTTATAATTAATTATTATTTTTTCAAAAAAAGTCTTCTTTGGTAGAGTCATAAAAAAAAATTACAATAAAATGAAAGACATTTTTATTACAAAAGAGTGGATTGGTATTATTGTTAACTCATTCAAAGAAGATCATTACAAACAAAATTCAAAAATTTACAAATAGTATTACAAAATACACCTAATAATGTTTATATCGTGTTCAAATCGTAAGCATAGTTGGGACAATTTTACACTTATAATCGTAAGTTTTTTTTCATTGTGATTGTGTTTATCTACGATTAATTATGTCATAAAGAATAGCCTAGTAATAGCCTAGTAGTTAGTAGTAGTCGGGTAGTAGTCTAGTGTAGTAGCCTAGGCCTAGTAACTTAACTTAAGTAATTAGTAGTAGTAGCCTATTAATAATTAATAAGGAACAGTAAAGTAACAGTTAACTGAGTTAACAGTCCAAAATTCAGTTTATTTGGTACTTTTAAAAAGTAAAAAAAGACACGCAATATTCAAACTTCGCTGAGACGCTCAAGTGGTAAATTACCCAATTATTAAATCAAAATAATATTTAAAAAATAATAAAAAGTGCAGTAAATTTCAGTAAAACTTACAGTAGATACATTAATTTACAGGTAAATGAGCCAGTTTTAGTAGCCTAAATTATAACTTGGACAAGGGGCTATCGATAATGATTAAATGAAATTGACGTCATGATTATTGACGTCATACCATCATGCGTCTAGGGAGGGGGGAGGGGGGGGGTCACACTTTTGTGAGGATATGTCATGTGTAAGAGTAAGAGGGGGGGGGGGCTTAACTTTTTTCATTCCTCTTATCTTATATAGCGAGCGTATGTATACCTCAGTTACTTTGGCTCATACTCATACAATGTTGTACTGTTAATTTTTTAAAGTGTTCTATAATTGTTTTATCGTACATTTGGAAAAAAATATATTAAAAAAAAAATTATTAAAATTTAATGTTGTTTATTTGCGATTTCGTGATTAACGTGACACGCTGAAGCGTCAGTCGCCATCTTAAGAAAATTTGTGCAAGACGCTTGTCGAATCAGCAGCACAAAATCTTAAATAGTGAATACTACTGACGAAAATATTGATATAATTTTATCTTAATCATACAATCATTTGGGGAAGATAGTTGGAAGCCTGAATCTAGTGATTCTAATTCAGATTTTGAGGAGAATCTTCCTTTACAAATCTACAGCCCGTTATAGTTGCTAAAACTAGAAGGTTAGTAATCAAGTGTTTCGTTATTCTATTTTTTTAAAAATATTTTGTACTTTTAAAGATTTTTATTGGTTTAAATTGTGTTTTTAATCGTAATTAAATCTTTACTAACCATTTTTAAATGAATCTACATAAATAAAATCATTGCATAATTTGTGAATATTTTATTACATAGATACTTTTAGAAGACATTATTCTTAGAAACTGTGCTAAGGAATGTACACAATGCAGTTGGCACTGATTATTATGATATATAATTCGCCAGAGCAAGCAAGTAGGACGCAGACAAACCCTCCCCTCTCTTCCATTGTCTGCCCATCGTTGGTCTCGAGACATGCGCACCCCAGTGGAGCTACCGCCCCCTCCTCCTGCACCACCTTCGCTTGCCAGCCATGTGCATGCGCTCACCCCAACAAGCTCTGAGCCAGCTCCACTTTTGCTCTCTTCTTCGAACCACATTCACTCTCGTTGTTCTGATTTCTTCGTGTTGCTGTTTGTGCCCATTCTTTTCCCCCTTTCTTTGCGAACATGGCCACCACTTCGCATGTGTTTCATGGAAACAACGCTTCGTTCACTGTTATACCAATTCAATTTCCTCTTAGATTAGTCTTTGCAATGACAATTAATAAGGCACAGGGACAAACTTTCAAAAAGATATGCCTCGTTCTACCAAAACCGGTCTTCAGTCACAGAAGTTCTATGTAGCTCTCTCCAGAGTTCCATCTTTTCACGCAATCACAGTTGTATCCTCAAACCTGTCACATTTGGACAACTGTGTCTTTCATGAGGTCTTCACTCATCTATGAGCAATTCTGCGGCGTATGCTATGCCGCGAGACGCCTAGTTATGATATATTTCACCATCAAGGACATGAAATTTGACATCTATTTGTGTTGTAAAAATTAAAATTTGATTATCTGACACTAAATTTTTAGTGTTTTCTAGACAATATTGGAAGTATTAAAAACTGGAAATTTAAGTAAAGTACATATTTTATATTTATATTCATTTCATTCCTTATATTTGCATATAGGTCTTTAATATTAGTTCTTCTTTTGCATTTACAGGCTAAACTTGTATGATTTTCGAGATAATGACCCAACTGTTTCCACTCCTAAGTTTCCCCCAGCCAGAAAGCCAGGCTGACATTTGTGGGAAGAAATGTCAACATAACATGGATACAATGAGCCAGAATCTTCATCCTATTTCAAATAATATGACAACAAATGGATTTTCTTTTGTGAACAGAACCAAAACTGATGGTGTATTTTAGGAAATTATTGGTGAGGAAACCAAATATTGTCAAATCAGATTTTGAAATACAATTCATTTATGTGTGTTGTTGACCTGTTGATAAATGGATATATCACCCTAAGTAAAGAGAAAAGCACTGGACAAACCATTTTTTCCATTTTGTTGATATTGCCAGCCATAATCTCTTCAGGATTATTTACAAGAAAACTATGATATAGATGAACTGAAGCTACCTAACATTTAACTCTCAATTTACTTCACCGAGGAAATTATTTTAGCATTAGATGAATTACTAAAGGTGATGATATTCCTAGTTCCGCAAATGTAATTAACACAAAATACAATATAATACATACAGTAGTTCCTAAATGCATAGATTTTAAAAGACATTCTACAGTATGCTACAAATTAGGAGTGCTTAGAAAATAAAATCCTAAATCGAAAGTAGCACTAGCACATGGTAAACTTATCTTTGTTTTAGAAAACAAGAATCTTTCTGAGTAACCATACCATGAACTTTAAATTCTCAATTTTTTTAAATGGGTAAATAATTAATAAAAGGTAAAATAATAATAACCTGTAATTTTTGTTAATACTTTGTAGAGGGGCGGTGAATTGTTCAAACTTTTATTATTATTTCCACTTTTTGACACATTTTACAAAATAATTTATATTTTGGTCAAATGCTCATGAAATGTTATTAATCATGCTAGAAATACAAAAATGAATTTGCTTTCTAAATAAACAGATTTTATTAAATAATTTCAGGTGTTTTATTTTTTTCCTTCTTTGCATCTGATCACCTAATGTTTCATTTACACATTTTCATTAAAAAATGTAGCATTATTTTTTTTCACAACTTCTAAGTGTTGACACTATATGTTTGAAAACCAACATTTTTAGAAACCTCTTGCATTTCCCCCACAAGAATATATATATAACAGCATGAATTTTAGACACAGATTCTTAAAGTTATTGACTCTTTTATAAAGTCACTAGGAATCTCAAGAAAAACATGTAAAATTTAATGAATGTAAAAAGTAAAGCAATGTTACATCACATTACAAGTGGAATATTATTGTAAAGTATTGCAATTAATAATCCTAAAGTACAAACATTTTTAACATTATTCTTTTATACAATAATTATAATGATTTTATTTTTAAACTACCATCACTGAGAGAATCAGTACAGTTACAGGCATGCGAAATCCGAGAAATAGCCTCTGATCAAGTTACAGGCCACCACAGAGGAGAAGAAAATGGGTGTAGTGACTTTGACAGTTGAGAGAATTTATGTCAAAATGTGGAGACTTGAGTCACAGAATTAGGATCACCATGTGAAGTGGGATGGAATGAAAAAAAGGTTGATGGGGGGTGGGGGGTGATCTTCGTAAATGCCCTAGGGCAGGGAACCTTTTTGCAGTGCTGTAGGCCCACTCCATTTAAACATTTCTCTCCAATTGTATAAATTATATTGTAATAAATTTGAAAATAATTAAATAATTTTTTAGTTATCATAGTTTTATTTCTTTAATCATAACTTTTTATAAACAAGGAAAAAATTACCAATACAAGTTATGTGCAAACAAAATTCACCAGAAAAAACATTCACTGCTGCTAATCAAAATGCATGAAAACAGATTTTTTTAAACAGCAGCAACAACAAGCAATTGCAGCAAATACAATTTTCTGGTCTTCCGCACCTTAGGGCTGGGGAGGTACTTTTTCTGTTCTAGTGAAATGTTTCTGACAGAGGTGCAGTAATTTGATATGCATGGGAGGTGAATTTCTTAAGGGTTTGTTGTGGACAGATGGAGTTTTTATAGAAGGGGGGGGGGGTGCAGATATTTGTGATGTTATATTTGAGTGGGGGCCTAACTTTTTGTGAGGATTTGTGATGATGGCGATGGAGGAGATAAAAAAGTCAGCAAAATTTGCGTGACATCATTTATGGTTTGCCCCTAAGTTAAGAGTAAGTTAAGACTAACTCACAAATAAGTAATTTATTAGTATGTAAAATGAGAAATTGAATTATGAAATTATGTTAATTGGTTTTGGGAATCAGTAAATTTACATTTGGCTCGCCAATCATTGCCCACAGCCACCATCTTGATTGCCATGACAACAGATGAGAAATATCTAACTTGAATGCCAAGACTAAGTCAGTATCCCTAGCTCAAGAGTTAGTACTTAATTTCCCCCTCTGAATTTAGTCCGCCCAGTGACGTAGCTAGGTATTTGGGGGGATTTGGGGGCCTGGGGGGCTTGGCCTCTTTAGGGGCCCCTGCATTTTGATATTCGACATTATTTAATGTAAAAAGAATTTTCCAACACGCCTTTGGGGGCCCCCCTCAAGTAGGGGCGCGGTGGACTTTCGAATTTGGATCCCCCCTCCCCTCCCCAGCTACGCCACTGAGTCCGCCCTAACTTAAGCATAAATCTTCAAACCTAAATTGTATGGCCTGACGTGAAAACTAAAACTGTTTTCATGTACTACAGTTGCACACGATACAGTCCTAAGAAAATAGAAAATTTCCATAAAATGATTAAAATCATTTTTAAACTATTCTAATTTAAAATAATGAAAACCCAATTTACTGTTTCTTTGAATACTCTATACACGTTTATACACTTTACTGCTGGTTTCACCAAATATAGAACCAAAAGTTGTCACAAAAATCAAAACACATTTTTCACAATGCCTGAAAATTTTAGTCTCATTTTAAATATTATATTTAACTACCAATGAAATATTAATTTAAATCATTCCATTGGTGTATGAATATTAAAAAGTTAACTCTAGTAACAATCCAACAATAAACAAAAGGAAGAAAATCCTGCACAGAAACTCAAAGTGCGAGCCAAACATAAATTGACCATATCAACACTTTACTGTTACATTACTTCCTTACGGTTACCATTCATCAAATTTAAATGCAGTGTAGCCTTGTAAGTTATGTTGAATTTGTAAAATATCTTCAACTTGAGTGAATTTGGTTGTATTCTGTTAATTATTAGTAACTTGTTTGATACTTAGATGCCAATACTAAGGATTATTTAAAGGAAATAAGATGCACATTTCTTGGCTTTATCCATTCTCTTTGGTCATAGTTTAAAAAAAAACAAACAACTATTCATTTAGTAATCTAGATTTTTCATTTATGTATTCATTTGCATTCCCTACCTAGGAATTTTTTAAAGTGAAACGCATCCTATTTCTGTATTTAAATGGATTTTAATGGTTTTCGGAGCCGTACATTAATTAGGTCAACAATTTCTACGCAATTTTTGACCTCCCCCCCACCCCAAGTAATTAATCAACATTTGTATACCCCCCCCCCCCATAAAAAGAATGTAAAAAAATTGATTAAAATATAAATAAATATATAAATACATTTTACTTCGTGATATTTAAATGGATTTTAATGGTTTTCGGAGCCGTACATTAATTAGGTCAACAATTTCTACGCAATTTTTGACCTCCCCCCCACCCCAAGTAATTAATCAACATTTGTATACCCCCCCCCCCATAAAAAGAATGTAAAAAAATTGATTAAAATATAAATAAATATATAAATACATTTTACTTCGTGATTATCTATTTTAATAACAAAAAATTGTAGGAAAAACATTTTAATGCTCCTTTAGCTTTTTACACAAGTTAAAAAGTTTTTACACTTAAATTTGATAATGCAAAATCAATGAAAATGAAAAGGTTGTTAAAGACTAAATATCATTTTTGTGGAAGTAGAAATATGTTTATTATCAGTATAACTGGACAATTGTAGCATAGTTTCTAGCTGCTATCATCTTCCCAGGGAGTAGCCAGGTGTTACTCTATCGTAACAATGGGCATAGTAGCTGATTTATCATTTTCATCTTGCGGAACTGATGTACCAGACAAGTCAACTTCATCCTCATCTAACCATTCAGAACTTAAAATAGAAGCATTGTCAGTGTGAGCAATAATTGCCATAAGCTCTCTCTGTCTCCTAGCAGCTACTTGAATTAGTCCAATCCTTTTTTGTTGATGAGCAGGTGGTAATTTCTTATGCATTGTCGGTGCTGTTGAACTTGCTATTTCAGCATGACTTGTGATGCTAAAGATTTTGCAAATCCGTTCAAGCAGCGATGTTATTATTGTTACTCACTTTACTTTCCCCTAATTCTCAAAATATTGCATTCCTAATCTTGACCGCACATGACTCTTGAACCTTGTCCTTGTTCCATACTTGCAACATGACGGCAAAAATACCGCCCTAGTCATTTTGCACAAATAGAACCTACAGTGGAAGAGAGGCCAACTTTTGACTTCTCTTACATTAACTAAATGTGCTAACATTCTGACCAACCATCAGCAGTGCACAGACAGACACACATTAAATAAATCTTATATTGTAATATGTCTAAGACATAAATAACTATTTTTTAATTTAGACTCATTAAATTTGTTAAAATAATGTAATGACTAGTAAATTTTTAAGATTAAAATTTTAAGAGAAAACATGATTTTTGACATCAACTAATCTACCCCCTCTCCCCTTTATCAACAACAGTAAAAAATTTCCACCCCAACCCCCACCCCTCCTCCCCCATTTTGTGGACATAATTAATGGACGACCCCTTCTACATATATTTTATGTTTGATTATAAATATTATAATGGTTGATTCGCTAAATGAAAAATAATTTCTCTAATAGTTTTAGTTTAACACCATGGAATGTCATTTAAATTTACAGCCTGCTGTGTCCGTTGGAAACGTTGGTCAATTGGCTGCTGACTTAATAGTGAACACACTGGACATGGAACGTGTGGGATATATTTTACACCCCAGTCTTCTGCCTTGTGTTGGCAACAACCCATTTGCTATAGGAGATGGATCTTCGTGTCAGTTGTCCACAAGTTGTGAAAGTATGTATTCAATGATGTCTATGACATTTCAATCTTTGTGGAAGAGGCTAGTGGGTTAATGAGGATAATAATGTTTTTTCATGTATCAGTATCACAGACTAGTGTGGCATAGTTGTAAATAAAAAGTGTAGCAATTGTTTTGTCCTTTTTAAGACTTAACTAGCATTCACTTTATAAAGCTTTAAAAACTTGACTATCTTGCAGTCTACGAGAGTACAAAACTTAAATTGGTGGTCATTCAGCAAAGAGCCCCCCTCATCAAGGTGAGTATAAGATAAAATCCCTCCTGTAGTTTCTGAACTTTTCTCTTTAGCCACAAAAAATGTTCACTGTATTAAATGTTCTGCCCTATGTTATGTTTTTCTCACTGATATTTTATATTGTAATGTATACAACAGGGCAAGAGTAGAGCGTACACTGAATGGCTGTCAAGCTGGTTGAATGAAATTCAGTTTGATCAGGTTGTCGTGTTAACCAGCAGCTTTGCATATGAAAGACTTGATCAGCAGCTCTCAGGGTAATCTATTTCTTAAAATAAATATATCAAGATTCTTAAATGCTGGATAACAATAGTCCTGTTCGTGTTGTCCTATTATATTAATTATAATCACTTCCATTAGATGGAAGACAAGGTGCCCCCCCCCCCAAGTTTTGAAAGTTTCGCTTATCCTTTTTCTATAAACACTCTAGGAGGAAAGATTGTGGTTTTAAAATTGACCATCTTATATTAAACCAATTGATTGATTAAAAACTGAATCACCTAAAGGCCACCTTTCCGAGTACTTTACACCAAGAAAATGGAAGAACGTTCAGGGGAAATCTTCAAGAGCCAAATTGGCTGGAAAGAATTAGAATGTCGCCATTCTTTCCCAGCTCCAACACCTATACAGAGAGAAAATGAACATGCTGACAATCTTTTCTACATGCCAGGCTCAGGGATAACAAAAAATTTATTTGAAAAATGGTGAGTAATTTAAATATTTTATAAAAATGGAAAATTATTGTCAAGGGACATTAGTCTAGTTTTTCAACTGCTTGTGCAAATAGAACTATTTTTTTTTTGTTACCTCCAAAATTATTTTAAAATAATAATATTTAATTTGGTACAAAATCATCCTCAAATCTATACACTTCTATGCTGAGGATGAAAAAAAACAAAATCCAGTTATTTCAATTTTAAAAAATATATCAAACATAAAAACTCTTATGACTAATAATGTCAGTGTCAATCCTAAATTCTGAACCAAGTTGTTTCCCTTTGTCACATTAAAAAAAATTTCCATCCTACAAATAAAGATATATTAATACTATTTTGATATTATTAATATCAGAGGTGCCACTCACTGAAATCCGTGAACCCTGAAATCCCTTTCTAAAAATCTCTTGAAACCTGAAACTTCATTTACAAACATTTCAAACCCTGAAACTTAACAAAACTGGAAAACTGTTGAAATAATTTCTTGTGCATTGATTACAAACAAAAGTGAGAGGCTAGCAAACAAAGGTGAGAGGTAGCACTAACTGTTCTATTTATAGCAAATACGCTCTCTCTGAATAGGCTTTTGCATGTTCTCACACAATGATTTTCTTTTTAAAACCCAAAATCCGTGTTTGAATAAACTGAACTGGTGAATCCGGAGCTGAAAAATATTTAGCCGCACAGAATTCCGGGATAATCTGTAAAAGTGGCATCCCTGATTAAGATATTGAACAAAATACTTAAAATGATAACATAAAACCAGCATGTTGCAAGACATAAATTGTGATAAAATATGTGGTTTCCTCCATTTTTGACAACATAACATATTCCAGCCAGGAACTACCAGTATTGGTGTTGATGATGTTTGTTTCTGAGGGAGACAATGCTCAGGATGCTGTGGACTTGGTCGGCCAACTCAATCTTTGGTTAAAACTTGTGACACAGAAGGTAATACATCAGTTGTTATTGATCAAGCCCATTATTTAAATCAGGGGTTTCCAGCCTTTTAGCTTGCCGTGGCCAGGCCACATTCAAAGAAGACTGTTTTGGGCCACAAATAAATACATTTACACCAATGATAGCAGATGAGCGCAACAAGAAAAAACAAAAAACAAAAAACGTAGAATATTTAACTTCATTAATATTTAATTATAAAAGTAAATGAACAGACAGCAACATGAAATTAGCGAGATACATTGTTTTTTAAGTAATTATGCTTCAATATTTGGTTCAATGAAAATCGATCTCAAGGTGTTTATTAGATATTTGGTTCTAGTTTCATACTTCGTGTGTTTCATTCTTGAAAATAGTTGCTTTCAAATGTAGGTGCTTCAAAATAGCAATGCCATGAATGAGGCATGACAGTGTAATTGATGGATATTTTTATCTGGGAAGATGTGGCTTAAAAATTTAAAAAATCCAATAAAGAGACATGATGGATCTTTAAAACGAGTTGAATGTCAGATTGTAGCTCTATGCATTCCATTTGAAAATTTGTAGGTAATATGTTTATTGTTATGTTTTTTTCTTTAAATATATAAACTTGTTATCAAATCAAACATCACGTCTGCATATTTTTTTGTTGTTCAGGAAAGTTTTAACCCAACGTGTCAAAATGCAAAAATCAATGGAACAGTTTTTACATTAAAAAAAAAAAAAGTTACTTTTAAACCACATTCAAAAGAAAACTGTACCCTGGAATACTCAGTACCAATGATTTATCTCTTTCAGGGTTTCTTAGACTTTGTTAACACAAACTCATCAGAGTGATGTGCATATTTTCTTTTCAAGAAATACAATTTATAGACTAATAATTTCAAATATTTTACAGGATGAAAATGCACCAAGTGAAAATGTACAATCTTGTTCCTGGAAGGTCCCAGACTCTTGGCGTCTAGTTTTTGGGAGTAGATTTGATCAAAAACTCTTTCAATGAAAACATTTGTGTAAAATTTACATTTATGATACAATGAATACAATGAGAATTGCATGATATTTGCTAAAATAAAATATGACAAAAACTTATTTTACTTCAGTATATATTATTTTAAATGTTGCACATGTTGTGTTGGGAAATACAAATGATTTGATCACATTTCTGAAAATTAATGTAAACAGATGAAGAAATAAGTCAGACATTAGGCAAAAACACTTTGAGTTTGATTCATGCAAATATGATGGGGAAAAAAATGATAGAAAAATATCTGGCTGAGAGACAAACCTGTGTTGGAAATAAATGTTCAGTTGATTATTTTAGAAAGATTTTTTCATTTTACAGCACAAAGGTTAAGGTCATATAAAATATTCTTAACACGCTTTATTACAATTACCTAAAGGTGGTTTTTAACTTAAAATTTGAAATTGTAAACTTGTATTATTGTGAAGTAAGTTGTAAATGGCCCTCCAATTGTAAACTTGTATTATTGTGAAGTAAGTTGTAAATGGCCCTCCAATTGTAAACTTGTATTATTGTGAAGTAAGTTGTAAATGGCCCTCTATTCAAGAGAGAATGAACAAGGGGGTTTGGTCATTATTGTGTCTTTCATGGGGTATGAGAAAATCTGGGAGACATGAGGCCCATTGGCCAGGACCTCTCATATATTGTCACTTGTAAGCCACCAACAGTCTTGTTGCCTCCTTGATGACGAAGTTAAAGTCAACATTCAAGTTGGACCTCCAGAACCTTCTCACGCGGCCCCAGGTCTCGGCCGGGAAACATGGACTGGCGATACCGTGAAAGATTCTGGCGATGGCCCGTCCAGTCAAGCGGTGTTCTTGTCCATAAGTGGATATGAAACTTCTTAAATCCCCCAGTAGCTGGTTCAGTTCTGATGAGTCAGGCTGGAAATTAAAAAAAGAAGACATGCAATGATACACAATATTAAAATGGTATCTTACTTGAAATGTTTTAGCCACATCACAGTTTCATTAACATCAGAGCTAAGCCTAAAATTATGTAGTCATTAATCATTATTACTGAATTTACAACTTTGCATTCCTTCAGTTTAGAAATAAAAACTTTGCAGAAGTCAAAGCAGAGAAAAATTATCACTTGTTACTAATACATTGTTATAAAAGAAATAAATCAATTATTTTAAACTCAGGATTCTCATTAAAAATAAAGATTAACTCTTAAGCATAAAAATGAAAGAAAGTCCATGGTAAACGATGAAACCATCAGTGTAAACAAATTTGTTTCCCATGCTAGACAACTGGGGTCACATGCCAGGCAGAAGAAATCAGTGAGTAAAACATTTGATTTATCTCTGCAGTATGAAAGGTACAGCTCTGCCAATACAAGAGAAATGAAATGAAAACGGTTTTAGATCTAGAGAGAGTGAGACATGCAGCACCATGAGACGCTCACCTGTTCTAAATGTACCTGTTCCGACTCATCACAGCCTCTGTCCTCTCTGTCAAAATACTCCTCCAGCTTCTTCTTTAGTCTGTCACTCCTGTCAACGTCAGCTTCTTGACTGCACATCCAATAATTCTTATGGGAGATACTGAGAAGTGGTAAATAATTAGGATATTAAGTTTTACTTCCATGAAAATAGTTAAGATGTAAAGTTCAGCTTCCAGGAAATGGAAGGAGAGAATATAGTAAATAAGGATTAGTATTTTTTTTTTAATTGGTCAGATTGGGACCACTATCTTTCACCACTGACAGCGCCTCCATGATAACACTGACGACGGAAGGTAAAATTTAGTAAAATGCTTATCCCAACTTAAGCATGTGTTCTTATCCTAACAGGTGCCGATGGATCGAAGCATGTAATACTTAAACTTAAATTATATACATTATAGAATTTGTTAAAACGAAGAAATGTCGAACTTTGAACTCTGCGAAATTTACTGGTGTACTAGTTAGTTCTATCCAGTGGAGTAGCTAAGCTAAGTGCCGCCCACGGCGGGCCTTGCCTTTTCTTGCTCTTTTCACGAAAACAAAAGTAAGAACTTTGCAGTTGGAAGAAAACGATGCCGACGGGGCGGACCGCCCCACCCCACCCGCCTGCCTAGGTCACTTGTTCACCCGCCTGCCTAGGTCACTGGTTCACCCGCCTGCCTAGGTCACTGGTTCACCCCCCTGCCTAGGTCACTGGTTCACCCCCCTGCCTAGGTCACTGGTTCACCCACCTGCCTAGGTCACTGGTTCACCCGCCTGCCTAGGTCACTGGTTCACCCGCCTGCCTAGGTCACTGGTTCACCCGCCTACCTAGGTCGATGGTTCACCCGCCTGCCTAGGTCACTGGTTCACCCGCCTGCCTAGGTCACTGGTTCACCCGCCTGCCTAGGTCACTGGTTCACGGTCATTAGCTGAACCCCCTAAGCTCAGAGACATTGTGGCTAACATGTGTGGGAAAACAACACAATACAACATGACCCAGATTGTCAAGTGCATAAACGATTTAAAAATAAAAATAAAGTTATGTTAGTTAATTAATGTCAAATAATGAATCATTACATTACAGGGTGAATAGTGCAGACTGAATCGCGAAGGCCAAGTCAATTTAGTAATGTCATTAGAGAATGAATTTGCTGTTGCCACCACATTTCGTTTAAAGCAGCGACTACTGTCAATCATTGGTGCTGTGTCATCCAATCGTACTTTACGTTAAGTTTCATCCAATGGTAATGTACTTGTCATTTAATGGTACTACTCTTGTCATGTAATAGTACTTCATCATACATTTAACGGCGCTACCTAAGTTGCTAAAAAAAAAACATTTCTATTTGTCCATATAATTTCTGGATCGCTATCTGTCAACAGCCCCCTTTCTCTCACCGTCAATATATATATATTTAGGATAGTCAAAATTTTCGAAGTTTGAATATATTTGGCGTGACCCTCTTAGTTTTATTCTCTGATCTTCTTAGTTTGTATGGTCTGACCATCTTAGTTTTGTATGTTCTGAACCTCTTATATGGTCTGACCATCTTACCTATTTCCACTAACGGTACACACAATAATTGCAGACAACGATCATTTATGAAATGAAGAATTATATTTTGGAGTGAAGTAAGATATTGTTTTGTCATTATGATTTCTAGAAAGCGTAATGAGTAATGCGCAAACAGTGCATTTTATGGGCACAACTTGGGAAGAAAGAATTTCAAACATCTTCGAAACCACTGGCAGTTCACTGGTACCACTGGCAGTTCACTGGTACCAATGGCAGTTTCACTGGTACCAATGGCAGTTCACTGGAACCAATGGCAGTTCACTGGTACCAATGGCAGTTCACTGGTACCACTGGCAGTTCACTGGTACCAATGGCAGTTCACTGATACCACTGGCAGTTCACTGGTACCACTGGCAGTTCACTGGTACCAATGGCAGTTCACTGATACCACTGGCAGTTCACTGGTACCACTGGGAGTTCACTGGTACCAATGGCAGCTCACTGGTACCAATGGCAGTTCACTGGTACCAATAGCAGTTCACTGGTACCACTGGCAGTTCACTGGTACCAATGGCAGTTCACTGATACCATGGCAGCTCACTGGTACCAGAGAGAATAGATTCTCTTTGACCTTGCGGGAAATAAAATGGTTGATCGGCTACCGGTCATTATTTCAGGCGTGGGAATGAATCAGCCTCAGGGGATTTCCCAAGCTGGAAACCAGCACCAGAGAGTCCCAATCATCTGCTGTTGCACATTTATTAGGGTATCAAATAATTATACAGTGCAGGAAATGTGCTTTGATAATATTTCAAGTAATACAGGTCATTTAGTGGAGCCAAGCATGCATCTAGGAAAAAAAAATATATTTGGAAAACGATAATCTCTACTCGGCTTGCCGCCACCATATCTTAGAAGCTGTTGTGGAAAGTGTCTTCGGTGAGATGATGGCAACTGCAACTTGTGGACCTGATGTAGCCATCTTTAACGCGTTCCATGCAATGATGGAGAAAAATTTATTAACCTAGTAATATAAAGTGGTGCTACTAATGAAATAGTTTTTGTGAGTTCAAAATATGACCAGGAAAGTCTCAAGGAATTCGCCATCGGGGAACTTGAAGCTACGCAACCCAGAGATAATTACAAGGCATTT
This sequence comes from Lymnaea stagnalis, assembly GCA_964033795.1. Classification (NCBI taxonomy): domain Eukaryota; kingdom Metazoa; phylum Mollusca; class Gastropoda; family Lymnaeidae; genus Lymnaea; species Lymnaea stagnalis. Next base: position 195,139 of record CAXITT010000288.1, read on the forward strand.
CTTGAATTAGCAATTATACTTGTAGGAAAAACTCGTTGCGGAATGTGGTACCCATTTTAGCTCTTAATCATGCATGGTGGATGGCTAAATCATTTTATAGCTTTAAAGTATTGATGCTCCGCGGGCAATTCAAAGTCTCTACAGGAGAGGAAGGAGTCAAAGCGGACAATGCTAAAGTGTATTTATGAAAAGGAAAGAATGGATCAACTTCCAAAGGGTATTCAGCTAAATTCGGAGAAATCTGCTATAATGAAAATAGAACACTTTGTTGTAAAAAAACATTATGAATTCTTTCACTCGTTTGAACATGCCAACTATATACCAAGAATCCGATCCTGACACATTGAATCTACTCCTGACACATTGCATCTGATCCTGACACATTAAATCTGATCGTGACAAATTGAATCTGATCCTGACACATTGAATGTGATCCTGGCACATTGAATCTGATCCTGGCACATTGTATCTGATCCTGGCACATTGAATCTGATCATGGCACATTGAATCTGATCTTAACACATTGAATCTGATCCTGACACATTGAATCTGATCCTGGCACATTGAATCTGATTATGGCACATTGAATCTGATCTTAACACATTGAATCTGATCCTGACACATTGAATCTGATCGTGACACGTTGAATCTGATCCTGACACATTGAATCTGATCCTGACACATTGAATCTGATCGTGACACATTGAATCTGATCCTGACACGTTGAATCTGATCCTGGTACATTGAATCTGATCGTGACACGTTGAATCTAATCCTGACACATTGAATCTGATCCTGACACATTGAATCTGATCCTGACACATTGAATCTGATCCTGACACATTGAACCTGATCCTGACACATTGAATCTGATCCTGACACATTGAATCTGATCCTGACACATTGAATCTCAGAAATGATCATAAACAAGCCTGGCGATTGTTAAAACATTAAGGGTGATTAATGACAGCAGAGAAATGCGTGGCTTTCATGCAGGAGTTGAACAGCAGAGAGATGTGTGGCTCTCGGGCAGGAGTTGAACAGCAGAGAGATGTGTGGCTTTCATGCAGGAGTTGTACAGCAGAGAGATATGTGGCTTTCATGCAGGAGTTGAACAGCAGAGAGATGCGTGGCTTTCATGCAGGAGTTGAACAGCAGAGAGATGTGTGGCCCTCGGCATTAAAACTGTGTGTGAAATTTTATCTCGTTTATATGTAATTCTATGTAATATAAATAGTTTGAAATATGTGTTTATGGTCGACACTATCAAAGACTAGAATGATGAACCTATTCGTATGTAAGATGTAGTGAAGAAACTGCAAAGCCACACTATTTTGCATACATTGATTTTTATAGTTGAAGATATCGGGTGGGGGTGGGGTCAGACCATTGAATTTAAATTAACTACATTGTAGACCACCCTTTACACACGCACATTATATATATGTTATATATATATAAATAAAATATCTTCCAATCTCTCTCTCCTTCTCTCGACTTCTTAATCATGGAAAGAGATTATACATCTTCCTGCCAATATTGTTATCAGTATTAAAGGCTATGATTTGCGACTGGCGTTGGTGGAGTCTGTAGCCCAGAGTTAATCAACATAGAGATGTCAGTTATTTACAGCTCGTGCCGAGACGGGACTTACTCCCACCGAACATTTCGTAAGCAGGGGGACTCGTTCGCCGTACCACACGACATTCGGCGTCTGCATGTTGCGGGGGTCGGTGAACTCAATCAGCCGTGAGTGCTCGTGGGTACAGGACGAGTCAATAGAGAGAGAGAGAATTTGCAGACGAATGGACTGGAGAGGTCATTTCACAGACACGTACTTCAGAAGAATTGAAAGCACTGGGGGTTGGCGAATGCTATCTATTTCATCGGGGAGTCAGTGAGGGCTCGGCGCCATATCCTTCGTTTTTGAAACCTGCCGTGATTAGCAATATATATTTAACAGATATGCAGGTTGAATATTTTGTTCTTTAATTCTATAGCTGGAGAGAAATGTGTGGCTCTCGGGCAGGAGTTGAACAGCAGAGAGATGTGTGGCTTTCATGCAGGAGTTGAACAGCAGAGAGATGTGTGGCTTTTATGCAGGAGTTGAACAGCAGAGAGATGTGTGGCTTTTATGCAGGAGTTGAACAGCAGAGAGATGTGTGGCTTTCATGCAGGAGTTGAACAGCAGAGAGATGTGTGGCTTTTATGCAGGAGTTGAACAGCAGAGAGATGTGTGGCTTTCATGCAGGAGTTGAACAGCAGAGAGATATGAAATGGCGGGAAAAGTCATCTCTCCGGGAAGGATAAGTGTGCCCCCCTCCCGAGAGCATCAACTGCCCCCCCCCCAAACCAATGGAAAAAAAATGTTTACAATAAAGTGAAAATGTAACTGATATTTGTAAAAACTTAATGGTGCCTCAGCTCCCAAGTACGCGCCATTTCTGTTAAGATGGATGAACAAAATGATGAGTCGTTACTTGCACGTGTTTCATTAAGTACCTAGATAGATCATTTGGGCGAGCACGTCGGTTAGACACGATATTTAGCGTTAAATAAACATTTTCTAACATTTTCTATTCCAGACGAGGTGACATCGTTCAACTGTTTATCAAGACATTGTCTGAGTCTGTGTGTAATCAATTACACTATTTTAGTCTGTGTGTAATCAATACATTATTTGAGTCTATGTGTAATCAATGCATTATTTGAGTCTGTGTGTAATCAATACATTGTGTGAATTTGTGTGTAATCAATACATTATTTGAGTATGTGTGTAATCAATACATTATGTGGATTTGTGTGTAATCAATAAATTGTCTGACAAGTTTAACGAATGCTGACCCAGCATTGCTGATATATATATATTGCAGCTCTATAATTTAGATTTGTCATCACTATTCAGTAGACAGAAAGATCATTTTTTTGTCATGGCTATGTAGCCACAAGCCAGCTTGTGGTTAAGTTTATTTTTCTGTTCTGTTATGGTCACAAAAAAGCGCTTTTCACGAGGACTAGATATTGTGGGAGAGCCATTTTGTATGATATTCCAGTATTGAAGAAAAGATAATCAGATATTCTGGAAGTGCCGCTATAATTGATACACCGGTCATCGGGTCAATTGCTCTTTAAAAAAAATTGAGTTGCACATTTTACCACAGGATTTATATAGGCGCCTCCAAGTATCCGACTGAACTCACATACACCATGGAGTCTGTCTTCGTTATTGCCTATATTTATCTGCTTAAAGACCCCAAAACCTCACCCAGCACCAAGTGAAAGCACCATTTCAACACACCAATGGGGGAACTCATGGAAACCACATCTACCCGTCTAGCACTCTGCAGCTCCCATAATGAGATTGGTTAATGTCGTACATTTACGAGTACACATTTTTTGATGACTTCCTACGACACCTCTACACTAAATACCAGCGCTTACTTAATGCCAGAAGGTTGAAAGTAGTCTTAGTGCATGGCATGTCGTAAACTGACCAAAACTGTCCACTTCGCCCCTCTCAAACAGGTCAGAAACTTGATGAGTTAGTACATTTATGTCACGAAATCTTTAACCAGTACTTAACATATCACGGGTCAAACACATAAGCAGGAATAAAAAAAAAGTTATAGTGAGAGAATGAATGATTGTCGCCAGTGACGACTTATGCCGCCATTAGTGTAAGTTTTAATAGCATGTAATAATTCTTAAATTCAGCTTACATATTATGGAGCATATTAATTGGCTTAGACGATTCGCCTGCACCATGTTGACTCTTTCTACACGGTTGCATTTTAACCGCATGCAATCATTTCTTCTTTCACGCATTACTTTACTTCTATCAATTATTGTTATATTGATTTTTGGCTACGGACTCATTTATTTTTGCTTTACTGCTGAAGTTGGTGTTATTAAAAAAAAAAAGAAAAAAAAAAGAAAAAAAAAAGAACACTTAACACAAAAACTATTGAGATTTTATTACAATCGAAATCTGTAGGCTATAAACGAATTTTGCATCCGCGAATTATTTCTCCGTTTCGAACTGGTCTATCGGTGTAAATAGTTTGAAAAACCCAGCTATGTGTTAGGCAAACAGAAGGGCGGCCATGTTTCCAGAGAGCTTCCGGATATTTAAAAAAAACAAACAAGGGCCATCAGCAAGAGCTCACTTTTCAAAGATTTTCTCTACAGCACCAGTTTATTAAAGCCCTTCCTTTTTTAATTGAGACAATGGCCCTAAACGAAGCCTTGAGCGAGGACTGGCCAAGGGAAAAGTAGGTTAGTCGAGGAAAAGTAGATTAGTGGAGTAACAGCCACATTATCTTGTCTAGGACCAACACTGACAAAACTGCGATGGTCATCTATCAACAGTTCTCAGTGTTGAATCACAAACCATCTTTTGCATTAACCTCATTTTTCACAAAATTTATTCTCGGAGAGAAGATAAGACTTAGATTCCTACCGCACACAATATGCTGATTATTCCGATCTCCCCCCACCCCTCATATAAAAAAATAATTAAAAAACCACTTAGTGTTTGAGAATCTGGGATGTATGACTAAGTAGTAAACAATTCATTCATAATTCAGCGTAGTTTAAAGGTTGGCTTAAAACTGCCTGGCTGGTACAGAACTCAAAGCCGGATAACGTTTTACAAAATTGCTTTGCCACAAAGGATGGAAACTCACAACACCCCATTGGAGGAAACTCAAAACACCCCATTGGAGGAACTCAAAACACACCATTGGTGGAAACTCAAAACACCCCATTGGAGGAAACTCAAAACACCCCATTGGAGGAAACTCAAAACACCCCATTGGAGGAAACTCAAAACACCCCATTGGAGGAAACTCAAAACACCCCATTGCAGGAAACTCAAAACACCCCATTGCAGGAAACTCAAAACACCCCATTGGAGGAAACTCAAAACACCCCATTGGAGGAAACTCAAAACAACCCATTGGAGGAAACTCAAAACACCCCATTGGAGGAAACTCAAAACACCCCATTGGAGGCAACTAACAACACCACATTGGAGGCAACCAACAACACCACATTGCAGGCAACTCATAACACCCCATTGGAGGAAACTAACAACACCCCAATGAAGGAAATTCATTCCCCCCACCACCCACACCACTGCACTACTACATGCAACACTCAATGGTCGACAACTCCCCCACAATAGTGACTTAACGACCCACCTCTTTAGGGCGTCAGCCAACATGTCCAGTTGTTTGAGTTCAATCCTCTCCTGGCTTTGCGCTCTTGTAGCTAGGAAATCTAACACATCATCCATCTCCTGTGCTGTCAGGTCACCACGTGACCGGAAGTGAAAGCCCAGATCGCTCAGTTCCACCAGTACGCCAGATTTATGGTAGCCATTTGGACCTGCTTGTGTAAAGATAGACAAGAACGACACAGTTGGGTGATGGTTTGGACCTGTTTGTGTAAAGATAGACAAGAACGACACAGTTGGCTGATGGTTTGGACCTGCTTGTGTAAAGATAGACAAGAACGACACAGTTGGCTGATGGTTTGGACCTGCTTGTGTAAAGATAGACAAGAACGACACAGTTGGCTGATGGTTTGGACCTGCTTGTGTAAAGATAGACAAGAACGACACAGTTGGGTGATTGTGTCATTGTGTCATTTACCAAATCTTCTCGAAACAAAATTCCTATTACTATCCTTATCAATTGCCAGTCAGCCTGCTGTCTCGATTGGTAAGTGAGCATGGAACATTTTACGAGAAGGTATCGATTCCTTGTGCTCTATTAATTAGTCTGGACTTATTGAAATTATGGAGGACACCATGCGGCCCATTGGTCTTACGGGTCAACCTTTCAATGGCCAGTGTTGAAAAGTTACCTCTTGTAAATAAATATTAGCCTACTGCCTCTTCTTGGTCATTTAAAGGAATGTAACTTCAACGCAAGTTAATCACTTAATTCGATTAGCTCCCTTTTTTGATTTGCTCTAATCACACATATTTCAAAATCGGTTACTCACGGATCAAGCAAAATTTGAAAGACTAAAATATGGCCCCAGACTGCTCTGCAGGGTCGAATGCCATCTGGGGAATCGGGGCTATGGGGTCATCCATAAAGTGTCAGGCTATTTTTGGAAAAAAAAAACAACCAAAAAAAAACCCCCCCCCCCCCCCCCCCCCCCCCCCCCCCCCCCCCCCCCCCCCCCCAAGTACGTCACGCCTTCCAACTAAAATTGGTTTAAAAAATAACAACTAACTAATATTTAATTTAAAAAATACATTTATTATTAAACTATTAAAATGACCCTAGTGACATCTTCTGTCAGATACATCTATTACAACAGAACGTTTACAATCACTGTCAATTTCAGTTTTTATGTATGTTAAATTTTCTTTTTAAATGTGTGACATCCCCAACTGTGTCACAAACTGTCCCACTCTCTAAGACCCATTTCCTCCCTCAGGACTGTGGACGGCCCATATCTCCCTTTAGATTTACATTTTTTTAGTTTACGTGATGGAACAAGTTGCTCCCTAACCCGGAGTGACACGGAAATCTTTACATAGAAATATTTGCCCAAAGTTTCCGACCAATCGATAGGGCGCATGTTGGTGTCACGTGTGCTAAGCCAATCTCACGGCACCCCAGGGCTTCACATGCCATATCATCAATGTATCAAAAGGGAGGTTTAAAAAATAATTCTCAAGGTGTGTCCTTGTCTCTCGTACTAATTTCTCTTTTTATAATTATTTAAAAGAAAAATATTATAGATGGTTCTATTTACGACCATAGCCGAATAGTCTTTCAATGTTGCCCAATTTTTTATTTCAAAGGAATGATTCATTCTCTTGTAAGGTCTTAGCGTAGACTCTTTTGACTTTGTTTATATATAGATATAGCATATCACAGGCCGAGCCCATTTAAGCGTGCATCGCGCATCAATTAGATTATTAACACAGGATTCAGGGTTGAATAAGACAGGCGGTAAAGCTTATACGCAGTACTGGCTCAAAAGGTTGTAACATTAACTAGATTAATAAAAGAATAATAAAGAAGCTAAGAAAATTAAATGAATTTGGGAAACAACTGCAATAAAGTAACGAGTCCCATTCAGCAATCAGTTTTTAGAAGTTAGAAGTGTCCCTACATCCTTCCTCGGGTTCCGTAGTTACACTTACGGTAGGTCATCTAAACAACAGATAACTTAACCTATATTCTTCTTCTTAAGTGAAACATTGACATGCAACTTAACTGTTGATACTTGATTTAAAAAAAATATTAAAATTATTTAAAGTAAATGCTTTATTTTAACCAGATTTAACAGAAAAAAGAGATGGGGTCTATAGGGCTGTGCGAAAAAAAAAGGGTGGGTGGGAGGGGGCTCTTGCCCCGGAAGTCATTATCAGAATTTTTATATTGAATTAAACTGGGCAATGGCATGTACTTCAAAAAAGACAAGGGACGCAAAAGTCTTATGCCACTCGTAGCACTTTTCCCCACATAAAGGAATACAATGGGTCATAAAAGAATACGATTGGTCATAAAAGAATACGATTGGTAATTTACAATGAAACCATTTCGAAATGAAAGTCAAAATGTGATCCTCCACTACACCAGCGGTTCCCAAACTTTTGTGTGTGTCACCTTCACCCCTTGATTAGACTTTTCATTTATGAATAACCTCTTCTCTTTTTTTCTTCCCTTACCCCCACCAATGCCCAAATAGTTATAAAATAGATTAGCTCAATTATTTAATAAAGCAGATGCATTTGTTGGATTTTTCTTCTTCTATTTTCCAATTTATTTAAGTTTTTTCTTCTTGGTTTTTCAAAAAAAACAAACAAAAAAACAAACAAACAAAAAAAAGAAGAATTCCAAAAAATAAACATTTCAATATAATATTTGAAGTAAAAAATCAATAAAAACTATCAACATCGAACTTGAATACGACCATACGCCGTTATCACTATTAATAATAGTATATGACAAATATTATTTTGGATAAAATATATTGTTAACATATCGCCAGATATTGACATAAATATAGCTTTACGTTCATGAACGGGCGCAAAAAAGGCAGTGTCTACATGTCCGGCGCGCCGGAAGAATCTCTTCCGCACTATTTGTCCGGCGACCAAGTCACATGACCGCCGGAAGAATACTTTAATCGAGATATTCGTCCGGCGACCAAGCCACATGACCGCCGTAACAAAGTGGCGCGAGATATTTGTCCGTCAGCCTTGTCACGTGACTGCAAATGATTCAAAACTATTGTTAATTTTAAAATCTAATTCTCTACCAATTAATTTACTGCGCATCTTGCAAACACATAATAGAAAAAAATACTTGGGCATATTACCAAAACAAAGTGAAGGTTAAGCAATAATGCATTTTAGAAGGAAGCAACGCTGAAAGGGAGAGATAAATACGGTAATAAAAAATAGGAAAGCTAAAAAAATAATAGTGAGGGTGATAGTGATAAATAATTAAGATTAATGGCGGGGAGGCCGATAGTTTACAAAGAAATAGACCCTAACTCTTGATATAGGGTCGATATAGTGGTAGCCTAGCCTACTTCTCATGAAATACTAAATACTAATCCTGAAATACAACTTTATTGACGTAGGTCTATTGACATCTACTGGTCTTATTTTATTTGGTTCATATTTTAAATTTAGGGTTCAAGGTAGAGCTTTACAAGATGTATTAACCAAGATTAGGGACTTTTTCCTTTGACTTTGAAGAGTCGGGATCCAATAGACTAGTAATAGTAGTAGTAATAGAACTACTAGTTAGTATATAGTCCGACTAGTTTAATATTCAGTCAAACACTTTATTTAACTCAGAGTCAGAGCATTTGAATGCATTAAAATGTTCAGCATTTATTCATTATCCACTTGTCACATGACCTGCCGGAATAATAACGCCTACCAGTCCGTTCGGCGGTCACTGGACATGCCCGCCGGACGTATATCTCCCGCACTATTTGTCCGGCGCGCCAGACGTGGAGACACAATTTAAAAAAAAAAACACCAAACAACAACGTTTGTTCTTCTCCGTTTCCCGCCATGATCAATATAATGTGTGAGTACCGCCATCTAATCCGCTGCATACCCAACAGAGATACGCGTGCCACAGGTTGGGAATTGCCGCTCCGAGCCTAACACCGCTGGTGTCGAATTTCAATGAAACCAGTGCTCACTGGCCGCAGAAGATGTCCTATGTCCAAGCAGCTGGTCTAACGGCCGCATAGATTACCGTAACGGTCCGAGAGCTCAGCTTGACGTCCCCCATCAAGTAGTATGGACCAGGTCAATGCGACAGCGAGGGAACTTTAAACACTTTACAGGTTATGCAGTCATTGTTAACAAAAAAAAAATCCTTTCTATTATCTTCGCCTTTGTGTTTTTAGGGTCAAATCTTCGGACGGCTAATTGGCCCACTTCCCGTCAACTTATCGAGCTCATAGACTATTGGCACATAGACTCATTGCCGATGACAACATATTCTATCACACTTTCAGCCCCAACACAAAAATCAGTTTATTCCTGTTTTTCAAGGGCAAGATGAATGAAATATGATGCCTCTAGTTTCATGATATAAAATTCCCGAAAACTGCGGTAAATTAGATTCTTTAAAAAAAGTGCGTTTGGTGCGAACTATTTTCTTTCGTTTTTTTCCTTCTGGACTATCTGGTGCAATAAATCTGCGGTGTAGAAGCGGGTGGGTCATTAGAATAATAATCTCAAACCAAATAATATAAAATGCATATAAAGCATTAAGACGAAAAACTTTCTTTGCAGGTGTTGTTAAATCTAATGACTTCATTAAAATACATCTCCCGTCACTTGGACAAACATGACGATGTGTCTTTTGTAGAGTGTTAATGGATAAGACAAGAATAGAATTTGATTTTTTAAAAAAAAAAAGACTTACATTTATAATTCTATCCCCTCACAACCCCCCCCCCCCAACCCGAAACAAGTTTTAAAAAACCCNGATCAATAAATCAACAACTATACTGATCACTAAATAATTTAGAAATAATAAACCTTTTACATTGTATTACAGCAAACTACACAGGTCTGATCACAGGCCCTTGTGGGGGGGGGGGGAAGGACAGGATTAAAACAGCATGTTTGTATTAGAGTCCACCGTTTCGACTCACCATGGTTGGAGTCTCACGAAGACAACACGCTGGGGACGATGGAGACAACGTTGCGAGGACCCGACAAAAAGACAACATTTTGAGGACCACTGCTCCGAGTGGTAACTCTTCACTTACCCGACTCCCACTCCAGAGACTTGAGCTCACGCTTCACTGTGCCAGAGTCCCATCCCATGGAGTCGCAGACGTCAATGACACTAAATGCCAGCTCAGTAGCCTCTGAGAATAGAGCGCCGTCCAACTTCTGCTTAGCAATGGCGATAGCTACCGGAGGACACTGCAAAAAGGGGGGAGGGGGGGACATGTTTTTAAAAGATTACATTTTTTTAGTTAGTTATACTTTATGTGTGTAAATAAATACTTTATATTTTAATATAAAATATTATTATATGCAAAAACAAAAAAAACACTCTACTTTTCCCCTCTACAAGTGACCTCGTAACCGGCACACACAATGCATGTGCCATACACACCGAAGTAATGGTAAGGAATTTCCACAAGCAAATAACTAACAAATGACTGGACAGGAACAGACTTCTAAGAACATAAAGTTATCGTATCAGTTTTCATATGAAACGGTCATATTCAAAATGGATGGAAGGATTACAAGTAACAATTCTCTTGGTATGGATGTACTTATGTATGGCTGTAACGCTGTGCTCAATAGGCGAGCAAAATAAAATCCCCAGAAGTTAGCACTAATTCGTGAGTATGTATAAAGTGCGTTACTCCAATGCATGTTTTGTCAAGTAACTTCAGTAGATGAGATGTTCACGCATTGCCGCCGCCATTGTGTGGCCGAGAGATAGTAAAAAAACACTGCTGTACTGGTCACAGAGTCCGACAGATAGTATGGTATCAAACCATCTGGTCACAGAGTCCGACAGATAGTATGGTATCAAACCATTGCAAACCACAGGAAACTCTCCATTTTCAAATAAATCCGATGGGCAGAAAATTCCAATAGGATAAGGGGAGGACTTGGCTTACACGTCTTCATATCTGTCTCCTGCAAGTTCATTGTTGATGGCTTACTCTAATTTGTACCAGGCCCACCATACTGCCCGTGGACTTTGCCCACATTTATTTGTCATTTTTCAAATTATATTTTATCGATGGTAAAAAATATTTCTTTTTAACGTAACTAAAATTTGTCGGATCCATTACAGTAACATACTAACTTCAATTATCGTGCTCTATAAGGCCTTAAAAACAAACATTTTTATATCGACAACAACCTGATTAAACCATAGAATAGATGATCTGATACGTCACACGAACTGAAGCTATCTTGGCTTTCGCCTAGACCGTCATTCCCCCTTTTTCCATTATGTTAAGAAAAATTAAAAAGTAAGAATCAATTTCCAAACCAGTTTTCTCATCAAGAGTTAGTAAAAAGTTAAGTTAATCTCCATTCCCCCCCTCCCTCCCCCCCCCCCCCCCCCCCCCCCTCCCCCATAACTGTGATTAATAGAGCTTCCGGCAGCCGTCCATTTCATCTGATCGGGGCTGGGGGGTCAGTACGGCCTGGGGGCAGTATGGTCAGAGGGGCAGTACGGCCAGGGGGCTGTACGGTCAGGGGGGCAGTACGGTCTGGGGACAGTACGGTCTGGGGGCAGTACAGTCAGGGGGGGCAGTACGGTCAGGGGGAGGGCAGTAGGGTCGGGGGAGGCAGTATGGTAAGGGGGGACAGTATGGTCGGGGGGCAGTATGGTCGTAGACTTATGAAAATAAACAGTTAACATCACGGTTGCTGCTAACGAATAGTGACGTAATTAGATCATGCACCTAATGAACACCACGCGCCGACATTCCCAGAGAGATGGTTTAGGTCGAGTAACGAGAAAGTAACGCCTTGTTACACGCGTTGTTACGAGAATACAAAGTCTTGTCACGAAAACATGCAACGCCTTGTAACGAAAAAACCTATCCCCTTGTAAAGGGAACAATATAACACATGGCCTCTTGTTTTAAATGTCAGGAATCAAAACCTTAAAATAATCAATTTTGATCTTAACTGACTTGCTAACATAGATGCATTTAAAAAAAATTAATGCATAATATAAAATAAGATTATTTTATTGATCCAAAGAAATGGAAATGTTTTTTTGGTTGCAATGTACATTTTCAGCACAAAAAAACAAAAACAATTTCAACACAAGACATCTATATTAAATTCTTTGACTAGTGAAAACAAAACAGCCATTCAGGGAATTTTCTTAGCCATATCAGGGACTCGTTAGTTCTCATTAAGATTTGTGACTTCAGCAGAAAGGTGTTGTGTTTATAATACACATTTTACGAATGGTGACCACTTCATACATTAGCTGTGAGATCGACATAACCATTGTAAATCATGCATGCAGCTTCGTCATTGCTGAATGCTTCAAGGATCTCGGTAGTATCCCCATACTCTGGGGACCTCTCGACTAACTGAAATAGTCGGACGTGCTCGCGGAACTGGTTTCATGAAATCGCCCCAATCACAGCTTTCAAATGTAAATGAAGATGGAGAGACAGTAGTTCAAGGATACAAAAACTGATTGGAAAATGTACTTTGCTAATGAACGTTAGCAGTCAATAAAACTCGAAAGGATGTCTTTCCAGTCAAATAATGACCAGCCCCATAAGCTTAAAGCAGCGATTTTCAATATGCTAGAACAAATTATAGAACATCAGGAACACACATTAAGGTGTTTTTTGTTTTTTTTTGAATATAGAGACAGCATGTGTGGGTCAGGAACAGAGTCAACGTTAGGTATCAATATGTTAGAATGGTATTTTAAGAACTGTAATGTTTAGTCAAATGTCTTGGTATGTACTTGCATCAAGCTGTCACAACAAATCATGCATGGTGTCTACACACAATGTCTACACACCATGTCTACACAACATGGCTGCACACCATGGCTACACAGTACTACACACCATAGCTACACAGTATTACACACCATGGCCATACACCATGTCAACACACCATGTCTACACAACATGGCTGCACACCATGTCTACACACTATGTCTACACACCATGAATACATACCATGGCTACACCCCATGGCCATATACCATGTCTACACACCATGTCTACACAACATGGCTGCACACCATGTCTACACACCATGTCTACACACAATGGCTGCACACCGTGTTTACACATCATGTCTACACACCATGGCTACACTCCATGTCTACACACCATGGCTACACACCATGTCTACACACCAGTGCTACACCCCATGGCTACACCCCATGTCTACACACCATGGACATACACCATAACTACACAACATGGCTACACATCATGGCTACACATCATGGCTACATACCATGTCTACACACCATGTCTACACACCATGGCTACACACCATTTATACACACCTTGGCTACACAACATGCCTACCTGGCTTACTGATTTATGGACTGGAGCTAATAAGAGGAATATTAACACCAACAGGTGACTTGGAGTAATAATGTAGCTACTTCTGGCCCAAAACAATTTTCGCCAAAAATAAACATGTGTTTAAATAATCAACAAAATCGGTGCGATGGAAGTGAGTCGAAAACTGATAACAAGAATCATTTTCCAGAGAAGCAATGAAGACAGGCCGAATTCAATTTAATTAAATCGTCTATTAGATTATCTGTACAGCACCCTACTAACAGAAACACGGACTACGTGCAGGAGAGCGTCACTCGCCGCTATTGTGGGGTTTCAAACATTCCCTAAGTAATATGTTTCTGATCTCCCCCCCCACACCCACCAAAAAACAATTAAAAGCCACGTCTCGAATCTAGAGCATCGCTTTCAGCTAAACTCGGTTTGCTTATAATATTAAGTCAACGCTGTTACAAGATCATCGGATTTCTTTTCATTTTTTAAAATATTTTTTTTTTAAATTCCAGAAAAAATAATAATTCTGTAAATAAAATGAAACAGGTGAACATACAGCATAATGTATACAACATGTCAAACATATGGGACGTCACCACAATAGATGACTGCCGTTTGGAAGGGAATATATGGCCGCATTGTCTGTCCAGGCTGGGTATTCTGCTATAAATATCAAGTAACAAGTTTACGTAAGCCCAGATGACATTGTCGCACTCAGGTCAGGTATTAAGTATAGGCAAGGCGCTGTAACTAATCCGTATCAAATAGAGAGTTGTTTCGTCTGATTTAGAAACATATTTCAAATTCTGCTTTCGTTCGAATACAATATTTCAATATGATCTTTTCATCTGGAACAGATACCAGTTATTTTTTCAAGTGGAACCGATAACAGTTATCTTTTCATGTGGAACCGATACCAGTTATCTTTTCATGTGGAACCGATACCAGTTATCTTTTCATGTGGAACCTATACCAGTTATCTTTTCATGTGGAACCGATACCAGTTATCTTTTCATGTGGAACCTATACCAGTTATCTTTTCATGTGGAACCGATACCAGTTATCTTTTCATGTGGAACCGATACCAGTTATCTTTTCTTGTGGAACCGATACCAGTTATCTTTTCATGTGGAACCGATAACAGTTATCTTTTCATGTGGAACCTATACCAGTTATCTTTTCATGTGGAACCGATACCAGTTATCTTTTCATGTGGAACCTATAGCAGTTATCTTTTCATGTGGAACCTATACCAGTTATCTTTTCATGTGGAACCGATACCAGTTATCTTTTCTTGTGGAACCGATACCAGTTATCTTTTCAAGTGGAACCGATACCAGTTATCTTTTCATGTGGAACCGATACCAGTTATCTTTTCATGTGGAACCGATACCAGTTATCTTTTCATGTGGAACTGATACCAGCTTCAATACTTGATTCCTTAAGCCGATGACAGCTTGCCTTCAAAAAAAAAATTAAACATTAGCATCCCTACTAAATATATACAGCCATGTCATTTTGGTTGTATACACAGACATGTCATTTTGGTTGTATACACAGACATGGCACTTTGGTTGTATACACAGCCATGTCATTTTGGTTGTATACACAGACATGTCATTTTGGTTGTATACACAGCCATGTCATTTTGGTTGTATATACAGCCATGTCATTTTGGTTGTATACACAGCCATGTCATTTTGGTTGTATACACAGCCATGTCATTTTGGTTGTATACACATACATGTCATTTTGGTTGTATATACAGACATGGCACTTTGGTTGTATACACAGCCATGTCATGTTGGTTGCATATATACAGACATGTCATTTTGGTTGTATACACAGCCATGTCATTTTGGTTGTATATACAGCCATGTCATTTTGGTTGTATATACAGCCATGTCATTTTGGTTGTATACACAGCCATGTCATTTTGGTTGTATACACAGACATGTTATTTTGGTTGTATACACAGACATGTCATTTTGGTTGTATATACAGACATGGCACTTTGGTTGTATAAACAGCCATGTCATTTTGGTTGTATATACAGACATGCCATTTTGGTTGTATAAACAGCCATGTCATTTTGGTTGTATACACAGCCATGTCATTTTGGTGGTATACACAGACATGTCATTTTGGTTGTATACACAGCCATGTCATTTTGGTTGTCTATACAGACATGTCATTTTGGTTGCTAGATTATGTTTTGAAATAAAACTGTAACTGATATTTGATAGTGGAGGAAATGAAGCAAAACTTGATAGACAAAAACACTGTGCTAGGTCCATATTCGTAGGAACGGTACTTCTAGGTTCATGTCAGTACAGTACACCAAGGACACCATACAAGTTTAATTATGCCAGGGCCGTTGGAGCGCCCAACTTTGATGCCTTCGGTCAAGTAAATGGCAAGGAGAGAGAGAGAGAGAGAGAGAGAGAGAGAGAGAGAGAGAGAGAGAGAGAGAGAGAGAGAGAGAGAGAGAGAGAGAGAGAGAGAGAGAGAGAGAGACAGAGAGAGAGAGAGTGAGAAAGAGGCAAAGGGGAGAGAGTGAGAAATAGGGGAAGGGGAGAAAGCGGGAGGGTGAGAAGGGAAGAGAGGCTGAAGGGTGTCAAAGATAGAGGAAGGGAGGAGGTAGAGGGGAAGGGGAGAGAGTGAGAGATTGGGAGAGAGAGCAGGAGAGGGAGTAAGGAGGTGGGAAGGAAAGAGAGTGAGAAAAGAGGAAGTGGAGAGAATTAGAGAGAGAGAGGGGGATGGGAATAGTAACAGAGAGGGGGTAGAGGGGAAGGAGAGAAAGGGAGGTAAAGGGGAATGGTGAGAGTGTTTGATAGAGACGGAGATAGAGGGAAAGGGGAGAGAGTGAGATAGAGTGAGAGATAGGGAGGTAGAAGGGAAGGGTAATGAGTTAGGGAGGGAGAGAGAGGAAGGTAGAGTGGAAAGAGCAAGGGGAAGAGGAGAGATTGAGAGAGAGAAGAAGGTAGAGGGGAAGGGGGAGATAGTGATTGACAGTGTTGTAGATCGACCCATGGCCTTATAGTTTTTCCCCAAACGTCCTTTCAATGTTAATACAGGATAGGGATACATCTGGATAAATCTAAAACGGAAACCTAAAATATTAGCCCACAACTCAGCAGCCAAATTTTTATGATCATTTTGAAGCCCCAAAAAACAAAATGAAATAAGATCACAATCGTCTCATTGCTGTCTCTTATCGTCCTTCCAACCTCGGCAGACATGACGTCACAATCTTTGCTATGTGCTTTGTATTTGTGACGTATTTTGGTTTAAATATAATCTATAGTCTTATTAGGTTTTACATGAACTCAGATTGATCAAAACCATTCCCACACCAAAAATCAGTTGCTCCAATCATATATAAAAGTTAGATCACTTGAAAACAAAATTGCATATACAGGATTTATATGAAAAACATTGTTATTATGGGTTATTCTTATCGAAATCAACTCAACTCATGAATTCAAACAGCTTATTCCTTGCCATGAGACATCTTTTGAAACTATCATCCTCCACCTTTAGAAATACATTCCGTAGACCTGCACACAAAAAAATCTGTCATATCCGTTTGCCTCTGCTTTGTAAAACAAGGCAGAGCATTAGTGGCCCCATGTACAGCCTCAGTTTGTTGCACTGATGCCAATTAGGTCCCGTTGTCTCTCAGAGAGGTCGCGTCCACGTAAAGACGGCGCCCAAGACAACAGACGGGTCTCCATTAATAGATGTGCCAGAGACTTGCAAGGGTTTGACACGGAAGACCGTTGCATCATGCGAGAAAATAGATCCCTGTGGTTGACTCGGGCAGTTCTGAGTGCGTCTATTTTTAACTCATCTCATTTGGCTGTCACGCCTGTGATCTTATTACTGTCCACATCAGTGGTTCTCAACCTTCCTAATGCCGCGACCCTTTAATACAGTTCCTAATGTTGCGACGACCCCCCCAGCCCCAAAAATTACTTTCGTTGCTACTTCATAACTGAAGAGCATATGCGTTTTCAGATGGTGTTAGGCGACCCCTGGGAAAGGGTCGTGTGACCCACAAGGGGGTCGCGACCCATAGCTTGAGAACCGCTGGTCTACAGAGTGGCTTACATACGAACGTTTCGAAGATTCTTCTGTAGGGAAGATATTATATTTATTTGCAGGAGAAGTTTTTTTTTTATTTTGTTTTTGTTTGTTAGTAAACATTATTGGAGAGACTCAAAATAGAGAAAAAACCAAAAACATTTGAAACCTTTATTTGAAGAAAACGTCAACGTGTGCCCACCACGTGCAAAAGTAAAGGCATTTACACTGCGGAAAGGGGAGAGAGTTTAAAAAAAAATACATGTTTAGCCTCCCTCAAATTTAGATAAAAGAATTATAGTAAAAAAATGAAATATTAGTCTCAGTAAAGTGATCGTCTTGATGAGTAGCGTTCAACAATTGTTCACAAGTACACCAAATAAAAATAAATAACTATATATTTTACCAGGTGACTTAAAAGATTAGTTACATCGTTACACGTTGAATCCACTGGTAGTAAGATCGTGGACGCTCCAAAGTCGAGGGACAAGATTTTTACGAGAGGTTCAAATGTAGTCGGATTTGATATCGTTTATTCACCAACAAGAACACGTGACAATAGGCTGACAATTTACAGCCCATCAATATTTCTACAGATATTAGTTGCAATTTGAAGCGTTTCCCATCAGATTAGTTCCATGAATGGCCATCCAAAATGATTTCCTTCCTCAATGCATATTCAACCACACGAACTGATGGGTTCACAATGGCTTGCCGAATCTCTAAGCCCTGCTGCCGTTTGATCAACATAATGCAACTGGTCGTGAAAGAGTGAACGAAAGCTGAACCCCTTGCTCCTATTTTGCTAAAACAGATAGACGATAACATTATTCTCAGAAGGTTTCCAAGTCTCCCAAATGAATACAGGGGCGTTCTATTCAGACGCTGCTCAATAACTCATTAGAAAGACATGTCTATACTTCACCTTTTTAGCCAAGGCCTGGAGCTGCCTGGCCCCACCGTAGCACTTGATGGAGCAGTTGACATACACGTGGTTCATGTTCTCTACCCACACGTCTGGGTGAAGCTCCAGGTAACACAGGAGGGTTGACACACCTAGAAGGTAAATGTTAGATGTCAGGATGGGATGGCATGAGATTGAAATTCAGCATCTATTAAGAGCTATGTTGCAGGTACAGCCGTACACATCTCAGACAATAGAGCAAGTAAAGCTAGCAACATTAGAATTGGACTATATAATAATATATGACAAATATAGACCACCTTAGATGGCTTAATACATTTTCATAGCATACGTCATACAGAACAGCCCCCATCTGTACTACTCTGTAAACAGGTTGGAATGGTCTGTAAAATACTATTTAGACTCACCTTTAGCCATTCAAAATTTGACATGCGACGCACAGTTATCTTCTATTTGGGATTTATAATAATAAATAAAACTTTGAAATAATTGATATGATTTTTTTCTAGAACGACACCCACCCCCCCCCAAGCCCCTTTTTTCCAACGCACACTGCAGGATTTCCAAGCGTCCGTTAAGTTACGGACGATCCGTAAAATAATAAAATGACTTTTTCTTTGAAATGCCAGTAAAGACTTTTAGTCATTGTACAAAAAAAAAAATCTTTTCAAGCGAAACAAAACAATGAATCTATAAGTGTTTGTTATTTCTCCCTTCTTGCTTTAAACTTGTATGAACTTAATCACGAGATAAATAACCCTGATTATAATACCAGATAATAAATTTCAGTTTTAAAAAAAAAGAAGGTTCAAGCTTCATCGCCGTCTGACGTAGATTCATAAATATAAAGTCAAAGAATCAAATACGGATATTTGGCAACTTGTCATAAAAACAAGATCCGACGGTTACCTGAACTTCTTATCTTAGCTTCGTAATTTAAACAGGTTTTTTTTTTTTTAAAGTGTGAAGGTAAAGAACTTTGTAGTCCTTAAATATTAAGGGTTTTTTAGAATATGTATCGGTAAATGTTATTATTGAGTTGGCAACCCTGACTCATAACCCATTGGCCTCCACGCCTCAGACGTCCAGAAATACACTGTTTGGTAGACGTTTGAACTCACTAGCGAGGTTTGCAGTGCTGTCGAAAGAAATTAACTGGAAATTGGGGCTTCAAGATAACATCACTCCTAGTAATGATTCTTTTTTAATACAGCTCGCTTTGGGTCACCGTCCGGCATAACGTCCAAATGGTAAAACGCATTAGTTGAAATGAGATCAGAGATGAGGATGTCTCAATGGCTCGTCCCATGAATCCCATTGCCAGAAACTGATATGGGCGGAATTAGTCATTTTTACAATGTTGGATTACATGATCCGAACAGCGCCCATTTTCAGAGTTGTTTATAGGATATCATCCACTAACTTGGGTATCATCACTAACTAGGGTATCATCACTAACTTAGGGTATCATCACTAACTAGGGTATCATCACTAACTAGGGTATCATTACTAACTAGGGTATCATCACTAACTTAGAGTATCATCACTAACTAGGGCATCATCACTAACTTAGGGTATCATCACTAACTAGGGTATCATCACTAACTTAGGGTATCATCACTAACTAGGGTATCATCACTAACTAGGGTATCATCACTAACTTAGGGTATCATCACTAACTAGGGCATCATCACTAACTTAGGGTATCATCACTAACTAGGGTATCATCACTAACTAGGGTATCATCACTAACTAGGGTATCATCACTAACTAGGGTATCATCACTAACTTAGGGTATCATCACTAACTAGGGTATCATCACTAACTAGGGTATCATCACTAACTAGGGTATCATCACTAACTAGGGTATCATCACTAACTAGGGTATCATCACTAACTAGGGTATCATCACTAACTAGGGTATCATCACTAACTAGGGTATCATCACTAACTAGGGTATCATCACTAACTAGGGTATCATCACTAACTAGGGTATCATCACTAACTAGGGTATCATCACTAACTAGGGTATCATCACTAACTAGGGTATCATCACTAACTAGGGTATCATCACTAACTAGGGTATCATCACTAACTAGGGTATCATCACTAACTAGGGTATCATCACTAACTAGGGTATCATCACTAACTAGGGTATCATCACTAACTAGGGTATCATCACTAACTAGGGTATCATCACTAACTAGGGTATCATCACTAACTAGGGTATCATCACTAACTAGGGTATCATCACTAACTAGGGTATCATCACTAACTAGGGTATCATCACTAACTAGGGTATCATCACTAACTAGGGTATCATCACTAACTAGGGTATCATCACTAACTAGGGTATCATCACTAACTAGGGTATCATCACTAACTAGGGTATCATCACTAACTAGGGTATCATCACTAACTTAGGGTATCATCACTAACTAGGGTATCATCACTAACTAGGGTATCATCACTAACTAGGGTATCATCACTAACTAGGGTATCATCACTAACTAGGGTATCATCACTAACTAGGGTATCATCACTAACTAAGGGTATCATCACTAACTAGGGTATCATCACTAACTAGGGTATCATCACTAACTAGGGTATCATCACTAAATAGGGTATCATCACTAACTTAGGGTATCATCACTAACTAGGGTATCATCACTAACTAGGGTATCATCACTAACTAGGGTATCATCACTAACTAGGGTATCATCCCTAACTAGGGTATCATCACTAACTAGGGTATCATCACTAACTAAGGTATCATCACTAACTAGGGTATCATCACTAACTAGGGTATCATCACTAACTTAGGGTATCATCACTAACTAGGGTATCATCACTAACTAGGGTATCATCACTAACTAGGGTATCATCACTAACTAGGGTATCATCACTAACTTAGGGTATCATCACTAACTAGGGTATCATCACTAACTAGGGTATCATCACTAACTAGGGTATCATCACTAACTAGGGTATCATCACTAACTGGGGTATCATCACTAACTTAGGGCATCATCACTAACTAGGGCATCATCACTAACTTAGGGTATCATCACTAACTTAGGGTATCATCACTAACTAGGGTATCATCACTAACTAAGGGTATCATCACTAACTAGGGTATCATCACTAACTAGGGTATCATCACTAACTAGGGTATCATCACTAACTAGGGTATCATCACTAACTTAGGGTATCATCACTAACTTAGGGTATCATCACTAACTAGGGTATCATCACTAACTAGGGTATCATCACTAACTAGGGTATCATCCCTAACTAGGGTATCATCACTAACTAGGGTATCATCACTAACTTAGGGTATCATCACTAACTAGGGTATCATCACTAACTAGGGTATCATCGCTAACTAGGGTATCATCACTAACTAGGGTATCATCACTAACTAGGGTATCATCACTAACTTAGGGTATCATCACTAACTAAGGCATCATCACTAACTTAGGGTATAATCACTAACTAGGGTATCATCACTAACTTAGGGTATCATCACTAACTAGGGTATCATCACTAACTAGGGTATCATCACTAACTAGGGTATCATCACTAACTTAGGGTATCATCACTAACTAGGGTATCATCACTAACTAGGGTATCATCACTAACTAGGGTATCATCACTTACTTTTAAAAAAAATTATCCCATTTATTGATAAATAATTCTGTCGGTCAGAGCATAATATTATTATTTTATATCCAGATTAAGTGATTCGAAATGACACAAATTATCTATGAAAACAACATATGGTATATAAGGCATATAAACACCATATATTATTAATAAGATGGTCATAGACTTTTCCGCGCCCCCACAACTTTTTGAAAATTACATTAATTTATTTTTGGATAAATGTGGAATAAAACTATTTCGTGGAGCAGAGCTGTCCAACATTTTTGACTCCGTGGGCAAAACATTTATTATACATGATTTCTGAATAGAAAGATTTTTTCTCCCTTTTTAAGAAAATCATAAACATTATTAAAATGTATAATCTTATGAATAAAGCAGGGTGGGGGGTGTGGGGGGGGGGCGTTATATCCAATAACATTATCTTCTCATCAAGAATGTCAAAAAAAAGCGAATAAAAAATTGAACACTACTTTATTTAGATATTTGTCTTTGAGATATATTTTCTGTTTTCTTAAGTTGATGTGGCTTTCACTAACACCTGCCCTCATTAAAGTTTCTAAATGTTCTCAAGTAAAAAAGTTATCTTTACAAATTGAAACAATAGCTATGCGTCATTACGAGAGAATCCAGTTTTGCTGACGCAGTTCCTTGCAAAAAGCTCGTGTCTTGACCTGTAGCCGTGGCAACAGTATTTCTTTCAGACAATATCTTCGAGTTGGGGGAGGGGGGTGTTGACTTCAGATTTTCAGGTGGGCAGTGCCAGTGACCAGAGGCTTAGCTTCGAAGGGCAGGGGGGATAGCAGGGGGACGGGACAGATGTCCCCAGGCGACAGACACGCGGAGGCGCCAAAGTGGGCTTAATTTGTATCTACTCGATGCAAATGATGGTTTCGGAGTTGAAGGAGGGGGGGTGAATCTCGTCCCCTGGCGCCAAACACTATAGCTGCACCTCTGAAAGTGGTGTAGAAAAGAGGGCGCATGTGGCAACTAAGGGTGTAACTTTTTCTTTATATGGAGGGGCGGCATTTTCGGAAAACTGCAGGATTTATATTGTGAAAGCGAGTGCGGCAAAAGTATTGGCCCACCCATTGCAGCACTAATGCTAGCTACGGCACTAGGCAGTGTTTCTATGAGCATCAAAATTGATAATAATTTTATAGGGAAGTAGGGCCGAAATCGAGGTAGCCGATGGCTCTTGAGTGGAAAAGGCAAACTGATATGCCAATAATTAAAACAAAATTATTAGATTCAAATCAAGACGTGCATTTTAGAGTATACATGTATTATGTGTTTCTCTTTTGGATCGGGGGGGGGGGGGGTTTTTTTTTTTAGCATTGGGGGGGGGGGGATTTATGGATCTAGTGCTGTAAATAAACTGAGTTCACTCCATTTATGGCGTGCACCATGGTAATCATTTAGCACTAGCAACTTCGGCCCCACACTGTCAGATTGATCAGCGGTAGGGAAGGGGTGCAGATATTGAGGGTGCCGAAGTCTGCAGGGCAAACTCAACATGAAGGGATGCATTTCACGCATACTTACATTCTGTGTTTCATTAAGAAAAATTCTGAGGGGGGGATTTCAGACTAACGGGTGGGAAGCGCCAAAATTAGCCCTAATAATGATCATGGAAATCTCTAACTCCGCCTCAACCCAACATGAACTGATTTCATTACAGTTGTGTCCCCCCTTGAGCTTTTTGACAGTTTATTCTCCTCTCTTAAATCTTTATAGTCCCCCGAAATGTTTGAGGACTTCAAAATGCATTTTGCATTTTAGCACCTACCTGACTTTACTTTTGCAACAATCTACACAAAAATTGGATATCATCGGAAGAGATGCTGGCTAAAAATGTAGGTGTCACTTGACCCCAGAGCCATTGTGTGGGCCCTAAAACCCGTACATCTACAGGGGACCTAGGACATTATAAGGACTTTAATTTGTGATGTGGACACTTTTTTAAATTATTTATTTTGAACGCAAGGTGGGGGAGGACAAAACCAAAACGCATGTCAAGCGACTCTGCTGGACCTGCATGAGTTTAACACATTTTTTATATATATTTCTTAATAGTAATGTAGCTTTTATTTTCATTTTATTTACTTATTTAAAAAAAAAAAAAAAAAAAAAAAAAAAAAAATTGGGGGGGGGGGGGGGCGCTAAACTACTTAATTAACATTCCTTCCAAAAAGGTTTCCATCACATAAAAAGCACTGCTAACAAAAAGCACTGCTAACAAAAAGCACTGCTAACAAAAAGCACTGCTAACAAAAAGCACTGCTAACATCATTTTACAAGTTGAATGCAAATAAAAAGAATAAAACCAACAGCTTATTTATAATAATTATCTTTTCTAAATATTTATAAGTTATAATATTTCGAACTCAAACTGCTAAAACTTTTTTCATACGAATTACAAATTGCCACTTCCATATACTTTAAAATATTTTTTTACCAAATCTGGAAGAAAGTTTTCTAAAATTAATACACAAAATTGAATTTGAAAGTTTGAAAAAAAACAAAAAAACAACTTTTTCCTGGATTCTCATCTAAAATTTTTTGTACAACAGAGCAAAAGAATGTGTGCTAATTGATGAAACATTGACTATTTGTTTGTTCCCGTTAAATTATTAATTTTTGTTTGAAAAAATTACAATTTTTAAAGTTTTCATTTTTGTGTAGCTCAACCTTTTATTAAATCTAGTTCATCATAAATTATGCCAATAGCTTTTTTTTTTTTTTTTTAGCTTGTTGCCATCATAAAATTTTTAAAGTTTTCATTTTTGTGTAGCTCAACCTTTTATTAAATCTAGTTCATCATAAATTATGCCAATAGCTTTTTTTTTTTTTTTAGCATGATGCCATCATAAAATTTATAATTGACACTGATAACTACTTTACAATTCATGCTTTTATGATGAGACATAGTGTGAAAACAGATTGCACATGTTTGGTACTGAGCAAAAATTACATTAAAATTATAGACCTTTACATTGATGTAAAATTAATGCATTGCTGTGTTATTAAAGTCTTTGAACTAAAGAATTTGCAAAAATAAATTCATAAAAATAGTCATAAAAAGTGAAAAACAAAAAGTAAGATCGCGGAAGCGGCAAATTTCCGGAATAAAGCGCTATTTATAATAGAATAACGCGCAGTCTTTACTACGCGGTGCCCACCTATCTGTTTCAGATAACTTGGTCCTGTTGGTGAGGGCATGGGCATTTGACCAGGACCAGATAGCTATGTATCAAGTTACTTTTATTTTCACAATTCATTTTCCCAACGCCATTAGTAATATGCCCGATATCCAGATGTTTTTAATATGCACTATGCAAATTTAATGAGTTTATTTCATAAGTGTAAAGTTTGATATCAGCATGTGCATTCTCTCTCTCCCTCTCTCCCTACCCTTCGTCTCCCTTTTCCTACCTGATATTTTGGTACAGGGAGTTTCAATGTTTAGTTTTAGCGCTGCCACCTCCCTAGGGACAAGTTCAATTATAGCGCCGCTAACTGCTTTATTATTTTTTTAAAATCTTATTATGAAAGAGGGAACACAATGTGCGTCTGTTTCTTAAATTCCTCGTGTCTTTCAACACTAATTTTAGCAACTCACCCAATTTGGACCCCCTTGTAGATCTTTGCAACTCGTCAAATTTGGACCCTCTTGCAGAGAATAGCAACTCGTCCAAATTGGACCCTCTTGTAGAGCTTTGCAACTCGTCCAATTTGGACCCTCTTGTAGAGCTTAGCAACTCGTCCAATTTGGACCCTCTTGTAGAGCTTAGCAACTCGTCCTATTTGGACCCTCTTGCAGAGCTTAGCAGCTCGTCCTATTTGGACCCTCTTGCAGAGCTTAGCAACTCGTCCAATTTGGACCCTCTTGCAGAGATTAACAACTCGTCCAATTTGGACTCTCTTGTAGTACTTAGCAACTCGTCCAATTTGGACCCTCTTGTAGAGCTTAGCAACTCATCCAATTTGGACCCCCTTGTAGATCTTTGCAACTCGTCCAATTTGGACCCTCTTGTAGAGCTTAGCAACTCGTCCAATTTGGACCCTCTTGCAGAGCTTAGCAACTCGTCCTATTTGGACCCCCTTGCAGAGCTTAGCAACTCGTCCAATTTGGACCCTCTTGCAGAGCTTAGCAACACGTCCTATTTGGACCCTCTTGCAAAGCTTAGCAACTCGTCCAATTTGGATCCTCTTGCAGAGCTTAGCAACTCGTCCAATTTGGACCCTCTTGCAGAGATTAACAACTCGTCCAATTGGGACCCTCTTGTAGAGCTTAGCAACTCGTCCAATTCCTCACATTATCAACTAATTCATATTCATTACCAGTACATATCTCTGTAAAAATATCATCATTTGAGCAACCTTTGCTCACATTACACAGTGACTCATTTACATCACAATAATTATCAACAGGACCCTCTTGCAGAGCTTAGCAACTCGTCCAATTTGGATCCTCTTGCAGAGCTTAGCAACTCGTCCAATTTGGACCCTCTTGCAGAGCTTAGCAACTCGTCCAATTTGGACCCTCTTGTAGAGCTTAGCAACTCGTCCAATTTGGACCCTCTTGCAGAGATTAGCAACTCGTCCAATTTGGACCCTCTTGCAGAGATTAGCAAGTCGTCCAATTTGGACCCTCTTGCAGAGATTAGCAACTCGTGCGATTTGGACCCTCTTGCAGAGATTAGCAACTCGTCCAATTTGGACCCTCTTGCAGAGATTAGCAACTCGTCCAATTTGGACCCTCTTGCAGAGCTTAGCAACTCGTCCAATTTGGACCCTCTTGCAGAGATTAGCAGCTCGTCCAATTTGGACCCTCTTGTAGAGCTTAGCAACTCGTCCAATTTGGACCCTCTTGCAGAGATTAGCAACTCGTCCAATTTGGACCCTCTTGTAGAGCTTAGCAACTCGTCCAATTTGGACCCTCGTGCAGAGCTTAGAAACTTGTCCAATTTGGACCCTCTTGCAGAGCTTAGCAACTCGTCCAATTTGGACCCTCTTACAGAGCTTATTAACTCGTCCAATTTGGACCCTCTTACAGAGCTTACAAAAATTGTTTTCAGCAAAATAAAGTCGTTGTTAATTGAATTTAAGACATGCGAGGAAACAACGTTCTTAATTTGGGGCCGTTTTCGCCTGTTTGATAACATGACCAAGAAAACTGGGTGACTGTCGAAAAGTCGACCCTAATGATCGAGAATTAGCAGCAACCATGTCATTACAGCGTGCCCCGGGGCAAGTCTCGATTGATGGATGCGAGATTCACTGGCTTGACGAAGCCTTCCTTAAGTTGGCAGGGAGAAGCAGATGAAGGACACGAAAATGGCGTTGTTAAAACTTCAAGTCAACGGTATTCGGAGTTCTGTATAATTTAACTGGGAGATTGTCATCAAAGTTTATTGGCATTTGTTTCGTTTGCATAATAGTTCACACTTCCTGGTTTATAGAAACTCTTTTGAAGATATACTTTACATTTAAAAAAAAAAAGTATATATCATGGACTAAAAATGTGTGCACAAAGTTGCTATCGTATTGCTGTTAATTCGGGGCATCATAGCGAACGTTCACTTATTTCACGATTACAAAATAAGGAAATTATGAGACTAAGGTTACCTTCGAGGTCATTCGTGACCACGCTTAATTACGCGTGACACTCAGTTCACAAGATCACACTTCTATTGGAACGCACTATGTTGTAACACAAAATATTGTAACACAAAATGTTGTAACACAAAATGTTGTAACACAAAATGTTGTAACACAAAATGTTGTAACACAAAATATTGTAACACAAAATGTTGTAACACAAAATGTTGTAACACAAAATGTTGTAACACAAAATATTGTAACACAAAATGTTGTAACACAAAATGTTGTAACACAAAATGTTGTAACACAAAATGTTGTAACACAAAATAGTGTGTTCAAAAAGAAATTCCACACAATTTTGACGCAAATTTGATCGTGTGAACTGAGCATAACAGAAAAAAAGGACGGCTTTCTTAGACAAGACACATAAAAAGAAGAAACAAATAAAGAAAGAGTGGTCTTTTTTTTTGGGGGGTGTTGGGGGGGGGGGGAGGAGGAGGAAAAAAGTATGCAGGTATTTAGAGTTAGATGACTAAAAAAAAAATCCATTTAAAAATAAAATGTTCATTCCTTTTTTTTCCGTAGGTAAATTATGATCTGCTAAATTGTAGTTGCCCTCTCCCCCGTAGGCTATGACCACTGGGACAGATTGCCAGCTTGTAAATTGTAAAGCGTTCCTACCTTCCTCTCTTATATCCAGCCACTGTACGGTCTCCTCTATTGACATGGCCCTCTCGTGGCCACCGCATACGACCGTCTCCATTGGGCTTCCATTGCCATCCTGAAAGGTTTTTTTTAAAAGAAAGAAATGGTTATTATCTTCACACAGTCGATAATTCTGTTGCACGACCGTAATTTAAATTCGATGTTCACTGATAGATTTAAATTATTTACCTATAATCGATGTTCACTAGTAATTGTTGCGCACCGAATAGTGTGTTTTATTGTGCGGGGTGTGTCTTTTGTTAGTTTAGATAATGAAGGCTTTCTGCGCAATTAGGCTTTTGACATAGTGTGACATGTTTAGTTTTTATTGTCGCTATGACGTAGAGTGTAGAGTCTATAGTCTTGTCTTGGTTTTTATTGTCGCTATGACGTAGAGTGTAGAGTCTATAGTCTTGTCTTGGTTTTTATTGTGGCTATGACGTAGAGTGTAGAGTCTATAGTCTTGTCTTGGTTTTTATTGTCGCTATGACGTAGAGTGTAGAGTCTATGGTCTTGTCTTGGTTTTTATTGTCGCTGTGACGTAGAGTGTAGAGTCTATGGTCTTGTCTTTGGTGTACGTGTCACTCATTTGACAGTAGGTGAGAGAACATTGTATAGATGAAGGTTGTAGTATATTCTTCTAGACATAGTGAGCTGCGCTACACATGTGTTTGATTCATTGTACACGCTGATAGATATGTTGCTTGAGTAAAGTTTACATTGCTCTTGGAAAAGGGACATGTGTTCAGTTCGGTGAGAATACGACAAAGTAACCAGTAAAAGAATTTGATGCAGGAAGACCATCATTACGGATCGCGACACCATCTGTCTGTATTAATATCATTTTTACTATGATGAGTGTCCCTCTTTGTGCTCACTTTTCTCATCTCGATAAACATAAAATATATATCAGTATATTTACAGCCCCCCCCCCCAGGGGGGGGGAGGGGAGCGGCTGTCAAAAATACTGATATATTATATGTTTATCGAGATAACAAAACCACAAAACCTTTTTAAAAAAAAGCGACAACAAAACCAACATACACAAACGAATAAACAAAAGTACACTATCTGCAAAGTGTGGACATTGAAAGAGAAGACACAAGAACCGAAACAAATCAAACAAAACACTCGACAGTTTAAGGTCAATCAACACATCACTTAATGAGGTTTAATATTAGGAGCTGTTGCATAGCGGAGCGTATTGCGTGAGGGACAAGATGGAGCGAATTCTATGTAACGCGGTGTGTCTTATCGCTCGAGACTCCACATCCACCACTTCTGGCTTCGTCACTGGCCTCTTAAAAGATTTGACACCCCCCCCCCCTCTTAGAGACAGACGAGAGGGACTCCGCCTGATATTCTTGTATAAAGTGATCATGAGACTGGTGCCGGCCATCCCAGCAGGCACGTACCTCACCTCACAAAAGCCGGGTAGACTGATCAGAGCAAAACGCTCACTGAACACTGACTTCCCGACTGACATTCCCATAAACAATTACACCCGAAACAATAGCTAATGCTTCAAAGTGCCTCAGTGCAACACAGTGCAGTATCAACAATCTTTCTTTCCACGAACAATAATAGCATGGAACAACCTGAACGATGCAACTGTGAACTCGACATCGGTCGAAAGCTTCAAGGCTGCCCTGGCATCAGCTAGGAGCTGTTAGAATAGCAACATCATACCCTCAACTGTTGCACAGATGCTACCCTCAACTGTTGCACAGATGCCAGTACATGAATGCAGCAACGAACACAACCAGAACCAGAACCAGCTTCGTTTTACCAAAAGTGTTTCATATATACACATCTATAGATATATAGTTTAATAAATGAAAGACAGCTTTCAAGCTGTGTGAAGGAAGTAACATTAATGGCGAACACTTAAATTTGTAAACTACTTTCGATGTCTTGTTGTTTCTTCATCTGTCCTGTCTGCTGAGGGAGGCAGTTGGCGGTAGCATTCTTCTTATACTACCCTGTCTTTCTATTTCAAGCTTCCACGCACCTTGATCGACTATTTCCTTCATAAATACAGTGTGACCCCAAAAATGTGAGAACATCTCATTGCAAAAGGTTATTTGATATAATTGAATCAATATAATTTTTATAGACATTTACTTGTATGCCAAGTATTAAGCTAATCAGAAAACATGTTCCATGTGCCCCTGCCCCCCCCCCCAATGCTTCTCAATTACTTTTTGTAGCCGTTGGCGCCACTAGTGCATGCTTCGGTCAACAAAGCGATGCTCCCCCCCCCCCCCCCCC
>CAXITT010000288.1:228456-264181 GCA_964033795.1 Lymnaea stagnalis
ATGTATGTAATGTATGTAGCTATGCATCAAGTACAAGTCTGCCAATCTATGCTTCAACTCGTTCACTGACCCTCACTTTCCTATCTATCTCTCTGAACTGTTGCTTCCTTACATCCCCACAAGACAACTACGCTCTTCCATTGACAGTAGAACACTCTCAACCCCAAGAACCAAAACTAAGACCATCGGTGAACGCTCCTTCTACTTCCATGCGCCCACGTTCTGGAACCAGCTCCCCTTCCACATCCGTCATTGTGAAACCTCGTTTACTTTTAAAAAGTCCCTTAAAACCCATCTGTTTAGGTCCGCCTATGACCTGTGATGCACCCTCGTCGCCCTGCCTCATTTTCTGTCTCGGGTCGATCCTGTAGTATAGGCCAAAACGTGCCAAAGTGTACTCGTTTTTATAACCATTGTAATGTTGAAGCTACTGTTTCTATAGTTTTTTTTAACAAAGTTGTTACTATTCTAGTGTCTCTGGTTTTTCCTTTTTATTTTACTTTAGCAGTTTAAATAGTTTACATGTTTTTAATAATTGTAAAGCGCTTAGAGCTGTAAGGTAAGCGGTATATAAAAATGCCTAAAAAAATAAATAAATAAATAATGTATGTATATAATGTATGTATGTAATGTATGTGTGTGTGTATGTATGTAATGTACGTATGTAACGTATGTATGTAATGTACGTATGTAATGTATGTGTGTGTGTGTGTATGTGTGTGTATATTTATACATATGTATGTATTGTTACAGAGAACTTGTTTACATCATATTTCTTGTGCGTGCCCTCTGATTGACCCCGCATGAGACGCTGTGTTCACAAAGGGGTGTGGCTTAGGCCTTTGAAGTAACTTGTTGACGCCGCCAACGAATACAAATAATTAATCTGTTCCAAATAGTATTTGGTAGAATGATTGGGATTTTTCTCGAAATGTCTCGAAGGCAGGGCTTGGGCGTCGGTAGACCCACCTATATAAGGGATTGACAGACACGGACGAGGGACGGAGATTTCCGATAGATTTTCTTAACATTACGAGGCGTGTTTTATTCTTTGTGTAATTGTGTGCTCCTACTTATATGTGTTTATTTCGCATTATTTATTGGCATCATTATTTCTAATTGTATTAACTGTGTACCGGTACGACATCTGCCATACTGTAAGTTGAAGATTGTAATTTTATTTTATAATTTCTAATTGTATTAACTGTGTACCGGTACGACATCTGCCATACTGTAAGTTGAAGATTGTAATTTTATTTTATTTTATTTTGTAATTATCTTAAGACATAATAAATCTTAATTAATTGTAACTAGTAACTGTTTTGGGTCGTATCTTTAATATTGTTGATTATATGGTATCGTCCTTTGTTAGGCACTGTTTACAACGAGCCAATTAAAATTAAAATAGGAGATTACTTTCTCCCAATACAAGTCAGTGCGTAACAGTATGTATATGTATATATATATATATATATATATACATATATGTATATATATATGTATATATATACACATATATATATGTATTCATTATATCTTAGCTTGTATACCCGAGTTTACCCGGGATTATCCTAACATTGACACTTGGATCAGACAAAACAACCTGGTTCCTCAAGTTGCTGTTTAATTGTTCACCCTGTGAAAATCCTTAAATCACCATAAACGTTAACGTTTGTATATTAGTTAAGGCTTCCCGGTTGGATCGGTTAAGCAGCGGTTCTCAATCTGTGGGTCGCGACTCTTTTGGGGGTCGAACGACCCTTAAACATGGGTCGCCTGAGACCATCTGAAAACACATATTTATGAAGTAGCAATGAAAAACTAATTTTATGGATGGGGTCACTATAACATGAGGAACTGTATTAAAGGGTCGTGGCATTAGGAAGGTTGAGAACCACTGGATTAAGGAGTCTCGATTTGGGACCAGTCCAAAAGATGCCATTTACTAATCACATAAAGTTTTGCTCTTTTCATCTTCTTCATATTATAATATTATTATTATTAGTAGTGGTTTTTATATAGCGCGGTACCCCAGCCTAGTTAAGCTGGGCTCACCACGCTGTATATAAAATTTAACAAACATAATCATGAACTTAAAAATCAAAATATACATTAATTTAATAAAAACTAAACAAATGTATATTCACTCCACACTTTCAAGAACTATTGACATGTCAAGCCATGGACAGCTACCCAGCAGCATCGTTTATCAATCTGAGTGGGGGAATCAGTCGTGATAGTCGAGTTTAAAGAGGTGTGTTTAAAGGCAGTGATGGTCGGTATATTGCGAATGTGTAGTGGAAGAGAATTTCATTGTTTGGGGCACAGAAAGAAAAAGATCGTTCACCGTATGTTTTCGTGCGAGTCTTGGGGCCAGAAAGCATATGCGCGTCTGCGGAGGAACGAAACCTTACTTTAAGACAATATTTAAAAGCTCCAAAGTTTTAGCTCCGTAAGGAGCTCTATCAAAAGGCATCAAATAAATATTCAAGGAAACTTAAACAATTGTAAGGTTGAGAGGCTTTGTTAAAAGTTCCCGGTCGATAGTGCGTCACAGTTATCGATTAAAGGGGGCCGTTCCACAATCCGTTTCTTAAATATCCTTGGTAACATTTTAAATTGTTAATCAATTTAGAGCTCTAACCAACGAAGGCGCCTCTTGCTAAGAGCGGAGAACATGCTACACATTTGTGCACGTTCCAAGACCTCTGTGCTAGGCACCTTGTCCTGCTTCGAATGCGTAAATTGTGACGCAGGCATCTTTGACGGAAGCTGTTGAGTTTTCGAGCTGTGTATATGTGTTTGGCTTAGTTATATACTTTTCATGTAGATTATAAAACGTGTCTGTTAAAAGATAATTTTTTTATAAAAATTACATTTCTATAACAACCTTTGAAGAGGTAATACTTATGGTTGACTGAGATACTGCTTATGGCTGACCGATATTCTGCTTATGGCTGACTGGGGGATTGGTTATGGCTGACTGAGATACTGCTTATGGCTGACGGAGATACCAATTATGGCTGACTGAGATACTGCTTATGGCTGACGGAGATACCTCTTATGGCTGACTGAGGTATTGCTTATGGCTGACTGAGATACTGCTTATGGCTGACGGAGATACTGCTTATGGCTGACGGAGATACCGCTTATGTCTGACTGAGTTATTGCTTATGGCTGACTGAGATATCGCTTATAGCTGACGGACGTTAAAGCAAATGAAAGTTAAAAATGCGGAAAGCTAATCCGACTGACAAGAATCCTGAAACATTAAAACTGGGAGCTTCACAATTATTTTCAATATTTGGATCAAATTCCCTCAGCGAATCAACATTATCAACAATGGGGTTCATCAAGCGAACATTTAGAGGCAGCCATGAAATGTGCCTTGATTAAGGAGTGAAAGATTGGAACTAAAACCTTTGCAGCAGCTTAATGAAAATAAACACGAAGTTTCTGATTTAATTTTGGTCAAAATATAATAAAAAAACCGTATTTCTCCCGGGGAGCCGCATCTTCTTCAGCTTTTTCACAGTTTTTACACGTTTTATTTAGGTGTGTTTGCACTCAAGAATTAACGGATGTGCTAAGGACGATTGTCTTGTTTGGTTTGTGTGTTTCTTTTCCTCGGCTACAGCTTTAATATGGACTTCTGATATCAAATTACTCAGCCTAGCATAAAAATGTCACTTCCGCCATTTTGGTAAACTTCCGCCATGCCAACAACAAATGGCGACCGATTCACGACTGAGACGAAAAAAGCGGGACAGAAAGGAAGGGGGGGGGGAGGCATTCGTGTGACATGCAGAAACAGAGGACAGCGGGGCTTTCTTCCACCTGTTGTTTTTGGCAAACGTTAGGTCACTGTGTAACAAGATGGATGAACTGGATTATTGCTGTAAGCATTTCTATCAATTTCGCGAAAGCTCTTTAATATGTCAGACATAAACATGGCTCAACGAAATGGTACCAGATTCAGCACTGGACGAATGTAACATTTACCGTACTGATAGAGCAAACGATATCGGCGAATTCAAGTGGTGTGGATTGGCAATATATGTTAACAAAAACTACTGTAGCATCAACAACAGTAAGTGAAACATGTAGCTTGTACACCCGACATAGAACTTCTCTGCATCAATTTAATGCCATATTAATAAGAAGTTCACCCAAATCTGTGATATCCTTACTTAAATTCCACCTAATGATCACAAGGAGCAGGCTTCTGAGAGACCTTTGGATGTAATCCATGATTTCGAAACACAACACCAAGACTCCATTCAAATTGTTTTATTTAAGTGCTGAACATGTACGATGCAATCAAAAAGAAATTCCATTTGTTTGGATCAATTAAAGAATCTTATCTTATTTGTTTTTGTATTTAATAGTAAAGTGTTTTATAATTTACAGTGTGGCCAATGTTACTTTCATTCGCCACAACTGTGGCTATTTTGAAAAACAGTTGCCCACCTTGGTGTAGTGCCCACCTTGGTGTAGTGCCCACCTTGGTGTAGTGCCCACCTTGGTGTAGTGCCCACCTTGGTGTAGTGCCCACCTTGGTGTAGTGCCCACCTTGGTGTAGTGCCCACCTTGGTGTAGTGCCCACCTTGGTGTAGTGCCCACCTTGGTGTAGTGCCCACCTTGGTGTAGTGCCCACCTTGGTGTAGTGCCCACCTTGGTGTAGTGCCCACCTTGGTGTAGGAATGATTATTCCATAATGATATGTTATCAGAGGTGAAGTCAGTGTTTATTGAGCGTTTGGCTCTGATTAAGTTCATATCAGGAAAAGCTCGATTTGGCCAATGTGGGCCAACCCCAGGTCGGAAAAAAATTGACCTAGCTTATACCGCTTCTAGGATAATAAAGAACATATGTGGAACATTTCAGCTCTCAAGGTAGAGTTGTTTTTGAGTATAACCGTAAAAAAAAACCACATTACACTTTACATGTATGAATAAATAAACATATATATATATTCTCACTTTGCCATAGGAGGCCATCCCCATATTTCTTAAGCACTCTGGGACTTTGCCGTATATATAATTTGCCCATTCTGTGGGAGGGGGGCATGTAATATAAATGAGGGCTACTTATGCGTTCGTCGTAAGCATGATTTAATACAGACATTGATGTTCAACTTGGGGAGATAGGTCAGGACCGTTAAACTTTTTGGGCACTTATAGGTAGATAAATATAGAAGATATGTTATATAATGTAAAATATCGTTATTGCTCCACATACAATAGTAATTTCTTGGGATTAAATTTCACCTATTAAACTTAGCGTATTTGTTGTTTGTTTTAATGACAGAGAAAACAATCTAATAAAGTCAACCAATACTTTTTTAAAAGAAATGACAATTGTTAGTACCTAACAACTATTATAGCGATAGTGCCGTATCGACAAGCCCATCTCCAGTGGCCATACACAATTAAACATTACTGTACAATTTATAAAGCACGACACAAAAGCATGCTGGTAAATCCTGTTAGACAAGTGGTTCTCAACCTTCCTAATGCCGCGACCCTTCAATACAGCTCCTCATGTTTTGGCGACCGCCAAACCACAAAATTATTTCGTTGACACTTCACAACTGTAGAGTATATGTGTTTTCCGGTGGTCTTAGGCGACCCCTGTAAAGGGTGGGGTCGCAACCCACAGGTTAAGAACCGCTGTGTTAGACCTATTGAGTCGCTCTATCTTTCGGTCCTTTAAAAGCGTAGAATTGATTGATTGATTGATTTAATATTTATATCGCGCCGGTATCCATGCCATTTTAGCATGCTCACTGCGCCCTGGTGCCCCGAAATATATTTAAACAAAAAAGTTTTTCATTTTTTCTTAAATGATTTTTTTTATCATTTACGACGTCCCTCAAAGAATGAGCTAAACTGTTCCATAATTTTGGCGCTATCGCTTCAAAAGAGCGCACTCCATACGACTTTTTTCTGTGTTTATCCACACTAGGAATACTCAGCAAGTAATGTGATGAAGGCCGCAGGCTCTTCGCGGATACATGTCTATAAATCAGTTCCTGGAGATATTCCGGTACTGAGCCATCTCTGCAGCTGTACGCAAGGGACAGAATTTTGTAGTTAATGCGTTCCCTCACAGGAACCCAATGGAGATCTCGTAGAACTGGGGTGATGTGGTCAGATTTTTTCATCCGCGATACAATGCGTGCTGCAGAATTTTGTATCTTTTGGAGTCTCTGAATTTTGTTCAAACAACTAATACAGTAATATAATCTTGACTGGATTAGAGTTACTGCTACAGCATTGGCTGTTCTCCTATTACTGTTGAGGACGCAGCTGACCCAGGGCACGCAGATGACAGAAGCATGCCTTGACAACAGAGCTGAATTCGCCCACTTCTAGTTTACCTCCAGTAGCCGTGACGCACTATCTCTTCTTCTTATTCTTATATGTGAGGGGCGGCGATCAATTTATTAATCATTCTCATGGCTCCTGGTTTGAATTCAGAGTTGGCCTTCTCTTAGATGAGTTGCCGTCCAGGACTAACGAGTCCCATCAACCCGTTGGTTTACACCGTTCGATGCATCCTTCAAACTTATACTTCTGTCTACAAGTGCATGTATCTTTAATAATGTCATGATGCACAGGTAAATACACCTGTTTTAGTAGCCATCTCATCCAACTACAACAACTTACTGGATCAGTGGCACGGCTTGGAACTCTTACTGACTATCTTACTGGATCAGTGGGACGACTTGGAACTCTTACTGACTATCTTACTGGATGAATGGGACGACTTGGAACTCTTACTGACTATCTTACTGGATCAGTGGCACGGCTTGGAACTCTTACTGACTATCTTACTGGATCAGTGGCACGGCTTGGAACTCTTACTGACTATCTTACTGGATGAATGGGACGACTTGGAACTCTTACTGACTATCTTACTGGATGAATGGGACGACTTGGAACTCTTACTGACTATCTTACTGGATCAGTGGCACGGCTTGGAACTCTTACTGACTATCTTACTGGATGAATGGGACGACTTGGAACTCTTACTGACTATCTTACTGGATCAGTGGGACGACTTGGAACTCTTACTGACTATCTTACTGGATGAATGGGACGACTTGGAACTCTTACTGACTATCTTACTGGATCAGTGGGACGACTTGGAACTCTTACTGACTATCTTACTGGATGAATGGGACGACTTGGAACTCTTACTGACTATCTTACTGGATGAATGGGACGACTTGGAACTCTTACTGACTATCTTACTGGATCAGTGGCACGCTTGGAACTCTTACTGACTATCTTACTGGATCTGTGGCATGGCTTGGAACTCTTACTATCTTACTGGATCTGTGGCATGGCTTGGAACTCTTTATGCCTATCGATTTAAAAAAAAATATATTATGTTTTTTATGAACCATATAGACCAGCTACGATAGATCGCTGGGTCAAAGTTCTAATACTAATTGAAAACTCTGAACAAAAATTAATAAAGAAAGATTGGCCAAACAGAAAATAGTGGTAGGCTGTCTGTGTGGACAAAATCCTTGGTGTTAAGATTGTTAAAGTGCAGCACAAATATCCATTTTATTATGAAAATCAACCAAATCAAAAGGTTTTTCAGTTTTTTTTTGTTCTTCAAATCCTTAGAGAAAAGCAGATCTAAATTGTCTACGACATGACTTTATCTTCGCCGTGGTCCCAATCAATGAATTTATTCAGAGATGCACTTTAGTGCGCTTTTACAAAATGGCCATAATCAACTAGTGTGTACAGAGGGGGAGGAAATAGAGTACAAAGGATATCGGTGGTGAAAACACCTTTGTTTTCTGTGGGGTTTGCTCATAAACATGTTAATGCTTCACATAGAGAATTTCACAATTTTAGGACCTAAAAAAAATTACCACATTAATTATTTGAAACAGAAATTGAACACTATTAACACAATTCTAAAGAAGATCTGACCAATCTTTTTCACAGCCTTGGCCACTTATTGGTGGCCACTGCTTTCAAGAAGAACAAGGTTCAGATCTTGTTTTAATATTGTTCAATTTCTGGAACCAACGTATCAATTTAACTAATGTTATAAAAGGTGGCTTTCGGTGACATTATGGGGGCCCCGTGATGTTTCTGTCTGGATCATTCACACTCACTGACATTATGGGGGCC
This sequence comes from Lymnaea stagnalis, assembly GCA_964033795.1. Taxonomy (NCBI): domain Eukaryota; kingdom Metazoa; phylum Mollusca; class Gastropoda; family Lymnaeidae; genus Lymnaea; species Lymnaea stagnalis. Next base: position 236,619 of record CAXITT010000288.1, read on the forward strand.
CCGTGATGTTTCTGTCTGGATCATTCACACTCACTGACATTATGGGGGCCCCGTGATGTTTCTGTCTGGATCATTCACACTCAGTGACATTATGGGGGCCCCGTGATGTTTCTGTCTGGATAATTCACACTCAGTGACATTACTGGGGGTCCATGATGGTTCTGTCTGTATTATTGGGGCACCAATAGATCGGTCATTCTCAGTGACATAATTGGGGGCCCATGACGGTTCAGTCTGGATTGGTAGTATTATTATTGTGGCCCCATTATGTTTCTGTCTGGATCGGTCGCTCTCAGTCTCAGTAACATTGTTAGGGGCCCCATGATGTTATTGTCTGGCTCTGCCATTCTCAGTGATCTTATTGGGGCTCCATGGTGTTTTTGTCTTCAATATTGGGGCCCCATGATGTTATTATCTGGATCGGTCATTCTTAGTGATATCATTGGGGGGCTCATGATGATTCCGTCTGGACGGTCATTCTCATTGACATTATTGGGGGCCCCATAATGGTTTCGTCTGGAAAGGTCATTCTCACTGACATTATTGGGGCCCTTATGATGGTTCTGTCTGCATCGGTCATTCTCAGTGATATTATTTGGGGGCTCATGATGGTTCTGTCTGAATTGGTCATTCTCAGTGACATTTTTGGGGGGCCCATGTGTTGTGAACTTGATTGTTTTGAATGTTGGGTAGGGGGTTGTTGATCGTGAGAGTGTTTTGTGAGTTTTTGATCGTAAATTCAGAGCGTGAAGTTGGTTCGTGGTGTGGAACGTTAGTGTATTCTGAGTGTGTTGATCAGATTTAAAAGGGGAGTGTGCTAGTCGACAGTTAGAGGCAAGTGATCGATAGTCAGGAGTGGAGCCAGAGAGTCGGAGGAGAGATGAGCCGAGAGTAGTTAAAGGGTAGAGAAGAGAGTTGAGAATCATTATTATCTTCATTGAACGTAGTGAATTGACACTTGCTGTGATTGGATCCTGTAGATAAAGAACTGTTGTTATCTTCATGTAACGTTGTGAATTGTCATTTTCTATTAATGGATACTGTAAATAAAGAAGTGTTATTATTATATTTATTAGACGTTGTTGTTATGCTCATTACTTTGGACCTGGTACAGCAGGCAAGTTAAACATACTTTAGTATACAGTAATCACCCTAAGCCCTAGATGACGTGAAGTCCACTGACCGTGCAGTAAACGTAACTACTGCGGTATTTGTTAAAGCGTGAGGATGAAGATTCTAACATGTGACGACTTAAGAAGGCAGTATCATTGCCGAGACTAGTAACGTAAGAGGGCCGTAACAGTTGTGACCCTAGACAACGAAAGAAGGCCGCAACACCATGATGGTGCTGACTGGATCAGTCATTTACAGTAACATTATTTGGGGCCCACGATGGTACTGTCGGGATCGGTAGTGACATTAGTGTTTGGGGGGGGGGCATGATGTTTCTGTCTGGATAGGTCATTGTCACTGACATTATTGGGGCCCCATGATGGTGCTGTCTGGATCGGTATCGACATTATTGGGGCCTACTATGTTTCTGTCTGGATCGGTCATTGTCACTGACATTATTGGGGCCCCATGATGGTGCTGTCTGGATCAGTATTAGTGGGGGGGAGGGGGCATGATGTTTTTGTGTAGATCGGTCATTGACACTGACATTATTGGGGTCCCATGATGTTTATGTCTGGATCGGTCATTCTCAGTGACACTTTTGGGGGCCCATGATGGTTCTGTCTGGTTCAGTCTTTCTCAGTGACATTATTGGGGCACCAACGATGTTTCTTGTCTGGATGGGTACTGCACTCATCATGGTGGTAATCACGATCTCGTAACTCGCTAGTGTTATTATTACTGTGGTATATGCGGTATCAAAATATAGAAAGTCTTGTTGGTATAAATTAGCGTTAATTGGTTGGGTTAGCGTGGAGTAAAATGTCCCCTAAAAAAAAATTGAAAATTAATGCGAATCCAATCCAGCTATTTCGTTCAGTGAACTCTCCTTTCTTAAGCGTTACAGGTAAGAAAGCGTGCGTTGTACTCTACCAAACAGCTACATTTTTATGATATAAAAAAACAACAACACAACTTTTAAAGCATTTAACAATACAATTTTTAATTAAGTAAAAGACTGTTAACTTAGCAAGCCGATGAGCTATCGTAATTACATAAATTAATCCAGTAAAATGATTCATATATACGTATACAAACCATTACTGCAAGCGAAATGGAAGGGGCATAATTATGTTTAGGTGTAAAACGTCTATAGTGTATCTGGGTAAAAAAAAAAGCCGACCGTGTGCGTTGTAAGCCACCCTTTCCAAGATAATAAAGTAAAGCTTAAAATAATTAATTTAATTGTTATTAGTCTATCCATTTCTATTAAATCAAAGTTTTAACCTGGTTCAAATAAATATTTATTTTTGTTTATTGTTTTTCCCCGTTTGGAATTATGACACGAACTTTCGTAAGAAAAATTGAAAGAGGAAATTATGGATACGCGTCGTTTCAGAAAGCTCTACAGGATCTTTAAGATGGACTGAGTCTGAAGGCTGCTGCATAAGATATGGCATAGGCGGGAAAACAATTGACAGGCGCAGAGATGAATAGGTGGCTAATCCTGGAAACATTTCTCTAGGAAGATTTAGACCGGAGATAAAAGAAGAGTATGCATTGGTTAAATGAAGAGTATGAATTTGATAAATGAAGAGCATGAATTGGTAAAATGAGGAGAATGAATCGGTTAAATGAAGAGTAGGAATTGGTTAAATGAAGACCATGAATCGGTTAAATGAAGAGTAGCAATTGTCTCTTACAGCAAAAAAAAAAAAAAAAAAAGTATGGCAGCACGTTTGTTTGGGCTCAGTGTGCGAAATATAGTGAAACTAGCTTTGGAAGTAGCTGAAAAGCTGGGTGTGCAGCACAGATTTAATAAGAAAACCAGGCTTGCAGGTGCTCACTGGCTTTCTAAAGAGGGATCGAAACAGTTCAATATGAACACCAGAATCAGTTAGCATTTCCAGGGCAGTTGGTTTCAATAAGATCCAAGTTCATCGCTTTTTTGTTAATGCTACCGTCATATTTCGGAACCTAGTGAATTCTCTTCAAGACTTCAAGAATGTTTTGGAATATGGATGAGACTGGCATCATCTGTGCTCTGAGCCCCCCCCCCCCCCCCCCAACATTCCCCAAACAAAAAATAAATACAGATAAATTAAGCCCAAAAAGGTAAAAGGTCAGTCAGCAAAGAAACAAGCCCTGAAATGGGGAAAAGAGTCACTGTTATTTGCGAATTTATTGTAGCTGGAGTATCCATCTCACAGATGTTTATTTTCCTCAGAAAAAGATGGGATTCACAACTTTTTGAAAAATAGCCCAGCAGTAACAATTGGTTCCTGCACTGATAATGGGTGGCCTGGCTTGGTGTTACAAAATTTGGAAAGCCAACTAAGATGCCCCTCACATCATCCTATTGGATGGGCATAACAGCCACAAAACAAAGCAATTGACTTTGCGAAGAACGTCCTCACTGTTCCACCTCATTGCAAGCACTGAATGCAACCATGCGACAGAACGTTTTGTGAATCCCTAAAATCTGCGTACAGCCCACTTGCAGACTCGTGGATGGTGTCACACCCTTGTCAGAGTGGATGGTGCCACACACTAGTCAGCTTGGAAGGTGCCACACCCTTGTCAGCGTGGATGGTGCCACAACCTGGTCAGCGTGGATGGTGCCACAACCTGGTCAGCGTGGATGGTGCCACACCCTGGTCAGCGTGGATGGTGTCACACCCTAGTCAGAGTGGATGGTGCCACACACTGGTCAGCTTGGAAGGTGCCACACCCTTGTCAGCGTGGATGGTGCCACAACCTGGTCAGCGTGGATGGTGCCACAACCTGGTCAGCGTGGATGGTGCCACACACTGGTCAGCTTGGAAGGTGTCACACCCTAGTCAGAGTGGATGGTGCCACACACTAGTCAGCTTGGAAGGTGCCACACCCTTGTCAGCGTGGATGGTGCCACAACCTGGTCAGCGTGGATGGTGCCACAACCTGGTCAGCGTGGATGGTGCCACACACTGGTCAGCTTGGAAGGTGTCACACCCTAGTCAGAGTGGATGGTGCCACACACTAGTCAGCTTGGAAGGTGCCACACCCNCAGAGTGGATGGTGCCACACCCTGGTCAGAGTGGATGGTGCCACACCCTGGTCAGAGTGGATGGTGCCACACCCTGGTCAGAGTGGATGGTGCCACACCCTGGTCAGAGTGGATGGTGCCACACCCTTGTACACAAGCCTGTCATAAAACTGACCCTTTTGGTTATGCTATAAAAGGACTTTGTTCATGTGAACTTTGACCTTAGGTCATTCAATACAGATCATTTTTTTTTTAAATAATGAGGGCTTCATGGCGTCTAGTGTGACCGCCATTCCAGAGGAAAACAACCAGACCAATACTTCAGTCAACATAAATAGTACTAAAGCTGCTCAAGTCACTGAATCTGCTCCTCCCTTATCTGAGTCCTTTTATCAACCTCAGCCTCAGACGCTGCTTTGGACTCTCAAATGATGATTGAGAGTTTATGTACTATCCCAAAGGACAGCGCAAAGAGGAGAACGGCAGGCAGAAAAGCTATTGGAGCTAACATTATCACATTTTCTCCTTTGAAGAAAGCGTTGCTATAAAGCAAGTATAAAAAGAAATGCCAATAAAGCGTCTCTGTCAAAGGAGAGGGAAAGAGAAAAAACAACAAAAAACATGACAGCTCTGAAGAATGGCAGAGTCTGGTTGGTGGGGAGGAATTTATCAGAAGCAAGCCAAGGGAAAAGTGGATCAGATGCACCAGATGCCTTGGATCAGATGCACCAGATGCCTTGGATCAGATGCACCGGATGCCTTGGATCAAATGCACCGGATGCCTTGGATCAGATGCACTAACTTGGCACATGAGGAATGCACGCCAGGTCTACCACGTTATCTTTGCCGAGATTGCGACAGCGATAACAGTGACTAGCAAACACAATCTACTGGACCATTTACTCCTTCTTTGTGAATGTGAGCCCTCTATCCCGAATGTTGAGTTCAAAAGCCCATCAGTTTGTTTTTACAACTTTCTTTTTTTACTTATTTATTATCATGACTTGTGTCTTAAATATTGTGTCTTTGAATATAGCCTTGTCCTGTTGGTCTTAAAGGCCTGACTAGTTGTTTTTTTTTTAAAATAAAAATTAAAATATTAAGGTTTTAAAGAAAAGGTGGGGGATTTACTGCATAATACCCTACTATAAGACATGCTACCTTACTATAATACATGCTACCCTACTATAAGACATGCTACCTTACTATAATACATGCTACCCTACTATAAGACATGCTACCTTACTATAAGACATGCTACCCTACTATAAGACATGCTACCTTACTATAATACATGCTACCCTACTATAAGACATGCTACCCTACTATAATACATGCTACCCTACTATAAGACATGCTACCCTACTATAAGACATGCTACCTTACTATAATACATGCTACCCTACTATAAGACATGCTACCCTACTATAAGACATGCTACCTTACTATAATACATGCTACCCTACTAAAAGACATGCTACCCTACTATAATACATGCTACCCTACTAAAAGACATGCTACCTTACTATAATACATGCTACCCTACTAAAAGACATGCTACCCTACTATAAGACATGCTACCCTACTATAAGACATGCTACCCTACTATAAGACATGCTACCCTACTATAAGACATGCTACCCTACTATAAGACATGCTACCCTACTATAAGACATGCTACCCTACTATAAGACATGCTACCCTACTATAAGACATGCTACCCTACTATAAGACATGCTACCCTACTATAAGACATGCTACCCTACTATAAGACATGCTACCCTACTATAAGACATGCTACCCTACTATAAGACATGCTACCCTACTATAAGACATGCTACCCTACTATAAGACATGCTACCCTACTATAAGACATGCTACCCTACTATAAGACATGCTACCCTACTATAAGACATGCTACCCTACTATAAGACATGCTACCCTACTATAAGACATGCTACCCTACTATAAGACATGCTACCCTACTATAAGACATGCTACCCTACTATAAGACATGCTACCCTACTATAAGACATGCTACCCTACTATAAGACATGCTACCCTACTATAAGACATGCTACCCTACTATAAGACATGCTACCCTACTATAAGACATGCTACCCTACTATAAGACATGCTACCCTACTATAAGACATGCTACCCTACTATAAGACATGCTACCCTACTATAAGACATGCTACCCTACTATAAGACATGCTACCCTACTATAAGACATGCTACCCTACTATAAGACATGCTACCCTACTATAAGACATGCTACCCTACTATAAGACATGCTACCCTACTATAAGACATGCTACCCTACTATAAGACATGCTACCCTACTATAAGACATGCTACCCTACTATAAGACATGCTACCCTACTATAAGACATGCTACCCTACTATAATACATGCTACCCTACTAAAAGACATGCTACCCTACTATAATACATGCTACCTTACTATAAGACATGCTACCCTACTATAAGACATGCTACCTTACTATTAAACATGCTACCCTACTATAATACATGCTACCCTACTAAAAGACATGCTACCCTACTATAATACATGCTACCCTACTAAAAGACATGCTACCCTACTAAAAGACATGCTACCCTACTATAAGACATGCTACCTCACTATAATACATGCTACCCTACTAAAAGACATGCTACCCTACTAAAAGACATGCTACCCTACTATAATACATGCTACCCTACTATAAGACATGCTACCCTACTATAATACATGCTACCCTACTAAAAGACATGCTACCCTACTAAAAGACATGCTACCCTACTATAATACATGCTACCCTACTAAAAGACATGCTACCCTACTAAAAGACATGCTACCCTACTATAATACATGCTACCCTACTATAAGACATGCTACCCTACTATAATACATGCTACCCTACTAAAAGACATGCTACCCTACTAAAAGACATGCTACCCTACTATAATACATGCTACCCTACTAAAAGACATGCTACCCTACTAAAAGACATGCTACCCTACTAAAAGACATGCTACCCTACTAAAAGACATGCTACCCTACTAAAAGACATGCTACCCTACTATAAGACATGCTACCCTACTATAAGACATGCTACCCTACTAAAAGACATGCTACCTTACTATAAGACATGCTACCTTACTATAATACATGCTACCTTACTAAAGGACATGCTACCCTACTATAAGACATGCTACCCTACTATAAGACATGCTACCCTACTATAAGACATGCTACCTTACTATAAGACATGCTACCTTACTATAATACATGCTACCTTACTAAAGGACATGCTACCCTACTATAAGACATGCTACCCTACTATAAGACATGCTACCCTACTATTAGCGTTCTTTGGGGGACAACAGCCATCAGCAACGATTTATGGAATAGTCACGCAATATCTACATACATAAGTGGTTCTCAAAATAGGCGAAACCGTCCTACATAATAAGATGAGGTTGCATAGCCAGACGGGGGGGGGGGGTAGTTAGTAAGCGTACCCCAAAGCATTTACCATTTTTAACTATTGTTAACTTTCTATCCATTACTGTTTCTGTGGTCATCGCCACCCACGCATACGTCAATCTAGTCAAGACTAAGCATGATGATCATGCCCTAGCCATAAATCTAAGCCTAGAGCTTAACCTCCCAGTGACCTCACCATTCTCGACATTCAGTTACATTATCAGGACGAGGAGCATCGTAGCTATAAATGAGTTTCACAGTCCGATTGAAGGATCATCAAACAAAATAATGGCTAATAAAAGCAAAATGAATCATTTCAATTAATTGTACCGTGCTCTAAAATTAGTTTAGTTCAGATTAAGCCGTTCAATACGATGCGAATCTTGATGATAAAACTAAATTGTCTAACATTCTGCTTAAAGCATTAATGTTATGTGTATCAAAACAGTTTGAAGCAATACAAATTAACCTGTAAAAATTTGATATATGTACAAAGTTTGTGTGCCTCATGACTTTGACACTTTTCTTTCAATCATCATGGATTGGGAGCGGAGCTCAGAGCTCTGGAGCAGGGTCATGTTGGCTCGTGCCCGGAGTTGGTCAAACTTATTATTGCTCCGAGCTACTCAAATGTTAAAATATCACTTTTTAAAAAAAAATACAATTTGTACTTTCTATTTTTTTTAACATTAATTTATAAAAATTGATGAACCACGCTTCTTTCAGCTGTGTTTCCCCACTCCTCCACCAGCTACGTATCAACACTCCTCCACCAGCTATGTTTCCCCACTCCTTCACTAGCTATGTTCCCCACTCAACCAGCTATGTTGATCCTTTTTTCTACCAGCTACATGCCAATCTTATTACGTTTACTTGGTAGTGTTTAGAGGCTCAATCGATTCAAGCGTGTTGTATTGCCTTGGCACGTTGAATACACAAATATTTGCGTCATTTGGAGAATATTTTATGCTTGTTAGCAGAAATAAACAAGTTTATGGTAGTAGAAAGTTTTGCAATAATCTTACAAATGAACACTAATTTATTGAAATATTTCAATGAACTATTTAATAATTCTCAAAGCTTTATCATTATTAAGATTTCATTTGATCAGATCTATGATTGTAGACACCAGAATAAGGGTTGCAAATAATTAATGAAGTCCTATTATAACTTAGGTGAAATCTTCTTCGTCTATATTTTTGAGGACACACGATCAATGAATTGATCATTCTGGCTCCTATGTTTGTAGAGGGGTTCGTGATCAAACTGTGCATGATTTTGAAGGGGATACTTCACTGGTTACAAGGGCTGCTCAGCGATGGTATTATGAACTGGAGGTTGGAAGACAGGAGGCAACATACTTGTACAAATGTGTCAAGTGTAGTCGTATCAGCTGTTGCTTTTGGAAGTGATTTATAAAAAGGCTGTCATATGTTGTTTTATGAGTCTGGGTAGGTATGTCCATCTGTGAGCTCTTGGGGATTGATCTCTAAAAAAATGTAACACTGAACTGGAAGCAGGGAAAGTAGCAACGTTTGGCCGGTCCGATCAATGCTCCAGGCTTATCAAGCAGTGACAAGCACTCCCATCATTGCATTACGGAACTATTACGCACGTCCGTCTGTCAGCGCGTGCGTGCGTGTGGTTGTGGTTAGAGCGGTTTGCGTGTAAGAGGTAATGCAGTTGTATAGACGTAAGCAATACATTGACACATTACTCTGCTCAGTTCAAGATAAAATATTTGCAAATTGAACTGCTAATTTCCAGACGTCATTAAATCCAAGTGTATAGCCACAAAAATAAAATTACAGTCTGCATATTTGTAGATTTGTGACAAAGGGCATAAATCTATGACCAACCAATGTGTAGAATGGAAAAAATGAAAGAATCAGGCATTTGTTTTGTTTGAATACAAACATCAAAGAACTAATGTGTTGCTATTGTATTTTTTAAAATAGAAAGCTACTCCCTATTCAACTATAATGGTTCTACCCCTGCTAAATTTAATCCAACTATTACATTTTCCTTTTCAAAAAAAAAATGAAGGAACATATTCCTTCCAGATAAAATCTCGAACCGTTTACACATAAAATCACGGGGGAGGGCACACGTACAATCGTTTAAGTTCAGAATGTCATATTTATTATCCATATATTTTTGGAATATATCTTCACTCAAGTTGACTACTAAGACGCCACTTTTAGTCCGGAAAAATATACAGTCTCTCGCAAAACGCCATAAGAGGAGAAAAACCAACAAAAATAATTCGCTGGAACAGAATACATTCTTCCAAATCACCATCTCTCTCCCCCCCCCCCCCCCCCCCCCAGCGATTTACATTGTCAGCGTAGCAACATTTCCCAAAAAAAGGACCTCATGATGGTGTGTCCCTCGGGCTAACTGATCTTGATTTACCTTCACTCTTGGCAGTGCACTCATGATGTATTGGATGACTGTTAAGGTTCACATGCCGGTGGTTCCTGCTCTGTCCTATCTGGACGGAGAACGGTTGGCCACTTCCTTCCGATTCGGTTCTCTCAGATCAGCTTACGCTGAAAATAGTTTCGTCTTCATGGAAACTTTTGACATTTCTCAAATGACAAGAATTAAAATGCGATATTAGATCTAGATCCGGGGTGTGCAACCCTTACGCCAACCATAACATGTTACGAATATAAGTGGACCTTTACGACAACCATAACATGTTACCAATAGGAGTGGACCTTTGCGCCAACCATAACTTGTTACCAATAGGAGTGGACCTTTACGCCAACCATAACATGTTACCAATAGGAGTGGACCTTTACGCCAACCATAACATGTTACCAATAGGAGTGGACCTTTACGCTAACCATAACATGTTACGAATATGAGTGGACCTTTACGCCAACCATAACATGTTACCAATAGGAGTGGACCTTTACGCTAACCATAACATGTTACGAATATGAGTGGACCTTAAAAGCAGTGCTCCGCAACCTTTTTTCTCTCACGGCACACCTAGATCCTTCCCAGATTTCCACGGCACACCTCAATTAAAACATTAAAAAAACAACAACAAAAAAAAACAACCCCCCCCCCCAACACACACACAACTGATTTATTGTTTTTAACATTAGACCTTAAAAGCAGTGCTCCGCAACCTTTTTTCTCTCACGGCACACCTAGATCCTTCCCAGATTTCCACGGCACACCTCAATTAAAACATTAAAAAAACAACAACAAAAAAAAAACAACCCCCCCCCCCCAACACACACACAACTGATTTATTGTTTTTAACATTGACCACCATTTATTTGGAAATGCGTAGTTGATAAAAGCCACCAGATCTTGAGACGAACTAATACAACTAACAGTTTTTTTTTATTCAAGTGAGCGTTAATAACAACAGAGTTGAAATATAGGGAAGTTATTCCTTTTTAAACTGCATGTACCTCTTAAAAGATTAAATTTTTAACACTGAACATTGCGAAGTTTAAGCTAGTCTTGCTGAATATAATTGTTTTATATTTGGCTAAAAAAGGTATCAGGGGAAAGGGGGGGGGGGCAATTGGGTCACTTCGTTGAAATTTCAGGATATTTGCGAGTGTTACAACTGGTTTGTTATGTCCCGTGGAGGAATCCAATTTGCTTCCCGTGGGGCTGGGTAAAGTCACTAACGTACTTTTTAAACTGCATGTACCTCTTAAAAAATTAAATTTTTAACACTGAACATTTCGAAGTTTAAGCTAGTCTTGCTGAAAATAATTTTTTTATATTTGGCTAAAAAAGGTATCAGGGGAAAGGGGGGGGGGGGCAATTGGGTCACTTCGTTGAAATTTCAGGCTATTTGCGAGTGTTACAACTGGTTTGTTATGTCCCGTGGAGGAATCCAATTTGCTTCCCGTGAGGCTTGGTACAGTCACTAACGTTTGAGAACCACTAGTATAATGTAGTGTTTTAGGCACAGCGCTTTCTCCGAATCCAGCAGCGTGTGTGTCAAAGGTTTAGGCTTAGTGTAATCCCTGAAATCTTTCATATATCTCCAACAGCCGACGTGTCAAACTAGGAGCCGAACTTGGAGCTAACCAGAGAATGGAGCAGAGCCTTGGACGGAGCACACGGCTCCAAACACTCTCGGCGATTTCTTGATGTTCACAGTCCACTGCAGGTGAAAACGTGTGTCTAAAAAAAAAATTTACAATAAAAAATTTAACTATTCTTTTTTTTAAAATAGAATACAATACCTCCACAACAGTTTATGAGACACGACTTTCATATTTGTAATTTTGTTTTACTGTATTCAACATCAAGTGGGGAAGAGAAACCACCGTGTGTTTTGTGTTCTGAAGTTTTTGGCATCGACTTCTCCCAAGCCCGGGAGGTTACAGAGACACGCGGAAACGAAGCATCCCTCTTCGATAAACAAAGATTTCGACTTCATTAAAGTAAAACCGAACGATTGCACCAATCCAGACTTGATGACACAGGAATGTTTTGACAGCACATTAAAGCTGGTCTAAAAGCCTGCAATGAGGTTTCAAGGAAAATAGCTACCGCCAAAAAACAAAACAAAAACCAACACAGTATCAGAGTTGAGAACACCTTGTTGCAAAGGTGTCAAAAGTGAATGTGTAGGAAATGTCTGAACATAAGAAGCTACAGCTCTTTGGAGGCGATGAGCGGAGATATATGATCAACAAATAGTGTAGTAGTCGGTCTCGAAGATTCAGAATTCGATTTTTAACTTCTTTGCGATCCAGTTTGATGAAGCGACGGATATCACCTTAGCCCAACTTTGTTTGCGTTTATTGATTGATTGATTGATTGATTTGATATTTATATCGCGCTGGTATCCATGCCACGGTAACATGCTCACTGCGCTCTGCTCTTCCGAAATTTAGTGAAATAAAAACGTTTTGAATTGTTTCTTAAATGATTTTTTATCATTGACATTCCCCTCAAAGATTGAGGCAAACTGGTCCATAATTATGGCGCTATCGCTTCAAAAGAGCGCACTCCATACGACTTTTTTCTGTGTTTATCCACAATAGGAACACTCAGTAAGTACAGTGATGAAGATAGCAGGCTCTTCAAAGATACATTTTTTATAAATCAGTTCCTAGAGATATTCCGTTGCTGAGCAATCTCTGCAGCTGTACGCCAGGGACTAAATTTTGTAGTTAATGCGCTCACTCACAGGAGCCCAATGGAGATCTCGTAGAACTGGGGTGATGTGGTCAGATTTTTTCATCCGCGATACAATGCGTGCTTGTATTTTGTATCTTTTGGTGTCTCTGAATTTGGTTCTGGGGTATACCCCACAAACAACTATTACAGTAATCTAATCTCTACGTAAGATATGGATATACACAGCAACTGGAAGTTGTTCCTTTTTTTTCTATCTCGAAACTCTCAGCCCCCAGAACAAATGCAAAAGTGGACAGATTCTTTGAGGCGCATGGTATCAAATAAGAACCTGTAATTGGCATATGTTCTAACGGCGCTCCATGCTTGAAAGCCGTTCTGGTTTTCAAACTTACGTAAAGCAAAAATCCTCAAACATTATTGGTACACACTGCACTAGTCATCGTCAAGCCTTAATGGTGAACACCATGCCTGTTGAGTGAAAAATGTTCTCAATGAAGTGGTTACAGCAGTGAACTTATTTCTTTAAAGTGAATGCACTCAACTTTCACATCTTTTCTGAGTTGTTCAAAGAAAAACTCTTGTTGCCCACGTGAGGTGGCTTTTCATGCAAAGGAAACGTTTTGAAGAGAGTTTTCATACTGCATGAAGAAATGTAGCAATTTTCGCAAGACGCTAAGCCAAATGTACACACAATTTTTCGTTTTCCATTTTCTTATTCCTCTGTTGTTTTTGGTCGACATATTTTATTCCATGAATTCCATCAACCTGGCGCTACCAGGTAAATATTTATCAGTGCTCCATTGTCATTTGAAATTGACAGCTTTCAAAATGAAGATCGAACTATGACATGCAAACATCTTTGTCTCATTTCCACAGGAAAACACATATCTCCATGAAAACGAGCTAAATGTTGATGATGATATCTTTGAGGGGATCAAACAACATGTTTCAATTCTTGGCGAAGGTATTTCTCATTATTGTCCTGAACGACAAGAATTTGAAAAATACCATCGATTCATCAACAACCCATTTGTACTCTCTGTCAGTGATCCCATGTGTACTCTCTGACAGTGATTCCATTTGTACTCTCCGTTAGTGATCCCATTTGTACTCTCCGTTAGTGATCCCTGTCGAATATGAGCGTTCATTGGTAATTGTTGCGACTCAATATTATGTTCATTAGTTGTTGAACGCTTTTCCCGCGCTTGACTATTAAAGTTAGTGAACGCTCTTCCCGCCATTGTCTTTATGACGTATTTTTATGCTGAGTCGTGACGTATTGTCTATGCAGTGTTGTGACGTATGTTTTAGTCATGCGGCAGTCTTGAGTGGAACCTTGGAGTGATAGGATGTTTATTATATTTACTTAGATATTAAAGTGATAGTTATTATCAAAAGGAGTTGAGTTAGTTCAATGATAGTGAGAATAGTACGACGCTTCAACGTATGAAAGAACTGACGAATGTAATCAATCCAAGAAGACGGTAGGAGTTGACATGGGGGCTTCTCATCCGGGAGTGGTGAACCTCGTTATTTTCATTCTTGAGGTAAAGTACAAGAACATTCTTATTATTCAACTTTAGTGAAGTTACAACCATCCTCGCATGTTCCCGTATTTCAATGTCGGAGCCCCGCTGCCACCGTGTGTCAAGTTTATGTGAGTTGCATGCGCCAGTAACTCCATCAACCACCTACGTCCAGTATTAGGCTAGTTATGTCCTAACCTGCAACAGGCTAACTACGCCTGGCCGTTATTCAAGTTAACAACGTCCTGTTTGTAGCAAGTTACTAACCTCATGACCAGTTCCAGTGAAATAACTACGCCCTGCTCTGTATGAAGTTACCAATGTCGTGTCCAGTTACAGCAAATTAACTACGCCCTGCCCGTTATCAAGTTGCAAACGTCCTGTTCAGTTCCAGTGAAATAATTACGTCCTGCTCTGTATGAGGTTAGCAATGTCGTGTCCAGTTACAGCAAATTAACTACGCCCTGTCCGTTATCAAGTTACCAACGTCCTGTTCAGTTGCGGTGAGTTAACTACGACCATCGCTGCATCGAGTTATCTACGTCCTGTCGGTAGTGATACCCACTTCGTGTTCAGCTCCAGTGCATTAACTACGCCCCTCCATGTACCGAGTTATCTACGTTCTTTCGGTAGTGAGCTACCAACTTCGTGTCAAGTTCCAGTGAAATACCCAGCCCTGACCTTCATCAAGTTGCCAACGTCCAGTTGAGTTCCAGTGAATTAACTACGCATTTCCCTGTATCGAGTTATCTACGTCCTGTCGGGAGTGAGCTACCAACTTCATGTCCAGTGAGCTGTGAAGTCCTGTGGCCCTGTCCGGTCACCCAGTTGAACAACGCCCTGTCCTGCTTCAACGAGCCACCAACGTCCCGTCCTGCATCAAGCTGCACATGCCCGATCCTGTATTGATGAGTTACACACGAACTGTCCAGTGTCGGCGATTCGCCTACGTTCTGTCCAGTGAGCTGCCGATGTCCCGAGACCCGTCCCGGTCACCCACACCTCAATGACTGTGTCCCAAGATCGCCATATAGGACAATGAAGTTTGTGAGAGAACTATTGACAGTAAAGAACCATTGACACTTAATTAAGCCCAGTGTGTGTTTTGAATAATATTTAAATTCTATAGGACATTTCACGAACCAGGCAAGTTGGATTTTTATTGTTTTAAAACATTTTTGGCATCAATTTTCTTTTGTATTTACATTTTTCTTACCTGGGTAGAATTTAGCTTTCTGCTAGAGTTAGTTTAAACAGACTGCGATTGGTCCTCAAACTTAATTATTGTTTACTGTATGATCACCCTTAATTTGCATTGCTATGGCTGGATATGTCACTGGGAAATGGAGTTTAGAAGAAATTAGGCATGTGGGAGTGTTACTTTGTTATACCGGGGAGAACCTAGAGGAGTATTAAAGAGTTAAGTTTGAAGAACAAGAACTTCGAGCTAGAGAGGAAGAACTTAGAGCTAGAGAAATAGAACGTATATATAGACAGAGAGAGGAAGAACTTAGAGCCAGAAAGAAAGAACGTATAGATAGACAGAGAGAGGAAGAACGTATAATTAGACAGAGAGAGGAAGAACGTATAAACAGACAGAGAGAGGAAGAACTTAGAGCTAGAGAGAAAGAACGTATAGATAGACAGAGAGAGGAAGAACGTATATATAGAGATAAACAGATTCAGAGACAATCTGAACTAGATAAACTTGATAGAGAAATTAGACTGGCGGAATTAGAGGCAGAACGACGGGAAATTATTTTAAAGAGACAGGCATATTATTATAGCGACAGTGACGATGACGAGAGTGAGGGGGGAAGAAATATATTATGGCATTGCCAGCATTCACTGTGAGAATCCCTATAAAAATTTTAATAGATTTTCTATTAATGTAAGTGAAAACAACTATGTGGATAACGGTGGACATACTCATGATCCTGACCCCAGGCAAGAGCCGGCCTCGCAACCACGGTTCATGGCTAAAGATACTGAGGAACAAAATGATATTATTGCCTCTGCTGACGACTCAATTTTTTTTAATGGAAATGACAGTGAATTGTTAATTGATCCGTCGGCTAACGTTAAAAGGGACATCGTTGACCGTGCTGACATAACCCCAGTGGTAAAGGGTACAGATATAGCTTTAGATTCATGTCAAAACGAGGTTGAAGTAGTTGGTATATCCCAGGAAGTCCAATGTAAAGAAGAAAGGGGACTACAATTTAAAATGGTAGAAGTTATTGGAAATGACCTTAGGTGGACGTATGTAGGGGATTGTCCCAGCGCCACAGCATGTAATGAATTGGTTGTTATGGAAACGGGTGGCATTGAAAGCAAAGAGAACCCTGTTCTTCTGTCTGAGGACATGATTTTTGTTGTATCTCATGGTGAGCCATCAGATAATGTAAGTCCTGAAGTTAAAGTGTCTGATTTTTTCTGTAAAGTTGATGAGGTGAGTGTAATCCCTGAGGTGGGGGAAGGAGAGAAAATTGTTGTTGATACCGGTAACTATTGTGATGTAAATGGTTCACTGTGTAATGTGAGCAAAGGTTGCTCAAATGTTGATATTTTTACAGAGATATGTACTGGTAATGAATATGAATTAGTTGATAATGTGAGCCAGGTGTGCTCAGGTTTTGATGTTACTGCAGAGATCTGCAATGAAAATGTATCACAAGTTGTTATGAGCAAGGGTTGCTCAAACTTTTATAGTATTACAGAGAGCTGTATTGATGATGAATCAATAGGTAGTGTGAGCCAGGGCTGCTCAGATTTTCATATTGTTACGGATAGCTGAAATAATCATGAATCACCTGTAAATGTGAGGCAGGGCTGCTCAAATTTTCATATTGTTACGGATAATTGTAATGATAATGAATCACCTGTAAATGTGAGCCAGGGCTGCTCAAATTTTCATATTGTTACGGATATATGTAATGATAATGAATCACCTGTAAATGTGAGCCAGGGCTGCTCAAATTCACATGTTGTTACAGATAGCTGTAATGAAAAAAAATTCCCAATTAATGTGAGTGAGGGTTGTCCAGATTTTGAGAGCCAGGAGTGCTCTAACATTAAGTTGGAAACCAATGTTGAAAGTGTTAAAGAGAGCGCTGCCAGCTCTAAAGGTGCACTTGTTTCTGATTTTCAAGAGGAGGTGAGATGTCAGGTCCATGAGTTGGGAGGTGAGGCTTTTGTTTGTATTGTTAAAAAAAATGAATCTGTTAAAATGAACTTTTGCCATGATTGCTTTGAAGTTCCTAATTTGTTTGAATTTCTTTTTTATGAGACTCGTTTTTCATTTTGTAACAATTTAAAAATATGTATTGTAAAGCTGAGGTTTCACATGAGTTATGACCACGGGTCAAAAGAACAGGAAGAGATAATTCTAATTATAATAAACATGTTGAAGCATAAAGTTGTGAAATCCACGGACAAAAGATATGTCCCGCCATCAGTAGCTGTGTTATTTAAGAGCAAATAAAGGCTGCTCAAATTGTGGTGAGGCATCTCTCACCTGTAATAATGTTAGATAGTTTTGTGTTTTTACAGTGATGACTATTGGTTTTGTTTAAAAATACACCTTTTTGATGATGTGATTTGGATTAACTTAGTTATAGTTTCAAATTCAGTAAGGATATTGATGTATTTGCCCTGATTTTTGAGATAGAAATATAATTATTTTATTGGTATGAAAAATGAAAATTAATGTTGACATTCAATTTCAATGGTCTGATTTTTATTGTCGTACATGAATTTTTAACTCTTGAATTGCATTTAAAATTATGTACGATGGATTGTTTATTTTATTGCAGTATATCATAAATCTGTTTGATTTTCAGTGTTACCTAAATAATGTTTTTTGATAAGGACCATTCATATGGCTGAAGGTCTCTTCTTGATGTAATTCATGTAAATTTTGTGTGTCTGGTGACGATTTAACTCCCTTAGTTAAATCTGAAATGAAAGAGGGGGGATATGTCGAGTATGAGCGTTCATTAGTAATTGTTGCGACTCAATATTATGTTCATTAGTTGTTGAACGCTTTTCCCGCGCTTGACTATTATAGTTAGTGAACGCTCTTCCCGCCATTGTCTTTATGACGTATTTTTATGCTGAGTCGTGACGTATTGTCTATGCAGTGTTGTGACGTATGTTTTAGTCGTGCGGCAGTCTTGAGTGGAACCTTGGAGTGATAGGATGTTTATTATATTTACTTAGATATTAAAGTTATAGTTATTATGAAAAGGAGTTGAGTTTGTTAATTGATAGTGAGAATAGTACGACGCTTCAACGTATGAAAGAACTGACGAATGTAATCAATCCAAGAAGACGTTATAGGAATTGACAATCCCATTTTTACTCTCCGTCAGTGATCCCATTTGTACTCTCCGTTAGTGATCCCATTTGTACTCTCCGTTAGTGATCCCATTTGTA
The DNA here is from genome assembly GCA_964033795.1 of Lymnaea stagnalis. Classification (NCBI taxonomy): domain Eukaryota; kingdom Metazoa; phylum Mollusca; class Gastropoda; family Lymnaeidae; genus Lymnaea; species Lymnaea stagnalis. The sequence continues at coordinate 255,342 of CAXITT010000288.1, forward strand.
CTCTCCGTCAGTGATCCCATTTGTACTCTCCGTCAGTGATCCCATTTGTACTCTCCGTCAGTGATCCCATTTGTACTCTCCGTTAGTGTTCCCATTTGTACTCTCCGTCAGTGATCCCATTTGTATTCTCCGTTAGTGATCCCATTTGTATTCTCCGTCAGTGATCCCATTTGTATTCTCCGTTAGTGATCTTGCCTTCGGAGGACAATTAATTTATTTCAAGAACAGTAGATTGATTTGATAAGTGATGGGCGTGCAAAATATATGTTCCGTTAAGTGTGTTGTAATGATTTTTGGATTGAAATTCCAAAGATGGCTCTCAGAGTGCTGATTCCCTTTACAACCACCTATGAGTGTGAGGCGGCTTTTCCAACACATTTTGTCAAAACTAAATCCCGAAACCGATTAGACGCGGCAAATGACATGAGAGTTGCACAGGCCAAAAGAAAGCTAAACCTAGAAGAACTGATTCTGACAAGGCATATGCACCCAACCCGTTGAATGTACATTTGATAACTTAGTAACAGTAGCCTCTATGTTAAATGTATTTAATTTTAAAGGGTCGCGAATAATCTAAAAAAGATGGAAAGAGACCGCCCCGAAACAAATCCTTAAAAACTTTGAGAAACACTGTGATAGCGCTTCATAGAGCACCCCAAGTTCAACACCACTGTGATAGAGCAATCAAAGTTCACCAATGTTTTTCAAGCACGACAGCTTATCATTTCTAGACATTCCTTTGTCGCGCAAAGCCTTCGAGTTTGTTTGTGGCATCAAACGTTGTTGTCACATGTGATCCCCTCACCAAGGTTCATGGCGTCTGGCCCATGCATGCTCACCTGTAAGGTCACACCTGAGTTACTCACACAGGGTGAGAGCTCGGTTACCTGTATCGAGGGAAAAGGGGCGTCGGGTGGGGACTGATGGGGAAATAAGAAAAGGTGCTAAAAAAACAAACTCACCCCCTTTTCTTTCCAATAACCATCGGTCTCAAACTGTAGGATTTTTGGATAGGGTGGGGGGCACGACATTTCAGCAATTAGACTCGGATCAACAGACGGCGAGCGACCAGGGGTAGAACACCCCGCAGTTGTTAATTTCTACTGTTAAGTTTGTACATCTAATTGTACTTCTTCTTATTTAGTGTATAAAAGTAAGGTAGCAACTGTTCTGCTGTAACGTTCAATGTTTTTGCAGCAATGTTCAATGTTTTTGCAGCAATGTTCAATGTTATTGCAGCAAAGTTAAATGTTGTTACAGCAATGTTCAATGTTATTGCAGCAATGTTCAATGTTGTTTCAGCAATGTTCAATGTCGTTGCAGCAATGTTCAATGTTATTGCAGCAATGTTCAATGTTGTTGCAGCAATGTTCAATGTTATTGCAGCAATGTTCAATGTTATTGCAGCAATGTTCAATGTTGTTGCAGCAATGTTCAATGTTGTTGCAGCAATGTTCAATGTTTTTGCAGCAATGTTCAATGTTGTTGCAGCAATGTTCAATGTTGTTGCAGCAATGTTCAATGTTATTGCAGCAACGTTAAATGTTGTTGCAGCAATGTTAAATGTTGTTTCAGCAATGTTCAATGTTGTTGCAGCATTGTTCAATGTTATTGCAGCAATGATCAATGTTGTTGCAGCAATGTTCAATGTTATTGCAGCAAAATTAAATGTTGTTGCAGCAATGTTAAATGGTGTTGCAGCAATGTTCAATGTTATTGCAGTTGCAGCAATGTTCAATGTTATTGCAGCAATGTTCAATGTTATTGCAGCAAAGTTCAATGTTGTTGCAGCAATGTTCAATGTTATTGCAGCAAAGTTAAATGTTATTGCAGCAATGTTCAAAGTTGTTGCAGCAATGTTCAATGTTGTTGCAGCAATGTTCAATGTTGTTGCAGCAATGTTCAATGTTGTTGCAGCAATGTTCAATGTTGTTGCAGCAATGTGTTACGTCTCGCTATAATGTGTAGAGAATTTAAGCTCTTATTTGACAATATGTTTTGTTGATAAACAGTATACATTAAAGGAAGATACCATTAATTAAATAAAGCAATAAAGAAACGACACCCAAACTAGGGCTATTTACAACTAATAATTTATTAAGTTAACTTTACAATAGAATAATAAAAAAAAAAAGAATAAAAATTAAAGCTACTCACTTACAGTTCAGCAATGTTCTTGTACCGGTACAATGTTGAAGAAGGTACATGCACGCACACGGTACATGTTATTAAACAATTCTTTGTTTAGTATCGTAATTGAAAATCCATATCAGCTCATCTCTCCCTCTTATGCCGATAGGCGTTTTATAGTATTTTTCAGAGACATTCCTAGAAATGGGTTCGACATTTTATAGCCACCTCGACCCGCCTCGGACATTCTTAAGATTTCTAATTTGAAAGACTATAGATTGTTTTTACTTGTAGTCAAGGTCAAGGGAGACTATTTGTAATTAAACCAAACTCATCGTGTTACCCAATGTGGGGTCAGCCAAAGTTCTTGCACGAGAAAAGATGACGTGAACAAGACGTCTAGAAAACAAATGTTAGATCTTGTTACAGCAATTTTAGATGTTGTTACAGCAATGTTAGATCTTGTTACAACAATGTTAAACGCTGTAGCAGCAATGTTAGATCTCGTCACAACAATGTTAAACGCAGTTGCAGCAATGTTAGATCTTGTCACAACAATGTTAAAAGCTGCTGCAGCAATGTTAGATCTTGTCACAACAATGTTAAACGCTGCTGCAGCAATGTTAGATCTTGTCACAACAATGTTAGATGTTGCGCCAAGTCCAAATGTTCAATAAGTGTTTCCAAAATACCACGTGACCTATCGTCAAACTGACGTCTTTGAACATTATCGGCTGATAAGAATATGTGTCTACTTCATTAGCATTATTAACACAAATCAAACAGCAAAGCACACAACTAACACAACTCTTTTGTTACAAACTATTCAAAGCACCGACCACTAACTTATTAATGATAGTATTTTCTAAAGTAGCTTTTCTTTTCAATGCCAACAAAAACGAAACAGCCACATACAAAACACCCCCATAGTAAACATTTTGTTAGACTGTGAACAAATGAGATGGAACACCTTCCATAGCCTCATTCCGGACAAGGTGGGACTTAGTTTACGTTTGGCTTGTTTTCATTTTTCGGTGATGAAATGTACCTGGGTAGTGGGGGAAAAATTATTATTTTGAACAACAAGCAATTATGCCTAGTGGGCCACCGTAAGGACATGAACAGCGTGGGATCAAGGGCCAAAGCCACAGGGAGCTTTAGTGATGCGTGGTCTATAGCTGGTTTCTTTTGGCGGTCTTACTGTGTCCATTTTTTTTTTGTTGGCACGTTATATATATCATTTAGCATTGGGGATGTTTCCCTAAAACGCAAGATTTTGGGGTCTACAGGCATGTGTTATAGGTATCTCTTAATTATTTTTATTTGCAATCAAATACGTATTTTCTAGCCTACAAATGGAAAAAAAAATATAAGTATTAATTAAAACATTAAAAATTAAATGCAGTAAAATATGTAGACAAAGATGTAGGTTTAAGAGTGTAGAAAGTTTTAAGAGCATAGGGTGTGTTTGTAAGAATGTGGGAAATGTTAATAACAATGTGGGAAAGGTTAATAACAATGTGGGAAAGGTTAATAACAATGTGGGAAAGGTTAATAACAATGTGGGGCATGTTTATGAGAGTGGGAGGAGGGTTTACAAAGCCTTAAAATATAAATAAATAATAAAGGTCACCAGTTTGCGTATTTTCATCAATCGCCGGGAGAGGTGGGGGAGGTGGGGAGGAGGAGGGGGAGGGGGGTGAGGTGGGGAGAAGGGTTAGGTTGGAGGAGGGAAGGAGGGGGAGGTGGGGAGGAGGGGGTGTTCTTAAACCTAACCCCAGCGATAGACAAAGGATCATCGTCTTATACTTGGCGCCTAAGACACGCTGAGAGTGGCAAAACTTGAAACAAGCATGTCACGTTAATCAGTAAATCATTCGCCATTTTGTTTCAGCACATTTGGATCGTCCTTAAGTTCGAGTTATTTGTTCATTCTCTTGGAGGAATTTCAAAGAGGCACACCTTGCATCGCCTCGCATCACACCAGTGTCTCACGGCACACCAGTGTCTCACGGCACACCAGTGTCTCACGGCACACCAGTATCTCACGGCACATCAGTGTCTCACGGCACACCATTGTCTCACGGCAAACCATTGTCTCACGGCAAACCATTGTCTCACGGCACACCATTGTCTCACGGCACACCAGTATCTCACGGCACACCAGTATCTCATGGCACAGCATTGTCTCACGGCACACCATTGTCTCACGGCACACCAGTGTCTCACGGCACACCAGTATCTCACGGCACACCAGTGTCTCACGCATACCAGTGTCTCACGGCACATCAGTATCTCACGGCACATCAGTATCTCACATCACACCAGTATCTCACGGCACACCAGTATCTCACGGCACACCAGTATCTCACATCACACCAGTATCTCACGGCACACCAGTGTCTCACGGCACACCAGTATCTCACATCACACCAGTATCTCACATCACACAGTTATCTCACATCACACAGTTATCTCACATCACACAGTTATCTCACATCACACCAGTATCTCACATCACACCAGTGTCTCACGGCACACCAGTGTCGCACGGCACACCAGTGTCTCACGGCACACCAGTGTCTCACGGCACACCAGTGTCTCACGGCACACCTGTGTCTCACGGCACACCAGTGTCTCACGGCACACCAGTATCTCACGGCACACCAGTGTCTCACGGCACACCAGTGTCTCACATCACACCAGTATCTCACGGCACACCAGTATCTCACGGCACACCAGTGTCTCAAATCACACCAGTATCTCACGGCACACCAGTGTCTCACATCACACCAGTATCTCACGGCACACCAGTGTCTCACATCACACCAGTATCTCACGGCACACCAGTGTCTCAAAGCACACCAGTGTCTCATGGCACACCAGTATCTCACGGCACACCAGTATCTCACATCACACCAGTATCTCACGGCACACCAGTATCTCACATCACACCAGTATCTCACATCACACCAGTATCTCACATCACACCAGTGTCTCACGGCACACCATTATCTCACATCACACCAGTGTCTCACGGCACACCAGTGTCTCACATCACACCAGTGTCTCACATCACACCAGTGTCTCACGGCCCACCAGTGTCTCACATCACACCAGTGTCTCACATCACACCAGTGTCTCACGGCACACCAGTATCTCACATCACACCAGTGTCTCACATCACACCAGTGTCTCACATTACACCAGTATCTCACATCACACCAGTGTCTCACATCACACCAGTGTCTCACATCACACCAGTGTCTCACGGCACACCAGTATCTCACATCACACCAGTATCTCACGGCACACCAGTGTCTCATGGCACACCAGTGTCTCACATCACACCAGTATCTCACGGCACACCAGTATCTCACGGCACACCAGTGTCTCAAATCACACCAGTATCTCACGGCACACCAGTGTCTCACATCACACCAGTATCTCACGGCACACCAGTNCAATGAGGCTCAATGTTAATATGAGAGACCAATGAGGCTCAATGTTAATATGAGAGACCAATGAGGCTCAATGTTAATATGAGAGACCAATGAGGCTCAATGTTAATATGAGAGACCAATGAGGCTCAATGTTAATATGAGAGACCAATGAGGCTCAATGTTAATATGAGAGACCAATGAGGCTCAATGTTAATATGAGAGACCAATGAGGCTCAATGTTAATATGAGAGACCAATGAGGCTCAATGTTAATATGAGAGACCAATGAGGCTCAATGTTAATATGAGAGACCAATGAGGCTCAATGTTAATATGAGAGACCAATGAGGCTCAATGTTAATATGAGAGACCAATGAGGCTCAATGTTAATATGAGAGACCAATGAGGCTCAATGTTAATATGAGAGACCAATGAGGCTCAATGTTAATATGAGAGACCAATGAGGCTCAATGTTAATATGAGAGACCAATGAGGCTCAATGTTAATATGAGAGACCAATGAGGCTCAATGTTAATATGAGAGACCAATGAGGCTCAATGTTAATATGAGAGACCAATGAGGCTCAATGTTAATATGAGAGACCAATGAGGCTCAATGTTAATATGAGAGACCAATGAGGCTCAATGTTAATATGAGAGACCAATGAGGCTCAATGTTAATATGAGAGACCAATGAGGCTCAATGTTAATATGAGAGACCAATGAGGCTCAATGTTAATATGAGAGACCAATGAGGCTCAATGTTAATATGAGAGACCAATGAGGCTCAATGTTAATATGAGAGACCAATGAGGCTCAATGTTAATATGAGAGACCAATGAGGCTCAATGTTAATATGAGAGACCAATGAGGCTCAATGTTAATATGAGAGACCAATGAGGCTCAATGTTAATATGAGAGACCAATGAGGCTCAATGTTAATATGAGAGACCAATGAGGCTCAATGTTAATATGAGAGACCAATGAGGCTCAATGTTAATATGAGAGACCAATGAGGCTCAATGTTAATATGAGAGACCAATGAGGCTCAATGTTAATATGAGAGACCAATGAGGCTCAATGTTAATATGAGAGACCAATGAGGCTCAATGTTAATATGAGAGACCAATGAGGCTCAATGTTAATATGAGAGACCAATGAGGCTCAATGTTAATATGAGAGACCAATGAGGCTCAATGTTAATATGAGAGACCAATGAGGCTCATTATTAATATGAGAAGAGCGCGATGATTATAAACGTTTGTCACGACGAGAGATTGTCGAGAACCACAGCTGCAACATGAGACGATGACTGCCCACTACGAGGGTTTCTCATACTATTAGGTGTGTGTGGGGGGGGAGGGGGTGGGGGGCGGCTAATTTTGGTTTTTACACGGCGGCCCACAATTAAACCGGTTATGCGTCCCGGTCGGTATAGTCTTGAAAAGACATAGTCAATGCAATATGGCGGACGTGTCCATGACAACACGACCAATGCTGGATATGCACTGCATCTTACTGTAATAACATCGTGTCCATACGTTCAGTGCCTTTCAATGATCACACGGAATCTTGTGTCAACTTGGACGTTTGACCTACTTTATGTTGATTGGTGAGAACAATTTGTGTTGATAAAGCAGGTACATGGAAGCTTTATTTATCAGACAAAATACCCATTTAAAGATATCGGCCCAACGCCTTCTCCAGTACCACACAATAACGACTAACATCAATGTAAATTAAATTTTCACATCATTAACTTAAATCCTGCCAATTACTATTAAAAAATTGAAAAAAAAAAGAGAGAAAAAAATGGCCACAAGTCTCTCACGAAAACAAAACATTGTTTGTGTCTTATTTATCTTACTTAAACGCTTTATCGCTGTCCAACCCTTTTATACTTTGTGTTTATCAACGCTTTCAAATAATACTCGCTACTAATATCCACTAATGTCCACTAATGTCCACTATAACACGAGCGTTGGGTGGACCAACTCTATGATAGTGATTGAAGTCAGCTCAGGGCTCCATATTACCTTGATCAAAGAGAGACAAATCACTGATTGGTATTTTCCATTTTATATTGTAGAGAACTCTTCGCCCGATCCGTGGTGATCTCGGAAACCTTGATACTTTACTAGCGGCTCACATACAACAACTGTTACAATGAGGGCAACACACCTCCATACGCCTCAAAAAAATACTCTGGATATTAAAACAACAACAACAAAAAATAACAACAACGTCCGAAGTGATATTGTAGGAAGCCCCTAAAGAAAACTTATTTTTGTGTAGACTAGAAATGTGTGACCTAGGCTTAGATGGATGGATGATGTGGAAAAAGATCTACAGCAGCTGGGAATCTAAGCATGGAAAAGAAAAAGCTAGGTCTGAGTAGAAGGAAGTGGTGAGGCTTCATGGGCTGCAGCGCAACAGAGATGGATGGAGCAATGTAATAACACGGTATATAGAAGAAAACAGGTCCGATCTCTGCAACTGCGTGATCACAAAACCAGTTTTGCTCATACATGTGTTACGGCATAAGTAAATTCTGCGGTAACATTTAGTTAGCGTGACAAGAATTAACGTTTGTTAGGTTTAGCGTTTAGCCATTATCGTAAAAGGACGGATGTGTCTGCTGAAGCTACACAACTTCAAAACAACAACAACAAAAACTAAGAAAGAAAAGAAACAACAAAAAAAAAAAAAAAACGACAACTTACACATACTTAAAATAAAAAAAAAATAAAAAAAAAAAAAAAAAATAAAACAACAAAAACTAAGAAAGAAAAGAAACAACAAAAAAAAAAAAAAGCGACTACTTACACATTCTTAAAATGTATTAGAGTTAAAAAAAAAAAAATTAAATTAAGGTGACCACAATGGTGTTAAATATAGTTTTGAAGATATTTGTTTTTTAGTAGCAAAGCAAAATGATGATCACGAGAAATTGATTAAATATATTTTTTAACGGATTAATAATAATAAATGTTAGAGTAATAGTTTTCTGGGCCGCGTTGTGGGAGAGGAAAGCTCACTTGTTTGAAATGGGTGTGCTTTATTTGTGGGGTGGGGGGGGGAAGAGGCAGGAAAATATTCCAGAGCTAAGGCATTAGACCCAACATAATTAAGACTACAAGTCGGGGCATAAGCCCTGGCCAGGAATGATATCGCTGAGATCAGAATGTCAAAAAAAATATAAATAAATAAATAAACCCCCTCAAAAAGCAAGCTCTTGCTTCCAGACCAAACCCAGATGCTCGTCCGATC
>CAXITT010000288.1:264192-325303 GCA_964033795.1 Lymnaea stagnalis
CGTCCGATCTGACCCTTCTCGCAATAATGGTAAGGTCACATTTGGCAGCACTCACTGAACCGAGAGGATGGCGTCGCGGGAAAACGATTTGGGTTAAGTGAGCTTAAATGGTCATTGAGAGCGGGCCCCAGTAAGCTCTATGGTCAAGGTGTAACCACGAAGAATGGCCCTCGAGCTAAGTATTCCATTCTAAGGTTTTAAAGGATAAGTTATTTTCTTTATGACCATCGGCTGCTTATATAGTCATTATAGATGAAGATTAAGTAGACCAACACTAGGTTGAGAACATTAAAATCATATTTTGTGACGGACCCATATTTTTCAATGGATGAATTCTGAGCTAACAGTTCAAGGGTATAGGACTATTTATATCCATGCTGAGCTATCAAGAAAGCTTGACGATTGTATGTCTACCTAAAGAATTTATTGATTCATTTCAGGGATTTGTTTTACCAAGGAAAGAATGATTGATCATTAAGAAAAACATATTTAATTACTAGCTATAGACCGCCAAACAATGGCAGCAGCAATGCGTGAACTTCCCATCTACTTTAGTTATACTTGACAAAACGTGCACCCAAGTAACGCACTTTATAAGATTTCCAATGAGTGCTACCCACCCCACAGGAAACGCCACCACCACTGAACTATATTAATATTCTTATGTGTCACCCCTTTTAAACCATAGATTTATAACACTGTATTTAAAATAACACCGTTTCCATGAAACAAAAGAAAATATCACGTACTTGCGGTATTTATACGAATTTCATTTAGCGTAGTTATCACGAATTGTATTAAGTGAAATCAGCGCCACCTGGTAGCAATAGTGACATTATTTCATAGAGAATTATGTATGTCGATGCTGAAAAATTAGTCATGGACAGTCGATCTTGGGAATTATCAAATTCAATTCATAAATCATGCTGGTACTAATGGAAATAAATTTTGATAACATCTGAATTCGAAAGCACGACAAATTGAGCTACAATTCCTATTGCAGATAGAACTGGGGCTTTAAAAGAAGAAACTTTATTTTCAGCCCAGTGGTTTCCGAAATTTAAAAAAATATATGGGCGAAATGCTCAAATTGTAAGCACATCACATAATGGGAGCATATGGTGCATACCTAAATGGCTGTTAAAAAGTAATTGACCCATTTTGTTGTGTTTGATAAGAAATTCATAAACTTCACATTTGATAGAACGGTACAATCCAGCATTCGGAATTTGGAAAAGTATAACAATGCCGAATTCAATTTATCGACATGAAATGTTGTTAACCATAAAAAAAAAAGTTATGAAATTTCAGAATAACTTACTAAATATATTTAAAAAATTAAATAGTTCATATGTAACTTCATCACATGAATATATTAATTTATCTGGAAACGTCTAACTCATAACAACTTAACCCACTATAAAAATTCAAGTAACAATGTATTCACTGTCATGTGTTTCAATTACCCAGATGAATACAAGATGAGGCTCGAAGGACGAAGGGATATGAACAAGAGGAACACAAAGAGCTGTAGTGTTAGCGAATAAGGAGAGTGCGGCTGAACTGAAAGGGGCTGAAGGCTTTCAGTATGACCTCTAGTGAAGGGGCTGAAGGCTGTCAGTATGACCACTAGTGCGATCATTCAATTACAAAAACCAGCGTACCGTCTCCTTTCTCATCTCAGCTCTCGGTGACTCTCGTGCAGTCGGAGTGAGTGAGAACTCGTGGGAGTTGAGTCACAGAACTTGACTGGCGAATGCTGAAAGAACAGGGATGTTTTCTACCTCAGGTATATATATTGTACTGGTTTTGGACGTCACAGAGTCATTTGATTGATAAATTATTGTCACAGCCCGAAGAAATGTTTTCAGCTCAAAGATGATACAAGCGACTAACCAGCTCAAAGATGTTCAAAGCGACTAACCAGCTCAAAGATGATACGAGCGACTAACCAGCTCAAAGATGTTCAAAGCAACCAACCAGCATAAAGATGTTCAAAGCAACTCACCAGCTCAAAGATGTTCATGGCGACTAACCAGCTCAAAGATGTTCAAAGCAACTAACCAGCTCAAAGATGATACAAGCAACTAACCATCTCAAAGACGTTCAAAGCGACTAACCAGCTAAAAGATGTTCAAAGCAACTAAGCAGCTCAAAGATTAACAAGCGACTAACCAGCTCAAAAATGTTCGAGGCAACTAACAAGCTCAAAGATGTTAAAAGCGACTAAATAGCTCAAAGATGTTCAAATCAACTAAGCAGCTCAAAGAAGTTCAAAGAGACTAACCAGCTCAAAGACGATACAAGCGACTAACCAGCTCAAAGATGTTCAAAGCAACTAACCAGCTCAAAGATGATCAAAACGACTAACAAGCTCAAAGATGTTCAAAGCTACTAACCAGCTCAAAGATGTTCAAAGAAGCTAAGCAGCTCAAAGATGTTCAAAGGAACTAACCAGCTCAAAGATGATACAAACTACTAACAAGCTCAAAGATGTTCAAAGCAACTTACCAGCTCAATGATGTTACAAGCGACTAACCATCTCAAAGATGTTCAAAGCAACTAACAAGCTCAAAGATGTTAAAAGCGACTAACCAGCTCAAAGATGTTCAAATCAACTAAGCAGCTCAAAGAAGTTCAAAGAGACTAACCAGCTCAAAGAAGTTCAAAGCGACTAACCAGCTCAAAGATGTTAAAAGCGACTAACCGCGAAGTTAACAAGTCGTAACAGGGCTGCATACTCCAACAAGTGTCATCACTTATGTGATGTGCTGTCTATTCATGTAGAGCCGACAACTCTTTGTTTTAAAATCAGGGGTCTCCAAACTTTTCAGCCCAAGGGCCGCATTAGCTATCAAACAGCAGTTCGGGGGCCGCATACACACTCGAGGACCAAATAAAAAATAATGAAAACATGGATGTTGTTTTGAATTATTTATTTATTATTATTTCATTCAGTTATTATTTTAATAATACATTGATACCCGAAACATGAACACCTGTATTAGTGGGAATGGTGAAATTGTTTTCTGCAGTGATTAGAGGAAATTTCTGGATTTGATGTCCCTAACATCAACAGTGACCTGAGATTATCATCGGACAAATTTGTTCTCAAATTGTTCTTCACGTATTTCGTTCTTGAAAATGTTTGTTCACACAGGCATGTTGTTGTTCCAAATATTGAAAGGTACATTGATGCAAATGTTTTGAAATTAGGAAAGTCTTCCTTGGGCGAAAACTAATTAAAAACCCACCGGTCCTTCTTTTAACTTGTCCCTAAGGAGGTCATTTGCTTGCAACTCATTGACCTCCAGGTGCAGTTCATCTGAGAAACTGGCCACAACTGCTTCAAGTGGGTTTTGAAAAAGTCTCACTTCTTCTGCCTTTAAATCCAAGGCAGAAAAGCGCTGCTGAAACTGCAGCTGTGGGGTCTTTGATGATCTCGCATAACATGACGTGTGGAACTCCGCTGTTGCTTCAGCCATGAAGACCATCCACTGCTTAAAGTGTGTCAAGTTGCTGGCCTTTACTTGTTCAAAAAAAGAAGACGAATTTGGATCTGGGGGCTTTTAGGTGGGTGTATAGATCAGAAACTAGATTTTCCTCTCCTTGTAGTTTTAGGTTCAGAAAAATTTTAATGTATGTATCATTTCAATGTGTACACTTTCAAAATCCAGACTAGTTATGTCTGCAGCAAAGGACGATTTCCATACACACTCTTCATCAGACACTAATGGCCGTGGCTTGCCTTTACTTTCCAGGAAGTCACCTATTTCCTTTCTTAACTTAAATACCCTGCTCAGAACTTTCTCACAACTAAGCCATCGTATTGCTGTGTGATATGGTAAATCTTGCGATTCTGTGTCTGTATCTTTAAGCAGGTCTCTGAACTGTCTATGGTAGAGCCAATACGACCTTATTAAATTAACTCTCTTTACCACAGGATTCAGTGCACTGCTAATGTCATTATACTAAGCACACAAAGCTTTCTGCTAAATAATACAATGCAGCAAAATTGTGTGTAAAATGTTTTTTTCTCATTACACATCTGCTTCACGTGTCCAACCAAGCCTTTTTTATGCCACTCATGTTATTTCCTCCGTAAACAGTCGGGCAATCGAGGTTAGTCCAGTCCAAGTTATAATCAGCAAATGTTTTTTTTTCAACTCTTTAAATATACCCTCTCCGGTAGCAGTGTCGTACATGCTATGTAGGGAAGCCAGCTCGTGTGTTATGTTCATGTCTTCATCAACACCTCTAACGAACACAAGCAGTTGAGAGGTGGAACAGCTGACCAGCGATTCATCCATTGCAATTAAAAATTGGCGAAACTTGCTTGCAATTTTCGCTATTTGAGTCCCAATGTTTTAACCAATGTCTGCAACATGGGGGGACAAAGCTCCGCCACTAGATAACGTTATATCCTCTCATTGAAGTTGAACGTAAGTAGAAAAACTAAGCAGCGAATAGGGTATTTGCTAAGTAATGATTGGTAAGGAAACATAACGCACTACTGCGCGCCGCTCTTTTAATTCGGTAAAAACATAACGTCCACGTAAGCGGCGTCTCATTTCGGCATGATACACGTACATTTCCTTAATTTTTTTCTGTATACAAAAAAAGTCTCCGCGGGCCGTTGTTTGGAGACCCCTGTTTTACATGATTACAGAACACTGAGGTTTGTTGAGAGCCATTACAAGTTACAAGGAGTGCCCATTTGTTACAGGGGAGATGAATATCCATTAAATGTTTAGCGACTCTTTTAACACAGGCACACAAAAAAAGTAACATTCGTGTGTGTGTGTGTGGGGGGGGGGGCTGATAGAGAAGAATCTGGTTTGAGCTGGACTTAAAAACTGCCCTTGATTTGGGGAAATCGCTAATGCCTCTTGACAAAATTGCACACATAGATTACGCCATCGTTCCTGGGTCGACAAAGAACAAACACATTTTTGACATACCGCAAGTGTAAAGATATAAACATGGTCCAAAATCAAAATTAGGACTTTGGTTTTCATTTACATTTAAATATATCGATATCTCCAATATCCTGGAAGCTATGATGACGATAAGCACCGATCAATTATTCAAAATAGAATTTTCCGTTATATATCTAACAGCTATGAATGGAATATAGATAGATTTAGAGGCAGGATTTTTTTTTTATACATAGAGATATTTGTCAATTCATTTTTAATCCACAACAGAAAACTGCGCAAATCGAAGTGTCGTAATACTAAACCAAAAGTACTCTTTTAGAGAACTACGGGTTGCAGCAATACAAATACACCTTACCTATGTAGTCCTTGCCTTTTTATAGTCATCTTCAGTTCCACTCTTATTTAATCTTATTTATGTTTACGTTGCCTGTTGAAATCATACTTCAATTCTTTGATTGCATGGGGCACTTCCGTAATTGAATATGTCGACCATTCCCGGTCAACTTCATAAATCTACAAGATGAGTTTTGTCTGTCTCAGTGTTTGTTACAATCGAAGGCTTCTTGGCCGAAAAGTTCACTCTTTTGTATTGTCCTTCAGGTTTAGCTCTACTCTGAGAACAGTACTTGTTAAATAGTTAGCACTTCCGATTAGAGAGACAGTGCTATGAGTGTTCAGTATCACCTTTGGATTGGGTTTTATGTTAGAACCAGTACATTTTCGATATTTTACACGTGAAGTTGTTCTTCACATTAAAAACAGATGGGACTATCATATGCTGCGATGGGATCTGTTCAATTAAGTCTATCCCTGAGGGACAGTGTGTCTCTGAGCTCTGCATCCGAAAAAAAAGAGTAAATAACATTAATGCTGGGGTATGTATAGATCATAGAATATGTTTTATAGATGTTTTATTCATTTTCAGAGCACACAAAGTTAATAAATGGCAGTGTAGGTGGTGACGATCATTATATTAAAATACATCTCAATAAGTCTACGAAGCTTACGATAGAGTTAAATTATGACTGCGATCAGAATAGTTGAAGAAATATATTTAATTAGTTTGGTGTGTGGGACATATGTTGTATTGTATTACCGCCAACCGTTGGTTTTCCAAAAGTTACATTGACATATTTTATTATTTAGATATTATGTAGATAGAAACCATGCGATGTAAAACGATCTTCAAAATTGAATTTCAGAGTTATGTCGAATAAAAAGGTCAATATGTTACCTATTGAATAGTGTGCGAGGAGCAGAGAATGCTGTAGTACTGTAAATATCATGAAGTGGCCGTCCTGAAATTATACTGTTGAAGAAATGGAAGTTAAACTCTGTACCATCGCTCAAGACATTTTTAGCGGTGAAGAGGAAAGGAAATCTTCAGGTCAGATATTTATTGGATTCTCTCTAACGAAGTGTCAGGCCATTCCGGCCAAGACACTTAATGGCTTGCACTATACGAGCGGTGGCACTTAAAATGTCAGCTGCAAATAAAAGCAGTAGACGGGGTTAAAAAGTACAGTTAAAGGTTAGCAAGAGTTCCCTGCCTACTCGCAACATTGTAATTTCCTTATTAAGAAAAATGCAGTGATCTCCAGCCAGTTATTTTAATGTGTTTCTTAGTTTGGAAAACAAAAACCATAAATGTTTGAGAAAGAGACACAAACGGCAGCCTGACAACCAAAATGTTTTGGAATGGGATAGAAACAACAGCCTGACAAAGTAAATGTTTCAGAAAAAGACAGAACCAAACGCCTGATACTAATTGTTTCAGAAAGAGACGGAAACAAAAGCCTAACAAACTAAATGTTTCAGAAAGAGACAGAAACAGCAGCCTGACAAACTAAATGCTTCAGAAAGAGACAGAAACAGCAGCCTGACAAACTAAATGTTTCAGAAAAAGACAGAACCAAACGCCTTACACTAATTGTTTCAGAAAGAGACGGAAAAAAAAACAGCCTGACAAGCTAAATGTTTCAGAAAGAGACAGAAATAAAAGCCTGACAAACTAAATGTTTCAGAAAGAGACAGAAATAAAAGCCTGAAAAAATATGTTTCAGAAAGAGACAGAAACGGCAGCCTGAAAAACTAAATGTCTGAGAAATAGACAGAAACAAAAGCCTGACAAACTAAATGTTTAAGAAGAGACTGAAAAAACAGCCTGACAAACTAAATGTTTCAAAAAGAGACATAAAATAACAGCCTGAGAAAGAGACAGAAACAAAAACCTGAAAAAATATATGTTTCAGAAAGAGAAAGAAACCAAAGCCTGACAAACTAAATGTTCAGAAAGAGACGGAAACAAAAGCCTGACAAACTAAATGTCTGAGAAATAGACAGAAACAAAAGCCTGACAAACTAAATGTTTAAGAAGAGACTGAAAAAACAGCCTGACAAACTAAATGTTTCAAAAAGAGACAGAAATAACAGGCCAACAAACTAAATGCTTCAGAAAGAGACAGAAACAAAAGCCTGACAAACTAAATGTTTCAGAAAGAGACAGAAACAGCAGCCTGACAAACTAAATGTCTCAGAAATAGACAGAAACAAAAGCCTGACAAACTAAATGTTTCAGAAAAAGACTGAAACAACAGCCAAACAAACTAAATGCTTTAGAAAGAGATATATATAACATCCTGACAAACTAAATGTTTCTGAAAGAGACAGAAACAAAAGCCTGACAAACTAAATGTTTCAGAAAGAGAAAAAAATAACAGCCTGACAAACTAAATGTTTTAGAAAGAGACAGAAACAAAGGCATGACAAACTAAATGTTTCAGAAAGAGACAGAAACAAAAGCCTGAAAAACTAAATGTTTCAGAAAGAGACAGAAATAACAGCCTTACAAACAAAATGTTTGAGAAGGAGACAGAAATAACAGCCTGAAAAACCTAAATGTTTGAGAAAGAGACAGAAAAAACTGCCTGAAAAACTAAATGTTTCAGAAAAGACAGAAACAGCAGCCTGACAAACTAAATGTTTCAGAAAGAGACAGAAACAGCAGCCTGACAAACTAAATTTTTCAGAAAGAGACAGAAAGAGCAGCCTGTCAAACTAAATGCTTCAGAAAGAGACAGAACCAAACGCCTGGCACTAATTGTTTCAGAAAGAGACGGAAAAAAACAGCCTGACAAAGTAAATGTTTCAGAAAGAGACAGAAACGGCAGCCTGACAAACTAAATGTTTCAGAAAGAGACAGAAACAAAAGCCTGAAAAAATATGTTTCAGAAAGAGACAGAAACAAAAGCCTGACAAACTAAATGTTCAGAAAGAGACGGAGACAAAAGCCTGACAAACTAAATGCTTCAGAAAGAGACAGAAATAACAGCCTGACAAACGAAATGTTTCAGAAAGAGACGGAAAAAAACAGCCTGACAAACTTAATGCTTCAGAAAGAGACAGAAACAAAATGGATAGATACAGTAGCTTGAAAAAATGTTCTAGACAGCAGTATTGAACACACTCACTTCACAATGTAGGATAAATGTTCTAGACAGCAGTATTGAACACACTCACTTCACAATGTAGGATAAATGTTCTAGACAGCAGTATTGAACACACTCACTTCACAATGTAGGATAAATGTTCTAGACAGCAGTATTGAACACACTCACTTCACAATGTAGGATAAATGTTCTAGACAGCAGTATTGAACACACTCACTTCACAATGTAGGATAAATGTTCTAGACAGCAGTATTGAACACACTCACTTCACAATGTAGGATAAATGTTCTAGACAGCAGTATTGAACACACTCACTTCACAATGTAGGATAAATGTTCTAGACAGCAGTATTGAACACACTCACTTCACAATGTAGGATAAATGTTCTAGACAGCAGTATTGAACACACTCACTTCACAATGTAGGATCAATGAAACGATAAAATCCGTTTCTTTTTTATAAACCAAATGCTAGAATCACGGTTGATGTTAATTTCATCATGATAAAATAACTGTTGATGTTAAATTTCACCATGATAAAATAGCGGTTGATATTAATTTCATCATGATAAAATAACTGTTGATGTTAAATTTCACCATGATAAAATAGCGGTTGATATTAATTTCATCATGATAAAATAACTGTTGATGTTAAATTTCACCATGATAAAATAGCGGTTGATATTAATTTCATCATGATAAAATAACTGTTGATGTTAAATTTCACCATGATAAAATAGCGGTTGATATTAATTTCATCATGATAAAATAACTGTTGATGTTAAATTTCACCATGATAAAATAGCGGTTGATATTAATTTCATCATGATAAAATAACTGTTGATGTTAAATTTCACCATGATAAAATAGCGGTTGATATTAATTTCATCATGATAAAATAACTGTTGATGTTAAATTTCACCATGATAAAATAGCGGTTGATATTAATTTCATCATGATAAAATAACTGTTGATGTTAAATTTCACCATGATAAAATAGCGGTTGATATTAATTTCATCATGATAAAATAACTGTTGATGTTAAATTTCACCATGATAAAATAGCGGTTGATATTAATTTCATCATGATAAAATAACTGTTGATGTTAAATTTCACCATGATAAAATAGCGGTTGATATTAATTTCATCATGATAAAATAACTGTTGATGTTAAATTTCACCATGATAAAATAGCGGTTGATATTAATTTCATCATGATAAAATAACTGTTGATGTTAAATTTCACCATGATAAAATAGCGGTTGATATTAATTTCATCATGATAAAATAACTGTTGATGTTAAATTTCACCATGATAAAATAGCGGTTGATATTAATTTCATCATGATAAAATAACTGTTGATGTTAATTTCACCATGATAAAATAGCGTTGTTATTAATTTCATCATGATAAAATAACTGTTGATGTTAAATTTCACCATGATAAAATAGCGGTTGATATTAATTTCATCATGATAAAATAACTGTTGATGTTAATTTCACCATGATAAAATAGCGTTGTTATTAATTTCATCATGATAAAATAACTGTTGATGTTAAATTTCACCATGATAAAATAGCGGTTGATATTAATTTCATCATGATAAAATAACTGTTGATGTTAATTTCACCATGATAAAATAGCGTTGTTATTAATTTCATCATGATAAAATAACTGTTGATGTTAAATTTCACCATGATAAAATAGCGGTTGATATTAATTTCATCATGATAAAATAACTGTTGATGTTAATTTCACCATGATAAAATAGCGTTGTTATTAATTTCATCATGATAAAATAACTGTTGATGTTAAATTTCACCATGATAAAATAGCGGTTGATATTAATTTCACCATGATAAAATAACTGTTGATGTTAAATTTCACCATGATAAAATAACTGTTGATGTTAATTTCACCATGATAAAATAGCTGTTGATATTAATTTCACCATGATAGATAAACTTGACGTTAATTTCATATGTTTTCAATCACTTATAACTTTTTATGATATTTGTTAGAAATTATTATTATTATTATTATTATTTTTTAAAAGTTCGATCTCGCATTAATAACTATTTATTTCCACCCTATAAACAAATAATTCTAATAATGTCTATCAACCACAGCTGTTGATCTTCCTATCCATTACTTGCATCCACACGTGGTTATGTGAGAAGAGTTTCCACAAGTCCACTAATGTTGCTTGTGTCAATAAAACTGAAATACGAGACGGATGGCAGGGACTCCCAATAAACGATTCATGACTCACTATATGGCATATGATGACGTCACGCAGTTGTTACGTTCCATTACACACTTGAACAAGATGAACAATCTCGTATTACCAATACAAAAGTGGACAATAAAATTTAAAAAAAACCAAAACAAAACAAAAAACAATGTTAATTGATTAATTCAAATTAAAATTTAAAAAAAAAAAAAAAAGAAAAAAAAAAAAAAAAAAAAACAAAAAAAAAAAAAAAAAAAAAATAAATTAAAAAAAAAAAAAAAAAAATAAAAAAAAAAAAAAAAAAAAAAAAAAAAAAAATTAAATGATACTAACAATTCAATTCATTGAATTCAACGCAAAGCTTTGATTTTCATGTAATTTCCCTTTGATATGCTTCAACACTAAATAATTGACTATATCTAGGTGACCACAATAATCAATTATTTTGGTGTAAAACTACATACAATTTATTGATATATATATATATATATATGTATATATATATATATATATATATATATATATAGATATAATTATATATATATATATATTATATTTATTATATATAAAATATATATATATATACACATACATATATATATTTTGGTGTAAAACTACATACAATTTATTGATATATATATATATATATATGTATATATATATATATATATATATATATATAGATATAATTATATATATATATATATTATATTTATTATATATAAAATATATATCTATATACACATACATATATAGGCCTATAATTACATGTATTGACAATTTCCAGAAAATGTTTTCTTTGTAGTCCAGGGTCTGTAAAAGGGATGGGTAGGACTATGCCATACTATATGATATAGAAGATAAACATTTATCAAACCCAAGTATTTTAGAAACGTTGACATCGATACATATTTGATTCTTCAACACAATAAGGCACGTCTGATCGACTATTTCCTAAATATACACAACAATGGCTTGGAATTTTGACGACTGAACATTTATTATTTGTTTCTTATAAATTTGAGGATTCAATACATCAAAACCGGATTGAATTACATTTAGATAAGTAAAAAATAGATTATTTAGATGTAGAGACTTCGCAATTACAAAGTAGCGCAACATGCCTCCCATTACAAGCCCGGTAACAACGGGATATAACTTCCAGTACGATATATCATTTAGTTATCATATAAAAGGCGGTGCCATTGTCATACTCAGCGCAGGTTTTCCTTCACTCAGCCCCTATTTGGATAGCCAGGAATATTGCCGTCTGGTGATCAGAAATGATTGGCACATCAACTGCGTAAACGGGCCGTGGTTTCGAATTTATTCAAATATTCCGAAATTATTACAATTTACTTCACAGCAAACGAATAACATGTTGTGGGGATAATTCATTCATTTATTAATTTTTCCCCGGTAAAAAAAAGTCTACAATTACGGCTATCGTTTGAAACAAATACGTGGCGCTTTTTAACTTTAGAGATACATTGATAGACATCTCATTATCGTGTTTATAAACCCATGTCATGTCATTGGCAGCTAGCCCAGAGCTTTTATAGCATCTGACCTTGCTGGGGATGTTGTTATTTTCACCGCCATTTTTGTTAGAGTGGAAGAAAGAAAACAAAAGGGGAAAAAAAGAAACAATGCTTGTTTTTAAAGAATGACGGTTTCTTACAATATTATAATTATTATTGTAGATATGTCAAACAAAAGACAGAGTTTCACAGCATGCACTCAACTAGCGATCACCGCCCATTCATATTGCAACTATGAGTAAACACGTGTAATTATTGCTTGTTTGTTTCGTTTCTATGTGGGGGGGGGGGGGGGGTGGGGGGTGGGTCTGATGGGAGTGTGGTCTTAAAAAGCAGCAATGATTTGTCACGTGTCGAGAAATGATCCTGGAGCACTCACCTGACAAATGTTGGCTTTGCTGTAGATCTCAGCACACCTGCATGGTTTGAACACGCGCGTCAGCAACTTTTTGATGGTTATCCTGTCTATAGAGTTGCCGAACGTGTGACGTCTCAGCTCGCTCACATCCTTGTCCTGGGGAAAAGCAACGAAGAGGGTTCAAGAAAACGGACGAAGAACTAACTACACTTTATTTTTAATCAACCTCTGGAACCGGGTGGCCCGCGTTATGTCTTTAGTAGACCACACTAGTGCATGTTGTTTTTGTAAAGCTTTTAGTTTAACTTGACTCAGCTTATGCTTTTAAAGTGGACGCAACTGTATATTATGAACATGTCACGCTGTTCAAAAGGTTCTCACTTTTGATTGATGTGAGATCCGATCCAACAAATATGTTTTTCTTTTTTTTGCCTTTTTTTGTTGTTGTTGTTGTTGTTGTGATTTTTTAAAAGCATATTGCCTGACAAATTTAGACATCGGACGGTAATCAGAAAGCCAAAACTTAATGATGAGCTGTGTATGAAAGGTAAGCGCGTCAAGAAGTCGGGCAAGAAATACGAGCTCAAAGCAATCTAAATTCAACAAACGAGCTAAACCATCTCAAATCAAGTTAAATAAAAGAGGGTGCAAGAAGATTCTAAGCTTGGCGCGTTATTTGATGTCATCGCCAGTCAAGGGGAGAGCATCAAGGGGCGGGGGAAGTGACGTACACACAAATCAACAACCAGGAATCTTTGTAGCGTTTCTACTGAGAAAAAAATTATTTCCGACCCATCAGCCTTGTTGTATGAAGCACTATAAAGACTGGCTCTCAGACGTACACATAAAAAGTGTTAAGAAGATCGTGGCCAAGATCGAGGATAAGTTGGTTAGTTCGAATTGTTTCAATAAAAAAATCCTTATCCAGAATAAAGCAACGTTCTCTAAAAAGCCGCCATTTAATTTAGTCCCGTGACGCAATATCGTTAGCGCAATTAGTTAATTGAGTTCTGAGATGGGAGACGATAATCGCTTAGAGCCCCAAGAGTAGACTTGGCTCTCAGTTTACAAAATAGGACAGCTGCGTATCCACCTGTTTGGTATTTTTAGAATTGGAAATTCAAAAACACTCTAATGGGTACACTTCCTTGCTTACTTCCTGTTATAAAAGTTGCACACAACCCAAACTGTCACTTTAACAATGGCTCATCAATTGGATATCAAACATGGTACTCAAGGAAAACTTTAACATTTTCTATACCAACTTCTTTGCTATACCAACTTCGGCTAAGTCACCGAGGAATAATCATCTTTTTTTATATTAAGAAAAAGGCGCCCCCCCCCACCCCCCGTCTTTTTTGCTTTCGTATTTTTAAAATCGGCAAATACAAAGCCTACCGATATTCACCTGTCACATTAAGATCAAAATGATTGACTTCTTTAACTATGGCTCATGTTGGAATTTCAGAAACTGTTGTGTAAATTTTATATCTTTCCTGCAGCTTTTTTAACTAATAAAAATCTACATTGATATAAAAGAAGGTATCGGAAAACACCTTATTATCGAAAACGGAAGAATAGGGAGCCATCTTCAACAAGATGGCGACGATCTATGTATTTCTAGACCCAGCCAAGGGAAACTCGTCAATATTCCAATGAGGAAGCAAGTTGACATTTGTGATATATTTCGTCATCAAATCATCTTAAATCTAGATGGACATGGGAACTGACATTTTGTTTATTTGTTTGTTGTTTTCAAGATCATGCAAACATTTCTATCTGGCTAAATTTAGTGCAATGTGATTAACTGGAGCATCAAATTGTTGGTATACATCTCAATGAATAATAAACCAAATCAAATTGTTTGTATATATCTCAATGGATAATAAACCAAATCAAATTGTTTGTATACATCTCAATGGATAATAAACCAAATCAAATTGTTGGTATACATCTCAATGGATAATAAACCAAATCAAATTGTTGGTATACATCTCAATGGATAATGAACCAAATCAAATTGTTGGTACACATCTCAATGGATAATAAACCAAATCAAATTTGACAAGACTCGTCAGAAATGCCATCAATCGATTGTAACTGGTGTGTTTAAATGTAATACAATGAGAGGGGGTTGGGGTGGGGGTGGGAAGTAGTAACACTTTGCCAAGAATTCTAAGTTGGCATTCATTAACTCGTTTTGAAAATGCTCTTTAACTTTGTAAGAATGGCGAATTAAAAGATTCACTATTGATTCCAGAAGAACAAGTTGGTGACCTATGTCTTTTTCCAACTATAATCAAAAACATCATGCAGGTGAAGCCGTAAGCTGAACCATACGGGTCACTCAACAAATCAGCCCACCCCCAAATTATTAAAACCTTTTTGTGAACTTTAGAGAGAATTTGTAGAGACTCCATTCGCCAGAAATCGATTGGTTTGACGATCTGTCAGCCAGTCTGTCTGCGTGTGAGTTTGAGAGGATACAGTTTTACTACAACAATGTTATGTTATTGCATTACTTGAATACTGCAAGTCAGGGTTCACAACTGGTGCTCCACGGAGCCCTAAGGGCTAAGGGTTCCGCGTTCATTTCTCAGGGGCCCCGTGGCCGATCAAGGAGATAAATTAACATTATTAAATTGTGAGACATAGGGTGGGCCTATGGGGCTCCCCATAAAAATAAATTATTCTTGAAAGGCTCAGTGAGTCTAAAAGTTAGGGAACTGCTGCTCACTGTAATATAATCGAGCTTTAACTCTATACAGCCGTATTTTGTATCAGATTATAATGAAATAAATACATGATCCAATGTTACTAGCCCTAGCTTTGGTATCGTTCTTCATGCATTACGTCACATCAGTGGCATTACGTCCCATCAGTGGCATTACGTCCCATCCGTGGCATTACGTCCCATCCGTGGCATTACGTCCCATCCGTGGCATTACGTCACGTCAGTGGCCTTACGTCACGTCAGTGGCCTTACGTCACGTCAGTGGCCTTACGTCACGTCAGTGGCCTTACGTCACGTCAGTGGCATTACGTCACGTCAGTGGCATTACGTCACGTCAGTGGCCTTACGTCACGTCAGTGGCATTACGTCACGTCAGTGGCATTACGTCACGTCAGTGGCATTACGTCACGTCAGTGGCATTGCTCCTTGTTAGGCACAGCTTATAAACAAGCCGCGGGAAACCAAAATATTGTGTGTTAAATCACATTCCGGTACATAACAAAGTCAATGAAACAAATAATTATAAGAGTGTTGGACTGCGAGAAAGCTTAAAAGGAGACAAATGAAAGAACAAAAAAACATGACCACATTGACTGGTATTCGAAAGCATGCACAGTACATCAGATATATAACACCTTACATTACGAATCAGAGCCCTTGATGATATTGTAGGACTTTAATAATTTGGTTCCGTACCCGGCTCAGGAATTTGTATTGCTTATTTTAATTCAACACACTTTTAAGTTTGATCAAAGTGACCGAATTTATAAGGATTATTATCGAAACATAATCTCAATAAACTTCAATAACGCATGCCGGTCAAATGAAACGCAGTTTTATTATTTTTCAAATTAAATTTCCTATTTAATGTTTTGATCAAACTCATCATATTTATGAGTCCGACCAAAACCTTCAAAAACTCAATTGCCCCCCCCTCCCCCCCCCCCTTTTTGACCTTGATTAGCCCGGAAATAACTTTGAAGAAAGCGTGTTGCCTTCTTAACGAGCTAACAACCTACAAGCTCCCACATTAGACTCGCCTCTGTCATTGTCGCCGACGCTGTAAAGTTCATTCCAATGGACCGACCGTTTCTCACATCGAACTCGGGCCACAGTTGTAGCACGCTGATGACTTCCACCCTCCCCCCTCCACGGGAGTTGCGATGGGCAGCCGGGATAGAGAGGTGAGGAGGTACAAGTGCTTTAATAACATCAGAAGTCAGAAATGTGGCGACCGACCCTTTTGACAGGAGTTGTACAATTTCAACATGTACACAATTATTTACAACCTTGTTCCCTATTCGAAAAAAATAATAAATGCTAATTTAGAATTAGAAAGGCGAAACGTAAGTCTATTTACATCATCAGAGGACTAATTTTCTGACACAACATATGACTCTGTAGAAGTTTACATACTGGTTGCTGTATGATGGGAAAACAGCGAAATTGAAGGAAAACAATGATTTTTAGTGGTAGTTTTAAAAAAATGATCAGGTCATACAAATTGATAATTCCGTCAAAATATACATCGATTCATAATTCAATATTTTTTTTTTTTTTTTTTTTCTTTGCTGCTGAAGCCAATACTAGACGCCATCGATCGCAAGACGTACACTGACAGGCATCTCACTATCTTGGCTGCAGTGTAATGTACATCTTCTGCGATTGGAGAAATACAAAGACTACAACTGTCAAACAAAACAACAACAAAAATCCGTTTCCGTACATTGTTGATGGTGAGTCAATACAGAAACACGTCAAGTTCTCTGATCAAGGTCCAGCAATAAATTCTTATGTAAGTGTAAAGTAAAAAAAAAAAACTACATATCTATATAGGGCCCCACATTTGACAACAGTACAACCAAATGATCCGACTGCTCCTGACCGGTGCCCTGATCAACCTTATCAGCGGTAACGAGGCGGGGGCGCTCAGACGTTTCATTTATCAAGACTGCAACTTTCTTCCAGCCACCAAGGTCGTTAGGCGAGGCCGATTTGGTGGACCATAATATTTTGATCAATGGGACAGGGATACAACCAGACGACACATTAATGACCCGACTGGGTGCTTAAAGGGGGCTAGGGAGGAAAACGTCAATCTCTTGTCCTGAAAGAGTGCGAAGAAATTGTTCGTAGCCAGTGGACAGCCAATCATATTTGGTTGTTCTGTATTGTTTTTGTGTTGGTTTTTTTTCTTTCTTTTTTTCCTGATTATGGCTACAGGTGCTCATTTCTTGACAAAGAAAGTCAACAAGATTCAATTGTAAAAAAATACAATTTATTTTCATTTTTCTATCGGTTACGTTAATTTCTCTCTCTCTCTTAAGTTTCTGAACTACTTTCAATTTCTTGATGCTTCATCATTTGTCATGTCTGCTAACGAAGGCTCTTAGCCGAAACGCTCTACTGCAATTGTCCTGTGTTTTTATTTCAAGCGTTCACTTACCTTGTTCAACTGTTTCCTTCACACAGCTTGAACGCAGTCCTTCCTTTAGTACCCTCTGCTCTCTCACACACGGTCTCTTTGCCTATGAATTTCGATGTAAGCTAAGCAATGAGACACACAAGCAGGACCCCTGTAACGCCTACGGTCTTTTACTGGAGTTGATCTACCATTGAGACAAACACATACTGGAGTTTATCTACCATTGAGACAAACACATACTGGAGTTGATCAACCATTGACACAAACACATACTGGAGTTGATCAACCATTGAGACAATCACTTACTTGAGTTGATCTACAATTGACAGAAACACATATTGGAATGATCTACCATTGAGACAATCAAATACTGGAGTTGATCTACCATTGACACAATCTTCTACTGGAGTTGATCAACCATT
Source organism: Lymnaea stagnalis (assembly GCA_964033795.1). Lineage (NCBI taxonomy): Eukaryota > Metazoa > Mollusca > Gastropoda > Lymnaeidae > Lymnaea > Lymnaea stagnalis. The sequence goes on from CAXITT010000288.1 coordinate 282,296, forward strand.
GAGACAAACACATACTGGAGTTGATCTACCATTGAGACAATCACTTACTTGAGTTGATCTACCATTGACAGAAACACATATTGGAGTTGATCTACCATTGAGACAATCAAATACTGGAGTTGATCTACCATTGACACAATCTTCTACTGGAGTTGATCTACCATTGAGACAAACACATACTGGAGTTTATCTACCATTGAGACAAACACATACTGGAGTTGATCAACCATTGACACAAACACATACTGGAGTTGATCAACCATTGAGACAATCACTTACTTGAGTTGATCTACCATTGAGACAAACACATACTGGAGTTGATCACCCATTGACACAAACACATACTGGAGTTGATCAACCATTGAGACAATCACTTACTTGAGTTGATCTACCATTGACAGAAACACATATTGGAGTTGATCTACCATTGAGACAATCAAATACTGGAGTTTATCTACCATTGAGACAAACACATACTGGAGTTGATCAACCATTGACACAAACACATACTGGAGTTGATCAACCATTGAGTGATCAACCATTGAGACAATCACTTACTTGAGTTGATCTACCATTGACAGAAACACATATTGGAGTTGATCTACCATTGAGACAATCAAATACTGGAGTTGATCTACCATTGACACAATCTTCTACTGGAGTTGATCAACCATTGAGACAAACACATAGTGGAGTTTATCTACCATTGAGACAAACACATACTGGAGTTGATCTACCATTGAGACAATCACTTACTTGAGTTGATCTACCATTGAGACAAACACATATTGGAGTTGATCTACCATTGAGACAAACAAATACTGGAGTTGATCTACCATTGACACAATCTTCTACTGGAGTTGATCAACCATTGACACACACACATACTGGAGGTGATCTACCATTGAGACAAACACATACTGGAGTTGATCTACCATTGAGACAATCACTTACTTGAGTTGATCTACCATTGAGATAATCAAATACTGGAGTTTATCTACCATTGAGACAATCTTCTACTGGAGTTGATCAACCATTGACACACACAAATACTGGAGGTGATCTACCATTGAGACAAACACATACTGGAGGTGATCTACCATTGAGACAAACACATACTGGAGGTGATCAACCATTGACACAAACACATACTGGAGTTGATCTACCATTGAGACAATCACTTGACTGTAAAACTAACCATCGCAATTCAACGTGCACCCTCTCATCCGGTACATACATTACATTGCTACACTCTAGAGGTATCAATTGTATCTCAATAACAAGTACAGCCATTAGTCTCACCCAAAGAAGTGTGCTGTGCAACTTACTCGCCTTGTAATCCGTTTTGCAGTCCCGCTGTGGCGTTCAAGAAGTGCATTAATACCTAATCGTGCTAGATATTTTATTCATATTATCACTTTCCGAAGCTGTGATGGTGGTGGGGGGGGGGTGTCAAATTTCCAGCTTCTAACGTAGTGAGTGGGTTTAGTCTTTTTATCGCTAGACAGAAAGTGATAGGCATCTCAGTAGCTCTGTTACACAGGTTCTCAAGCGCCTTCAAGTCACGATCACATTCATATAGACGCAAAGTCCCTTACAACGATGTATTGAAGAAAAAAAGAAATACCTTTAAATAGGCTAAATTCTAGGAAAAGGAAAACATTTTAAAACGTAATTTACCAGAAAAATATCACTAACGACATACATTTAATGTAGTGAATGAAATTTTAACTCAAAATTTAAGACACCAATTTAAAAAAAAAATACTATTTTAAGATCACACCTACTCTTGGGCTATTTTTTTTTCATTGGGCGGACACAGACATCTCTTCGCAACCCTTTTTGAGGTCACCTCCAATGGGCTGCGAACCTCTGCTCCTCTGCTTGGAAGAATATAGTGACGGATTCGAAGCTAGAATGATCGATTGGTAATGTAAAAATAATAAAAAAAACTCATTAAGTGTCTTTTTTTTACAGGCGGTTACATCTGACTCTTGCTTTACATGCATATCTTTAGCTAACTATCAATGATTAGGGGATGCGCAGTGGGAAATGAAGCAACTAGTAGCAAGTGACCAACCTCTCAACTAACATTAACATTGTTTTTTTAAAATATAGACTATATCTTATTAGCCAATAGCCTTTATACACATTTAAAAATCAACTCTTTCGTAATTTAATTTAGACTATCTTTTAAATTAAATTAATTTTATTACAGGATTTCCCCGGATGAGGGGAAAACTTTATTCCCATTTTACCGGGATAAGCGAAATCCCGGGAAATTAGAGACCCCATTAGAGAACTTTATTGAAACCATTAATTTTGTGGTACTTAAATGGCATTAGCAGGGAATAATCTAATTATAAAAGTGTTGGACTGTGATAAAGCTTTAAAGTAGCTTTATTAGATACAAACAATTTATGTAGATAAAACAATATACGTTCAGCTTTAATGATGATACAGAATACAAAAAAATGGGACCAAGTTATACATGTTTATTTATATGTCATTTAGAACATCTGTGGAGAGAAAACTACAAAGGACCTTTCCAGGAATACTACAAGAAATAAATAGACGATTGTATAGAAATTACCAACATGGCTACAGCACAAATAGAAAGTTTTACTGACTTCATAGGAGATGTTCATGAAAAAATCAAATTCACTTCAACGATCTATAAGAGAACAGTCAAGTTTTTCAACATCAAAATTAACCTTAACGAGAACAAAATATCTACGTCGAGTCATCGTCCCCTCGTCATGCATGTAAAAATTCCATCCATTTTTCTCAATCGCTTAGGCTAAGAAGACTTTGCAGCAATGGTAAGGAATTTTGATAAAAGACGGCAGAAATGTTGGATTCGTTACGAAGTAGTTTATATTCTAAGCCAATTGTAGCAGCAGCTGTCACTCGAGTTAAAGGTATGACTAGACAGCTGTCTCTCAAATTAAATGAGTGACTAGACAGGATTTGTTTAAAGTAACTCGTTCTCACAGTGAGGATACGTCTAAATTTATTTTAACTTTTCATCCCCACAACCTAAAAGCTTTGTTTTCTAGTTCCCAAAAACCGGCCCATTCTTATGAGATTTTCAAAAAACCTCATACTTGTCTCCTTGTCTTAGGGACATGCTTGTTAGAAGCCACCTCCCAGCCACAAAAGCATAGACATGGACCAAAATGTTCAACCGTAGCCGCCGTAACACATGTCCCTACGTGACTACAGTTGAGAAGATCACCTTCCCTCTGGAAATATTCAGAATCAAATCGTGCCTTACCTGCACGAGTCGCAAGGTCATTTACACCACCCTTAGTAAAAAGTGTGGTAGATTATATGTAGGAGAGTTAGGGCGTCATCTTGGAGACCGTTCAAGAGAACTCTCAGAACACCTTTATAACATAAATAAACAAGCCTTTTGTCCAGTTTCCAAACGTTTCAATAGTACTAACCATATTGGAATTTTAGATATTCCAGTTACTGGTTATCGTATGAAAGCTATACATCGAGTATAATTTAAACGGAAAATAAATTAATAACGAGATTTGGTACGTTGACGCCATAGAGAATAAACCAAATGTTACTTCCTTTCCGTTCTTCTGAACTTTGTTTCTATCAGGGATTTGCGCATTCTCTTATCATTGTCTTTATTCTTTAGGTAAGATACATGCTTTCATATATATATATATATATATATATATATATTATATAAATTTAATGTATGCTTTTATGAATTTTTTCTCTGTACTGAAGAAGGCATTTGCCGAAACGTATACATTTGTATTCTACAGTGGCGTAGCTAGTGGGTGCGGACCCCACCCGGGGACGCCATCTCGGGGGGTGACACCAATTTAAAAATTGCCGATTCGCAGAACACGCACTGCTCGATCAAACCGATTTTCATAAAAATAAAAGGATAACAGATCAGAGAGAAATTTTACACACGTGTACCCAATCCCAATGCGTGCTTTATTTAAAGTTCAAAGGTTGATGTGTCAAAATGATTTAACTCCGATTGAAGTGTTCGGTAACGTTCGTGATGGACAGTAAGCAATATCTATCAGATAGATAAATAGTATCTAAATTCTGAGAAATAAAGCTTTCCAATTATATGAAATATGATGTGGTGGGACGCTTCTAAGTACATGAATTAAATCAGTAAAAAATAAAAACATTTAAAAACGACTTTTTACCCATTTATAAGTTATAAAAATAATGTTTTACAAAATGTTCTAATAACTTTTACTAATTAATTATAATGCATTTAATTTTTTTTAAAGGTTTTTTAAAACAAATATCTGGAAACCCAGAAATACTCAAAATTTATTATTTTTGCCGATTCGTCACTAGCACCGCCCTTTAACTTTTGAGCATGATTGTAGTACAGCACAAGATCTTATACGTGCTGTCTGTGATGCCACGTTTATCTGCTACTATTATCTTTGAGCTGATCTACTTGAGGAATTTATTCTTACACAGCAGTATCTACAGACTAAAAGCTTTACTTTTGACAAAGTGGCGATCAACCTAGAGGCCTTTAAAGATTTAGACAGAAAGTTTGAAGATCATTTTTTTTATTCCATCCCAAAAAAAAATTGTAATAAAATATATACTGAGTATTTTCTTTTCCTAACCAATATTAGCTTTGTTACCTAGAATAATTCAATAGCAGACAGATTGAAAGCAGGCGCTTTCGTCCCCCTCCCGATGTGTAGACGCCTCTGATTACAACACACGCCGTTTGAATGAAGAGTTGAACTATAGAAACCCTGATGAAACATAAGGGCCAAGACTAATGAAGAAATGTCCTAAAACAAACTATTTAAACTATAGAAACCCTGTAGAAACATAAGGGCCAAGACTAATGAAGAAATGTCCTAAAGAAACTATTTAAAAATGTCCTGCCTTACCAGGTGTATTTAGTGGCTTCGAAGAAAAAACATGTTTTCAGCTTGGCTTTTATGTTTACAAAGTCCATGTAATATTTAACACTAATATTAAATCCTTGAAAGCATCCAAACTATTTCCTTCTTTTTTTTTAAACTGTTGGCTTTCGTCTTTGTAAGCTTTACGTTCTTTGAGTATAAGGACTTCCTTCTCCTTATCTGATATTTTGTCCCGTCATGCATTTGAAGTGCTGATAAAAGAGAAGCCTCTTTTAGGTTCAGACTCCTTGGCTTTGCTGTTGGGTCAGGTTACTAAGACTGCCTACATCTGCTTTCAAATCATTGGTTTTTTGTGCAACACCTACACTTCATCTATCTCAAGTTTTCTTGAGAGAATCGAGCATTGTAATCTTTTGGCTACACAGAGTGTTCATACGCACTTTCGCCCTGTCTTTCTTGTATTTTACGAAATTTAACATTATTTCCTACTTTTAAGTAATTTTCGGGCATTAAATTTCGCCTTTAGTAGAAAGTCTTTTCAATTTAAAAAATAATTAATTATTAACGTGGAGAGCTGAGTAGAAAATTTCAACAAAACTGCTATGAGTAGGGGAACATCTGTGTTCCAATGAATTGGTTGTGATGATGTACTCATCATATTTTTCTTTATGAGCCAAGATGGTATCACACTTTAACTCGTTTTGTTTCACATATCAATCTGGGGACTCTGGTCCTGTTTCATACATCCCTCTGGGGACCCTGGTCATGTTCCATACATCACTCTGGGGACTCTGGTCCTGTTCCATACATCACTCTGGGGAATCTGGTCCTGTTTCATACATCACTCTGGGGACTCTTGTCCTATTTCATACATCACTCTAGGGACTATGGTCCTGTTTCATACATCACTCTGGGGACTCTGGTCCTGCTTCATACATAACTCTCGTGACTCTGTTCCTGTTTCATACATAACTCTGGGGAATCTGGTCCGGTTTCATACATCACTCTGGTGACTCTGGTCCTGTTTCATACATAACTCTGGGGACTCTGGTCCTGTTTCATACATCACTCTGGGGAATCTGGTCCTTTTTCATACATCACTCTTTGGACTAAGATCCTGTTTCATACATCACTCTAGGGACTCTGGTCCTGTTTCATACATCACTCTGGGGAATCTGGTCCTGGTCCATACATCACTCTGGGGAATCTGGTCCTGTTTCATACATCACTCTGGGGACTCTGGTCCTGTTTCATAATCACTCTGGGGAATCTGGTCTTGCTGCATATATCTCTCTGGGGAATCTGGTCCTGTTTCATACATCACTCTGGGGAATCTGGTCTTGTTTCATAGATCACTCTTGGGACTATGGTCCTGTTTCATACATCCCTCTGGGGACTCTGGTCCTGTTTCATACATCAATCTGGGGGCTCTGGTCCTGTTTCATACATCACTCTGGGGAATCTGGTCTTTTTTCATACATCACTCTGGGGACTCTGGTCCTGTTTCATACATCACTCTGGGGAATCTGGTCCTGTTTCATACATCACTCTGGGGACTCTAATCCTGTTTCATACATCACTCTAGGGACTATGGTCCTGTTTCATACATAACTCTCGTAACTCTGGTCCTGTTTCATACATCACTCTGGTGACTCTGGTCAAGTTTCATACATCACTCTGGGGACTATGGTCCTGTTTCATACATCACTCTGGGGACTCTGGTCCTGTTTCATACATCACTCTGGGACTATGGTCTTGTTTCATACATCACTCCGGGGACTCTGGCCCTGTTTCATACATCACTCTGGGGACTCTGGTCCTGTTTCATACATCACTCTGGGGACTCTGGTCCTGTTTCATACATCACTCTGGGGACTATGGTCCTGTTTCAAACATAACTCTCGTGACGCTGGTCCTGTTTCATACATCACTCTGGTGACTCTGGTCAAGTTTCAAACATCACTCTGGGGACTATGGTCCTGTTTATTACATCACTCTGGGGACTCTGGTCCTGTTTCATACATCACTCTGGGACTATGGTCCTGTTTCATACATCACTCCGGGACTCTGGCCCTGTTTCATACATCACTCTGGGGACTATGGTCCTGTTTCATACATCACTCTGGGGACTCTGGTCCTTTTTCATACATCACTCTGGGGAATCTGGTCCTGTTCCATACATCACTCTGGGGAATCTGGTCCTGTTTCATACATCACTCTGGTGACTCTGGTCCTGTTTCATATATCACTCTGGGGACTATGGTCTTGTTTCATACATCACTCTGGGGACTATGGTCCTGTTTCATACATCACTCTGGGAAATCTGGTCCTGTTTCATACATCACTCTGGGGAATCTGGTCCTGTTTCATACATCACTCTGGGGACTCTGGTCCTGTTTCATACATCACTCTGGGGACTCTGGTCCTGTTTATTACATCACTCTGGGGACTCTGGTCCTGTTTCATACATCACTCTGGGGACTCTGGTCCTGTTTCTTAATCAGTCTAGGGACTCTGGTCCTGTTTCATACATCACTCTGGGGAATCTGGTCGTGCTTCATATATCACTCTGGGGAATCTGGTCCTGTTTCATACATCACACTGGAGAATCTGGTCTTTTTTCATATATCACTCTTTGGACTAAGATCCTGTTTCATACATCACTCTGGGGACTCTGGTCCTGTTTCATACATCACTCTGGGGGGGCTCAGGTCCTGTTTCATACATCACTCTAGGGACTATGGTATTGTTTCATACATCCCTCTGGGGACCCTGGTCATGTTCCATACATAACTCTGGGGACTCTGGTCCTGTTCCATACATCACTCTGGGGAATCTGGTCCTGTTTCATACATTACTCTGGGGACTCTTGTCCTGTTTCATACATCACTCTGGGGAATCTGGTCCTGTTTCATACATCACTCTGGGGGCTCTGGTCCTGTTTCATACATCACTCTGGGGACTCTGGTCCTGTTTCATAATCACTCTGGTGAATCTGGTCTTGCTTCATATATCTCTCTGGGGAATCTGGTCCTGTTTCATACATCACTCTGGGGAATCTGGTCTTGTTTCATAGATCAATCTGGGGATTCTGGTCCTGTCTCATACATCACTCTAGGGACTCTGGTCCTGTTTCATACATCACTCTGGGGAATCTGGACCTGTTTCATACATCACTCTGCGGAATCTGGTCCTGTTTCATACATCACTCTGGGGACTCTGGTCCTGTTTCATACATCACTCTGGGGAATCTGGACCTGTTTCATACATCACTCTGGGGAATATGGTCCTGTTTCATACATCACTCTGGGGAATCTGGTCCTGTTCCATACATCACTCTGGGGAATCTGGTCCTGTTTCATACATCACTCTGGGGACTCTGGTCCTGTTTCATAATCACTTTGGGGAATCTGGTCTTGTTTCATATATCACTCTGGGGAATCTGGTCCTGTTTCATACATCACTCTGGGGACTCTGGTCCTGTTTCATACATCACTCTGGGGACTATGGTCCTGTTTCATACATCACTCTGGGGACTCTGGTCCTGTTTCATACATCACTCTGGGGACTCTGGTCCTGTTTCATACATAACTCTAAGGACTCTGGTCCTGTTTCATACATCACTCTGGGGAATCTGGTCCTGTTTCATACATCACACTGGAGAATCTGGTCTTTTTTCATATATCACTCTTTGGACTAAGATCCTGTTTCATACATCACTCTGGGGACTCTGGTCCTGTTTCATACATCACTCTGGGGGGGCTCAGGTCCTGTTTCATACATCACTCTAGGGACTATGGTATTGTTTCATACATCCCTCTGGGGACCCTGGTCATGTTCCATACATAACTCTGGGGACTCTGGTCCTGTTCCATACATCACTCTGGGGAATCTGGTCCTGTTTCATACATTACTCTGGGGACTCTTGTCCTGTTTCATACATCACTCTGGGGAATCTGGTCCTGTTTCATACATCACTCTGGGGGCTCTGTTCCTGTTTCATACATCACTCTAGGGACTATGGTCCTGTTTCATACATCACTCTGGGGACTCTGGTCCTGTTTCATACATCACTCTGGGGAATCTGGTCCTGTTCCATACATAACTCTGGGGAATCTGGTCCTGTTTCATACATCACTCTGGGGACTCTGGTCCTGTTTCATAATAACTCTGGGGAATCTGGTCTTGCTTCATATATCTCTCTGGGGAATCTGGTCCTGTTTCATACATCACTCTGGGGAAACTGGTCTTGTTTCATAGATCAATCTGGGGATTCTGGTCCTGTCTCATACATCACTCTGGGGACTCTGGTCCTGTTTCATACATCACTCTGGGGAATCTGGACCTGTTTCATACATCACTCTGCGGAATCTGGTCCTGTTTCATACATCACTCTGGGGACTCTGGTCCTGTTTCATACATCACTCTGGGGAATCTGGTCCTGTTTCATACATCACTCTGGGGAATCTGGTCCTGTTTCATACATCACTCTGGGGAATCTGGTCCTGTTTCATACATCACTCTGGGGAATCTGGTCCTGTTTCATACATCACTCTGGGGAATCTGGTCCTGTTTCATACATCACTCTGGGGAATCTGGTCCTGTTTCATACATCACTCTGGGGAATCTGGTCCTGTTTCATACATCACTCTGGGGAATCTGGTCCTGTTTCATACATCACTCTGGGGAATCTGGTCCTGTTTCATACATCACTCTGGGGAATCTGGTCCTGTTTCATACATCACTCTGGGGAATCTGGTCCTGTTTCATACATCACTCTGGGGAATCTGGTCCTGTTTCATACATCACTCTGGGGAATCTGGTCCTGTTTCATACATCACTCTGGGGAATCTGGTCCTGTTTCATACATCACTCTGGGGAATCTGGTCCTGTTTCATACATCACTCTGGGGAATCTGGTCCTGTTTCATACATCACTCTGGGGAATCTGGTCCTGTTTCATACATCACTCTGGGGAATCTGGTCCTGTTTCATACATCACTCTGGGGAATCTGGTCCTGTTTCATACATCACTCTGGTGACTCTGGTCCTGTTTCACACATCACTATGGGGACTATGGTCCTGTTTCATACATCACTCTGGGGACTATGGCCCTGTTTCATACATCACTCTGGGGAATCTGGTCCTGTTTCATACATCACTCTGGTGACTCTGGTCCTGTTCCATACATCAATCTGGGGATTCTGGTCCTGTTTCATACATCACTCTGGGGACTCTGGTCCTGTTTCATACATCACTCTGGGGAATCTGGACCTGTTTCATACATCACTCTGCGGAATCTGGTCCTGTTTCATACATCACTCTGGTGACTCTGGTCCTGTTCCATACATCAATCTGGGGATTCTGGTCCTGTTTCATACATCACTCTGGGGACTATGGTCCTGTTTCATACATCACTCTGGGGAATCTGGACCTGTTTAATACATAACTCTGGGGAATATGATCCTGTTTCATACATCACTCTGGGGACTATGGTCCTGTTCCATACATCACTCTGGGGAATCTGGTCCTGTTTCATACATCACTCTGGGGACTCTGGTCCTGTTTCATAATCACTTTGGGGAATCTGGTCTTGTTTCATATATCACTCTGGGGAATCTGGTCCTGTTTCATACATCACTCTGGGGACTCTGGTCCTGTTTCATACATCACTCTGGGGACTATGGTCCTGTTTCATACATCACTCTGGGGACTATGGCCCTGTTTCATACATCACTCTGGGGAATCTGGTCCTGTTTCATACATCACTCTGGGGACTCTGGTCCTGTTTCATACATCACTCTGGTGACTCTGGTCCTGTTCCATACATCAATCTGGGGATTCTGGTCCTGTTTCATACATCACTCGGGGGAATCTGGACCTGTTTCATACATCACTCTGGGGAATATGGTCCTGTTTCATACATCACTCTGGGGAATCTGGTCCTGTTCCATACATCACTCTGGGGAATCTGGTCCTGTTTCATACATCATTCTGGGGACTCTGGTCCTGTTTCATAATCACTTTGGGGAATCTGGTCTTGTTTCATATATCACTCTGGGGAATCTGGTCCTGTTTCATACATCACTCTGGGGACTCTGGTCCTGTTTCATACATCACTCTGGGGACTATGGTCCTGTTTCATACATCACTCTGGGGAATCTGGTCCTGTTCCATACATCACTCTGGGGAATCTGGTCCTGTTTCATACATCACTCTGGGGACTCTGGTCCTGTTTCATACATCACTCTGGGGACTCTGGTCCTGTTTCATACATCACTCTGGGGAATCTGGTCCTGTTTCATACATCACTCTGGGGACTCTGGTCCTGTTTCATACATCACTCTGGGGACTCTGGTCCTGTTTCATACATCACTCTGGGGAATCTGGTCCTGTTTCATACATCACTCTGGGGACTCTGGTCCTGTTTCATACATCACTCTGGGGACTCTGGTCCTGTTTCATACATCACTCTGGGGAATCTGGTCCTGTTTCATACATCACTCTGGGGACTCTGGTCCTGTTTCATACATCACTCTGGGGACTCTGGTCCTGTTTCATACATCACTCTGGGGAATCTGGTCCTGTTTCATACATCACTCTGGGGACTCTGGTCCTGTTTCATACATCACTCTGGGGACTCTGGTCCTGTTTCATACATCACTCTGGGGAATCTGGTCCTGTTTCATACATCACTCTGGGGACTCTGGTCCTGTTTCATACATCACTCTGGGGACTCTGGTCCTGTTTCATACATCACTCTGGGGACTCTGGTCCTGTTTCATACATCACTCTGGGGACTCTGGTCCTGTTTCATACATCACTCTGGGGACTCTGGTCCTGTTTCATACATCACTCTGGGGACTCTGGTCCTGTTTCATACATCACTCTGGGGAATCTGGTCCTGTTTCATACATCACTCTGGGGACTCTGGTCCTGTTTCATACATCACTCTGGGGACTCTGGTCCTGTTTCATACATCACTCTGGGGAATCTGGTCCTGTTTCATACATCACTCTGGGGACTCTGGTCCTGTTTCATACATCACTCTGGGGACTCTGGTCCTGTTTCATAATCACTTTGGGGAATCTGGTCTTGTTTCATATATCACTCTGGGGAATCTGGTCCTGTTTCATACATCACTCTGGGGACTATGGTCCTGTTTCATACATCACTCTGGGGAATCTGGTCCTGTTTCATACATCACTCTGGGGAATCTGGTCCTGTTCCATACATCACTCTGGGGAATCTGGTCCTGTTCCATACATCACTCTGGGGAATCTGGTCCTGTTTCATACATCACTCTGGGGACTCTGGTCCTGTTTCATAATCACTCTGGGGAATCTGGTCTTGTTTCATATATCACTCTGGGGAATCTGGTCCTGTTTCATACATCACTCTGGGGAATCTGGTCCTGTTTCATACATCACTCTGGTGACTCTGGTCCTGTTTCACACATCACTATGGGGACTATGGTCCTGTTTCATACATCACTCTGGGGACTATGGCCCTGTTTCATACATCACTCTGGGGAATCTGGTCCTGTTTCATACATCACTCTGGGGACTCTGGTCCTGTTTCATACATCACTCTGCGGAATCTGGTCCTGTTTCATACATCACTCTGGTGACTCTGGTCCTGTTCCATACATCAATCTGGGGATTCTGGTCCTGTTTCATACATCACTCTGGGGCTCTGGTCCTGTTTCATACATCACTCTGGGGACTATGGTCCTGTTTCATACATCACTCTGGGGAATTTGGTCCTGTTCCATACATCACTCTGGGAAATCTGGTCCTGTTTCATACATCACTCTGGGGAATCTGGTCCTGTTCCATACATCACTCTGGGGAATCTGGTCCTGTTTCATACATCACTCTGGGGACTCTGGTCCTGTTTCATAATCACTTTGGGGAATCTGGTCTTGTTTCATATATCACTCTGGGGAATCTGGTCCTGTTTCATACATCACTCTGGGGACTCTGGTCCTGTTTCATAATCACTTTGGGGAATCTGGTCTTGTTTCATATATCACTCTGGGGAATCTGGTCCTGTTTCATACATCACTCTGGGGACTATGGTCCTGTTTCATACATCACTCTGGGGAATCTGGTCCTGTTTCATACATCACTCTGGGGAATCTGGTCCTGTTCCATACATCACTCTGGGGAATCTGGTCCTGTTCCATACATCACTCTGGGGAATCTGGTCCTGTTTCATACATCACTCTGGGGACTCTGGTCCTGTTTCATAATCACTCTGGGGAATCTGGTCTTGTTTCATATATCACTCTGGGGAATCTGGTCCTGTTTCATACATCACTCTGGGGAATCTGGTCCTGTTTCATACATCACTCTGGTGACTCTGGTCCTGTTTCACACATCACTATGGGGACTATGGTCCTGTTTCATACATCACTCTGGGGACTATGGCCCTGTTTCATACATCACTCTGGGGAATCTGGTCCTGTTTCATACATCACTCTGGGGACTCTGGTCCTGTTTCATACATCACTCTGCGGAATCTGGTCCTGTTTCATACATCACTCTGGTGACTCTGGTCCTGTTCCATACATCGATCTGGGGATTCTGGTCCTGTTTCATACATCACTCTGGGGACTCTGGTCCTGTTTCATACATCACTCTGGGGAATCTGGACCTGTTTCATACATCACTCTGGGGAATGTGGTCCTGTTTCATACATCACTCTGGGTACTCTGGTCAATTTAGATTTTCCGTTCATCTCGTCTTTTTGGAAACCATGAGCGTTGGGTCCAGCCAGGACACATTTCTCAATTGTGGGTGAATGATAGAAGATTTTTTCATTAACTTCTTGAAACTGGCAATACAAAAGCTCGTATAATCTGATCTAAAACTGAATTTTTGTCTTTCAGAAAAACAACATTTATTTAGCTGGTATCCATGAGAATATTTTTCCTTAAAAAATCAAAGCTTGATATGGCTGCGACAGATTTGGCCGACGATATTTTCTTGCTCGATCAACATGGACATGAGAGACGGGACCAAGCTTCCCAGCTGAGCAGAACCAAACGTACGTCCAATGCACGTTGAACACGCGGTGGACTAAATATTGCCGAAATACCTCTACCAACGGTATCTAAGCGGTATATAGCGAGTTCCTTTGTGAAAACTCAAGGCAACACTGTTACAAAAATTCCTATAAAAATTGCGTGATATGTTTAAAGCATTAGAGATATAAATATGCTATTTTTCAGCTGTAAGAATTTCAGAAAGAATTTTTGAATAAATGAACTTATCTTCGCATTACATTAAAGAAACTAGAAAAGATTCAGCAACATTAAAATTGTATATCTGTTGCGTATCGTTGTAAGGGTAGGGAATTTAATCTCTTATTTTAATATATATGGCTCGTAACAAACAGTGCACAACAAAGGACGATGCCATCAATTCAATACAGTGATACAGAAACGAAACCCAAACTACGGCTAATTACAACTAATAATTTATCAAGCTAAATTTACAATACAAAAACCAAATATAATAAAATTAAGGCTATCGACTTACAGTTAAGCAATGAACACGTACCGGTGCAATGTTGAAAAGGGTACACACACACACATAGTAAATATTAATATACAAATCTTCGTCTCGCATCGTAATAGTCAAGACTCTCTATATCGCTCTAGCTCTCCTTCTATCTCTTTCTCCCTCTATCTCTCTCACTCTCTCTCACAATGTCGATGGGCGTATTTATAGCCTTTTTAATGACTTTTCCCTAGAAAGGGGTTCAGCGTTGTATCCGTGCCCAGAGCCGTCTGGAACGTTCTTAAGAGTTCTATTTCTACAGATTTTAGACTTTATTTGTAATCAAGGTCAAGGGAGACAATTTGTAATATAGCCACACCCCATGGCTTGCCAAACTTGGGGTCACCCAGAGTTCATGCACGAGGGTTTCACACTGTAAAGAAGGACGCCTCTCGTAGCAATATCATTCAATGTTTAATTCGCTAAGGGAATTGATAAAAAGGTTTAAGGTAGGCTTTTCTCTCGTCATCCGCGACTTTATTTTACCCAAACTTAACTTCTGATTATCGTGCCTTATATTAGTTATATCTTATAACCAACTACAGGCATATTTAATATTTCATACTGTTCAACAGATTTGAAGGACTTCAATAGAAGACGCACGGGTGTCGGTAATTCTAATCGAAAAAATGTTAACAAAG
The DNA here is from genome assembly GCA_964033795.1 of Lymnaea stagnalis. Taxonomy (NCBI): domain Eukaryota; kingdom Metazoa; phylum Mollusca; class Gastropoda; family Lymnaeidae; genus Lymnaea; species Lymnaea stagnalis. The sequence goes on from CAXITT010000288.1 coordinate 297,385, forward strand.
GCCAAAAACTGTGACCACAGAATGTGTAAACCTAGAAAAATGTAAATGCCAACAAATGTGACCACAGAATGTGTAAACCTAAAAAATTGTCAACAAAGGCCAACAAATGTGACCACAGAATGTGTAAACCTAGAAAAATGTTAACAAAGGCCAAAAAATGTGACCACATAATGTGTAAACCTAGGAAAATGTTTTAAAAATGCCAACAAATGTAACAACAGAATGTGTAAACCTTGAAAGATGTTAACAAAGGCCAACAAATGTGACAACAGAATGTGTAAACCTAGTTGAAACAGGCGCAGTTACTATGTGATCGCTCACTTTTTAAAAAAAAAATTTATGTGATTGGCTTAAAGAAAACTACCAACCAATCAACAGATTTCTTCCTTGCAGGGTAATCAAAGAATCATTAAAAAATGCGCACTGCAACTTTCAGTTACATGGAAATATCATTTTTATTTTCTTTGTGACACTGGCTCTGGCCTGGCCCTGGAATGTATTAAAAACATTATTTTAAAAAATCTCAAACTTCAAAAACCTTCAAAGACCGTGCGAACCCTGCTTGAAAGGTTATCTATTTTTATCGTCTGCACACGTGCGTACTTCCAAAACAAATTTATCAATAGCCTGCCAGCCCTCCCATTGGTCGACTCTAAACTGTTTTACCTGATTTCATGTGGACGACAACCCAGCGGTCGTACTTACTGCCGCCACATTCTGGTACCCTAATTACAATCAGTTTGCATCTCAGAGATTTACCCTTCTCTTACTAGATCGTCCTCTCCCCTGATTTCTATTGTATGGTTAATTTCCATTATAATGCTTATATTCCCATGTATAACTCGATCCATCTGATCCGGGCCTGCCAATCCAACATAAAGATAACTATTCAGATTGAGCTCAGGGATTGGGATCCAGCTAGGGACTTTTTAAATAATCAACTTCAAAACCCAAATAGATTTGTAAAAATTCAACGCCTTTGTAATTATTGATTTTAACCTTGTTTGGGGTAAAAAGTCTTTAAGTTCGACGATCCCATGATTAGCCATAGTGTTTAGGCCGTTGTATGTGCAACGACAGCCCCATGACGCCTATTTCAAACTTTGGCAAAGACCACAGTCACGCCGAGGAAGTAGCTCATTCAATTGTCATTAATTTTGTGTGAAATGCGTTTATAAATTTTAGTCCTTAAATCTATGTTTAGAAATGTGCATGAGGATTGGCGATGATTTCATTTCTTAAACTCGAAACTGCTTGTTCTCGCTTAGTCTCCAATGATGGGCTGCGCAGTCGATGAAATTAAACCTACAACCCTATGACGGATTTCTGACTCTTAATATGGATATATTTTTACTTAGAATCACGTCTAATAACATATTTTGAAATGAAGATTCAAGACGGAGTCAAACAAACAAACCAGTTCAAAATCCTGTAAAAACACAGTGAAAATCGATATCACGGCCGCGGTCTTGTTAGACAATGTGTGTAAACACTTTTTTAAGGTGTTTAGAAAAAAAATTGTATAAACTAATATTGACATATTTTCTGTCCAGCGTTACTGTGTCTGTATTCAACTTTAAGATCAAATCAATTTAAATGTTTGGATAGCAAAATACGCAAGAGCCCCAGACGTCTCGCTGTTTGATAAATACAAAGCCAATATTATCTTTGATATTAGGCGCCTCGATACTTTTGTACGAACGATCTCCGACCGGGTCCACGAAGGAAATGGCTAATGGTTTTATGTTTGTTTCACACGGAAGTGAGCTGTGTGTGGCATTTAGGCGTGTGTGGCAGTGAGTCAGTGAGCCGTGTGTGGCAGTAAGTCAGTGAGCCGTGTGTGGCAGTAAGTCAGTGAGCCGTGTGACTCAGTGAGCCGTGTGTGGCAGTAAGTCAGTGAGCCGTGTGAGTAAGTGAGCCGACACTCAGTCACTCGGCACACACCGTCACTCGGCACACACCGTAACTCCCGTGTGTGGCAGTGAGCCGTGTGTGGCATTGAGCCGTGAGTGGCAGTGAGCCGTGTGTGGCAGTAAGTCAGTGAGCGTGTGAGTCAGTTAGCCGTGTGAGTCAGTGAGCCGTGTGTGGCAGTGAGCCGTGTGTGGCAGTGAGCCGTGTAAACTTAAAAATAATTCAACTTTTAATATAAACAAAAATCATTTGATCAATTTTTTTTAAAAATGTCTGTTCATTTTCTAACGTTGCTTCATTTCACGAGACGGAAATCAAGATGGGGAGGGGGGGGGGGGGGAGGGAGACGAGACTCTATTTTTTAGCTTAGTTATTTATTGCTCATCCCTTGGTCAGATCGAAACTCACGAGCTCACTAGCTGACTGTTTAAATCTCCCCCCGAAAGTGCGGCGAGGCTTCCTGCATGCGGTGTTCACTCAATTTATTGCCACTGAGCGTCCGGACAGTGCCCGGGTGAAGGCGGTAAATCAGAATCGTATTGAGTCTTTCCGAGGCCTTGGAGCTGGCTATTCAGTTGGCGTTTCCATGAGAATGTAAAGAAGATTAACTTTACAGAAGGTTTTTCCTGCAGCGCTGTACTCATTAAAAAAACAACAAAAAAGCGCTCTCAGATTGCGTGGGATGGTTGCACAGAAAGGTAGGGCTGCGAGAGACACTGCTTGCAACAGCCATTGTTACCGTCCTTAGTTTAGTGCGTGGGATGGTTGGACAGAGAGGTAGGGCTGCGAGAGACACTGCTTGCAACAGCCATTGTTACCGTCCTTAGTTTAGTGCGTGGGATGGTTGCACAGAAAGGTAGGGCTGCGAGAGACACTGCTTGCAACAGCCATTGTTACCGTCCTTAGTTTAGTGCGTGGGATGGTTGCACAGAAAGGTAGGGCTGCGAGAGACACTGCTTGCAACAGCCATTGTTACCGTCCTTAGTTTAGTGCGTGGGATGGTTGGACAGAAAGGTAGGGCTGCGAGAGACACTGCTTGCAACAGCCATTGTTACCGTCCTTAGTTTAGGAGACGTGGGCAGCTGCAACATTTATTGACAATACATTTATCAATGTACACCCCGTTAGATCGTTAACGAACCCATAACGTGAGTGTAATGAGTACGTCGGATGATTTATTTTTAAAGAAAGATATTATTGAAGCATGACATGAGAGAACACATTATTGAAACATTTGGAAACGTTGCATGGTGAAAAAATATTACTACCATCTAGAGCAGGGGTGTCAAACTCAATCGCTCAGCGCGCCAAAATTCAAATCACATGTAAGGTTTCGGGTCGAACAGGATAAACATTCAATAAGCGGAAAATTCATGTTATTTTAAACAAATTTTATAAATGGAAACATAGCAAAGTTTTAATAATCAAAAATCATTGGCATAACCATTTTAGTTATTAAGCCAATTTGTCAGAGCTGGATGTTTGGCACATTTGCTTGGCTACAAGTTCGTTTATGCTGGGAGTAACGTTCTGTGTCATTGAGATTCTCATGATGGACTGCAAGTGTTTATGATTGAGACGACTACTTTGTGATGTTTTGTTAATTTCCATCACAAGAAACAGGTGCTCGCACATATATGTGATGCCTAACATGCTCAAGGTTTGAGCCGCATGTAGACGAAGCTGTGGCATCTTTTCATGAATGAAACGAGTGAGCTGTGCAGTCCACACAGTGTCGTACTTTGCCTTTAGTGTCCCACTACACTGCAGCTCTATTAGCCCCATTTGCAAATTTACAGGTTCAGTTTCCACGTCTTTGACAAATGGGTTAAGAAACAGCTCGAAAATACATTTCTGTGCTTCAAAGTCACAAAAGGCCGTGCGAATTCGGCGCTAAGTAAGATAAGTTTTTCAGCAAAGTGTGCATTGGAAAACAACACAGCATCGACTTGGATATAGTTGTAAGCCGGTCAAGACAGTACAATTGTACGGCGGGCCATATGTGGCCCACGGGCCTTGAGTTTGACACATGTGATCTAGATTAATCTAGAATCAAAAAGGGGGGGGGGGGGGTTCTATCGGTGGTTCAAAGTGATTTCATGTCTCCTGAAAGCCAATTCAATTTACAAGGAAAAAGGTGTGTGTGGGGGTGAGAGAGAGAGAGAGAGAGAGAGAGAAACAGAAAGGGAGGCAGATAGGGAGAGAGAGAGATGAAAAAAAGAAAGAGAGAGAGAGAGAGAGGGAGAGATTCTATGTGATTTCATTTTGATAACCTTTCACAATGCACCGTTAACAATGTATAATCTCTCTCTGTGTCTCTTAATTGATTATGTTATTGTGTGTGTTGTCTCTTAATTGAATATGTTATTGTGTGTGTTGTCTCTTAATTGAATATGTTATTGTGTATGTAGTCTCTTAATTGAATATGTTATTGTGTGTGTTGTCTCTTAATTGAAAATGTTATTGTGTGTGCTACAGCTCACCACCCCCACCCGACCCACACACAAATTATAATTTAAAGCAGCACTCTGTTTGCCCTCTCTACCACCGCCGTGCTCGGGAACTCCATTTCCAGCCAGCTCTTGGAACAAGACGCCGAGTCTAACAGTTACATTCTATTACAGGCGGCCATCAACGATCGTTCAATTAAACACACCGGTAACACAGTCAGGCCATACTGGCAGATCGTCAGATGAATGGCCGAGGTCCAGAAGGTTATCTCCGGTCTGGGGGCTTATGACTGGCACGAAAATAGCCATTGTGAGGAAACAATACAGAGTCCTTGACAACTCATTAAAAGTCTCCGAGAATAGTCTTTTTGAGATCGCGGAGCCCACAGCGCATGAAATTTTATTATGAGAATAGTAATTCATGGTAAAAGCTACCTTGAGAATAGCAATATATATGGTTGAATAATTAAACAATCCCTAAATACAAAGTTTTTTTCATAAAAATCCTTATGCATTTTTGTTTGCATTTATGTAATTTTACGTGATTTACCATTTATTAAGAAGCGGTTCGGTATAAGTTTAAACATCTGTCGAAAACACATTTCATATTTCCTACATTTTCTCCTTCAAAAATAAATACATTTTAAGTTTACGGCATACCCAAAGACGTCACAATATATAAAATACATAGCAACAGCTACATGTTAATCTCTACACCAAAGTACGCACCAATTTAACAAATCATTACCATACATCTCCACTTGATAAAACAGGGGCGAAAATAACATTTTTAAGGGTTCGGGTATGGCTGAAAATGTGAAAGAATGTGCCTAGTTTCAACTGGATAGGATGACGGGAAGTGGATCAATTAGCCTTCCAAAGATTTTTTCACAAAGAAACAAACCAAATAAGCAAATTTAATATAAAGGATTTAAAAAGTGAAGGGTGTGGCAGGAGAGGCAAAACAGTTGTGTTTTTTTAGCACTTGTTGCATTTCATATTTAGGGGAATTTCCATCGGAATAGATGCTGCTTGTTTTCATTCATCCTATAGAAACTTAAGACTTTCTGCAAACATAATTAATATTTTATTGACCCCTGAGTACTTGTATATTACTGATGTAAGTTGTTCCTTTATATTCTCATAAAGCTTTTTTTTTCCTTCGTCTTAAGCCACACCTTACTTCATTTGAATTTAAGAAAGAAGAGTCAGTTATTTTTTTTTTTTAAATAAACAATTTTTGATTAATAATACCAAACCAATCAACCTGTATAAAGGTAATCTCAATGTTTATTTGTTTACCTTGCAAGGTAAGATCGGTGAAAGTAGTTGAAAAGTTTGTCGACACTAGAAATAAAAACAGCTTTTATGGCACGCAGTTACACTTTAAAAACGTGCACGGGCAACATTCCGAGGCGGCCCCAGACATTCATTAAAGCCCAATCAAAACAAGTGTGTTGCTGGATAGACCATTAGTACACGATCGGCACCTTTAGATTCATCAGCGCACGATAGACACTCACATCTAATCTCATTTACCAGGACCCGCATTAACCACCAAGCAGACTAAACATGTGTTCAGTGGACCAGGGCCAGAGAGGGCGCCTCAAAATTAAGAGAGGAAAAAAAAAATTGAAGCGGGCATTCTGAAAAGTATTATGTTTTCCCTGATTTTATTAGTAATTTTGCGAAAATGAAATGCAGTTTCACACAAACTTGAAGTGTGCGCCGGTATCCATTTAGCGATCATGCTTTGTAGTGCTCGGGGTTGACGTACTGCCTTACACTGAGTCTTACATCGGCCTAATGTGTGCGCTTGTGTAATCCTAACAGTCTAATTATTGTACGTAATATACGGCCACGTGGTTATGTCTTAGATAGACAACACGTGTGCGACCTTATAATTGTGATAGGCAAGGATCTAGATTTGTATTGATAACTCAATCTTTGAATACCTGGGGGGTCACCATGCGTAAATACGTGCAGGATATTTGCGAACATAGATATTTTAAGATTTTACTAGACACCCTCACGTCTCATGGATGAAGGGCGCAAAAGTGTGTACTGCTCTCATAAGATAAACCCCGCATCATGAATTCTGTGATAATAAAATACTATTATTGGATTATTTTGCGTGTCCTTTAGATGCTCATGTTGGATCAACTATTTTAACGCTATTATGAATGACATATAACGTAAAGAGTTATCCCACGTGTTCCTTGAATGTGTGTCATACTTTGGATAAACTATGAAACATTCGATAAACAGAGTTACCCACCGTGTGTATTGTTATTTATATATAACTAGCCGATATGCTCTGCGTGGGCTTGGATTGCACCAGGACCCCGATCCTGGTGGGACCAGATCCCAATGTGACCCCAATCCCATTTTGACGCCGATCCCGGCGCAATCCCATTTCCAGGTATGATCCCAATCCCGGTGGGATCCAATTTTCTTGTGGCTCCGAATCCATGAGGAATCCAGATCCCGGTGGTATCCCGATACCGTCGGTATCTCGATTCCGATTGGGTCCCGATCTTGATGATGCCCCATGGGCTACCAATCCCGTTAGCATACCGTTCTCTATGGGATCGCGTTTCACGTAGGGACCCTCTTTTCCAATTCTATTCCGTTTCCCTATAGGGTCCCGATCCCGGTTTGATCCCATTACCCGATGGCATCGCGTTACCGATGGGTTCCAGTATACTAATGGATTTCGCTCCCCATTAGGATCTTATTCCTCTATGGGATCATGATCAGTGCGATTTTGTTCGAATAAGCTTTTAGATCACGTTATATAACCCCTTAGAACAGGGGTCGATAACCTGTGGCTCGCGAGCCAGATGTGGCTCTATTGATGGCTGCATCTGGCTCGCAGAAAAATGTTCGATTGAAAAAAAAAATTCATTAATGGTAAGAAATACTCATTATTGATTAGCAGCAGCATAACAATGGTATTAAAAAGAATTCAGAGACATAATTATTGCATTTTTTTAGTGTTGAAATTACACAAAATGCACACATTTACTTGAATTTTTAGTTTTAAACATAATGTATGGCTCTCACAGAATTAATTTTCAAAATATGTGGTGTCCATGGCTCTCTTAAACAAAAAGGTTCCAGACCCCTGCCTTAGAACCAGGGCCGGCCCTAACAATTGCGGGGCCCTATGCGAAACGGATTGCGCGGGGCCCAGTCTGGGTCGGGATAAGGATAATAAGTGAAAATTAATATTTTGTATAATAAAATAAAGTGCGGCCGCATAGGTTGCTTAGAACAATATAGAACCTTCTGGAAGATTCTAAATTTAATTTCATATGCTCCATTAAATCTGTAAAAAAACAAAGTTTTCTAAATAATTATTTTTCAAATACGAAATATTAAACAACTAATTTGCACTACTGTAAAAATAGTACATTTAAATTTAAAAAGGGGCCCCGTTGGGGGCCAATTTAATAAAGTACCTTTTTAGTCATGTCTGAGATGGGGGAGGGGGGCTATAAAAATCATTCAGATAAATTATAGAATTAAAATTTTAAATTTGTCCCATTAAAAGCGGTTTAAAAATGCCATAGATATAGCTTTTTAAAATTTTCGAACTTTCTGGCAAATTCTAGAATGGAAATTATTAGTTTTAAATCCACCGATATTTCAATACAGACAATGAAGGGTATTGCTACAACGCTAGGCCTATATCCACCAATCCACATAGAAACTATAGTGTTGTCTAAGCCTATTCATATTCATATAGCTTATTAAGAAAAAATGAAAAGGGGGCCCCGGCCCCAGAGGGATGGATATTATGAGTTCAGTACCCTTCGGTATTAGAATATGGATAGTTAAGTGTATGTGTAATAAGTTTGGTCAAGATCCATCCATTTCTGTGGGAGTATTTGTTTCTAATTATTGTTATATAGCTCATATGGGAAAAAACTGCATTTTGGGCCCCCGGCCCCAAACGAAATGTTATAAAAAGTTCTTAACCCCTTAAGAGTTCCTTCTGGATCATGATGGATGTATGTGCCAAGTTTGGTCAAGATCCATCAATCCATGTAAAGCCTTTGTAGAACAAACAGACAGACACCGCCACAAACATTCACTTTTATCTACTAGCCTATATGTCCGGCCTGGCCCGGGATTGCATTAGGATACCATCCCGGTGTCACCCCGATCCCGGTGGATCCATTCAAGGTTAGGATCCCGATCCCGGTGGGATCCCGTTTTCTGATGGAATCCTGATCCCGTTGTGATAACGTCTCGTATAAAAAAAAATTGCTCAGTGGTACTGATAGAACATTAAACTCCGGGACAGTATGGAAATGAAAAGAGCTAAGTAACATTTCAATAATCCCTTAGATCCTATTATATATCCCCTTGGAACAATTTAGAACTTTAGGAACATTTGATATTGAATTTAAAAACCTGCTCGAAACATGTGTAAAAACTACTTTTCTAATTATGTTTCGAATACGATAAAAATCTTCAAGAAATGCCATAATTATAATCATTTTTCTTTTAAGTTAATCGAGGGGCCCCGGGGGCCCATTCCATAACTTTACCGATTGAATTGTGCCTGAGATAAGGGGCCCTATAAAAATCAGACAGATAAATAATTAAAAGTTGAAATTTAAAATGTGTCCCATTAAAATCTACTTAAAAATGCCATAGCTAAAGCTTTTTAAATTTATCGAACTTTCTAGAATATTCTAGATTGGATATTATTAGTTTTAACGCCACTGATATTTCAATACGAACAATGAAGGGTATTGCTACCACGCTAGGCCTATATCCATCATTGCACATAGAAACTATAGTATTGTCTAAGCCTGTGTGTATTTATATAGCTTAAATAAGGAAAAATGAAATGGGACCCCTGGTCCCAGAGGAATATATATTATGAGCTCAATACCCTTCGGTTTTTAGTATGGATAATCAAGTGCATATGTACTACGTTTGGTCAAGATCCATCTATTCATGTAGCAGTATTTGTTGGTATTTTATTTATATAGCTCATATAAGGAAAAAACGAATTCAGGCCCCCGCCCCAAACGGAATGTTATAAAAAGTTCATAACCATTTAAGAGTACCTTCTGTATAATGATGTATAATGCGCCAAGTTTTGTCAAGATTCATCAATCCATGGAAAAACGTATGTGGAACAAATCCAGCCAGCCACAAACGTTCACTTTTATAATTAATATATGATATGATATGATATGATTAAATGTTTTTCACTTTAAATAACTTGTATATATGCATATTGTCTTACTTATTCGGCCTTTGATTTCGCTTTTACCACACACTTAGAATTATCAATAAAGAGCTTTTTTCCCCAAGAAATGAATTTCTTAAGTTTCTAATGAAATATTTAAAACTATCAGTTACTCACCACTCGGCTACATATCATATTACAAAAGAGAAAACACTGACCCTACCAAATATAAAAAAAAAGTGACATGGCGGCCCAACTTCCTGCTACAGCTGAAATAATGACGAATGGACATCGGGTCATGAGATCCTTGTGAGAGAGAAGCGTTGTCGAATATTTTCTATAGCTGATCTAAATCAAGGCCCATTAAAAAAAAAAGTAGCATTTGATTGTTGCCTAAAATTAAATCGAGAATGCAGCTTTACCATTTTAGAATTAATTTAAATGTATATTTTATTGAAATTTCCTCACATTTTATGGAAATTCTAAACCAGCTCCAAGCTCCAGACATGGTGCCGCGTCAGACATGGTGCCGCGTCAGACATGGTGCCGCGTCAGACATGGTGCCGCGTTAGAAAATTGCGGCACACAAAAAAAGACAGGAATTACGTTAATCGGAAATGAAGGGTGGACTGGGAAGGCTGTAGGTTTATTAGCTGATAAATAGATTTACTGACTGTGTAACGTACAACAATCCACGGAGAAAATGTATTATAGCGGTACTACCGGTACCACCACACCGGTACCACCCTATCGGTACCACCATATCGGTACCACCGTATCGGTACCACCACACCGGTACCACCACACCGGTACCACCCTATCGGTACCACCCTATCGGTACCACCCTATCGGTACCACCACACCGGTACCACCATATCAGTACCACCTTACCGGAACCACCATGCCGGTACCACCACACCAGTACGACTATAACGGCATCGCCATACCTGTACTATCATACCGGTACCACCATGCTGGTACCACCATTTCTGTACCGCCATTGAAGTACTACCATAAATATCCATAATAATTAATTTGTTTTAAAGTGGTAAAAATAATTCGTAGGCAACAAACAAACTATTTCTTGAATAAAGCTGTCGCTACTTAGGTACCCATAATGTTCAGTGGGAACAACGGATGTTCGGAATGGCAAAAACCTGCTAACATACTAAGGGTTACCATTAGTCTTCAGATGAACAAAAGAGAGCCCTCAAAATATTCATTCGATCCGGTTACCGAACCGTAGCTGGCGCCCATGCCACGCACATGTGAAGTCGTCTACTGATAAAAGTGAAGTTAAACGGCATAAATTAGTGTTCTTATTGCAAAAAATTTCAACAATGCACTTGTATCAAGTGAGTTTTCAGTACACATTATATTAAACTGACTAATTCTGGCGTACAATATCAGAATCAGGACCAAAAAAATATTAAAAAGCGACAAATGAAGTCATTGTTTTATAGTTGTGTTGGTGTTTGACAGATAACTGAAGGCCATTGTTTTTTTAGATGTGTCAGTGTTTGACAGACAAATGAAGTCATTGTTTTATAGTTGTGTTGGTGTTTGACAGATAACTGAAGGCCATTGTTTTTTTAGATGTGTCAGTGTTTGACAGACAAATGAAGCCATTGTTATACAGTTGTGTTGGTGTTTGACAGACAACTGAGGTCCAATGTTTTACAGCTGTGATGGTGTTTGACAGACATTTGAGGTCTATTCTTTTATAGCTGTGATGGTGTTTGACAGACAAATGAAGTCATTGCTTTATATGTGTGATGGTGTTTGACAGACAACTGATATCCATTGTTTTATAGCTGTGATGGTGTTTGACAGACAACTGAGGTCTATTCTTTTATAGCTGTGATGGTGTTTGACAGACAAATGAAGTCATTGCTTTATATGTGTGATGGTGTTTGACAGACAACTGAGATCCATTGTTTTATAGCTGTGATGGTGTTTGACAGACAACTGATGTCCATTGTTTTATAGCTGTGATGGTGTTTGACAGACAACTGAGGTCCATTGTTTTACAGCTGTGATGGTGTTTGACAGACAACTGATGTCCATTGTTTTATAGCTGTGATGTGCTTGACAGACAACTGATGTCCATTGTTTTATAGCTGTGATGGTGTTTGACAGACAACTGAGGTCCATTGTTTTACAGCTGTGATGTGTTTGACAGACAACTGATGTCCATTGTTTTATAGCTGTGATGTGCTTGACAGACAACTGATGTCCATTGTTTTATAGCTGTGATGGTGTTTGACAGACAACTGAGATCCATTGTTTTATAGCTGTGATGGTGTTTGACAGACAACTGAGATCCATTGTTTTATAGCTGTGATGGTGTTTGACAGACAACTGAGATCCATTGTTTTATAGCTGTGATGGTGTTTGACAGACAACTGAGATCCATTGTTTTATAGCTGTGATGGTGTTTGACAGACAACTGAGGTCCATTGTTTTACAGCTGTGATGTGTTTGACAGACAACTGAGATCCATTGTTTTATAGCTGTGATGGTGTTTGACAGACAACTGAGGTCTATTCTTTAATAGCTGTGATGGTGTTTGACAGACAACTGAGATCCATTGTTTTATAGCTGTGATGGTGTTTGACAGACAACTGAGATCCATTGTTTTATAGCTGTGATGGTGTTTGACAGACAACTGAGATCCATTGTTTTATAGCTGTGATGGTGTTTGACAGACAACTGAGGTCTATTCTTTTATAGCTGTGATGGTGTTTGACAGACAACTGAGGTCCATTGTTTTACAGCTGTGATGTGTTTGAAAGACAACTGAGGTCTATTCTTTTATAGCTGTGATGGTGTTTGACAGACAACTGATGTCCATTGTTTTCTAGCTGTGGTGGTGTTTGACAGACAACTGAGATCCATTGTTTTATAGCTGTGATGGTGTTTGACAGACATTTGAGGTCTATTCTTTTATAGCTGTGATGGTGTTTGACAGACAACTGAGGTCCATTGTTTTACAGCTGTGATGGTGTTTGACAGACAACTGAGGTCCATTGTTTTACAGCTGTGATGTGCTTGACAGACAACTGATGTCCATTGTTTTATAGCTGTGATGAGTTTTGACAGACAACTGAGGTCCATTGTTTTACAGCTGTGATGGTGTTTGACAGACAACTGAGATCCATTGTTTTATAGCTGTGATGGTATTTTTTAGCGTCAAACGTCAAGAAGCCTCCAGCTGCCGAAACAGATTCATTGTTTTGCTAACCTGGTGTTTCGAAAAATGTGGTAATTTTGGTGGATGACGTTTCCCAAGAACCCTATTAACATTCTTGGATGTTTCGACATGCTCCTTTAAATCAAGTGCCCCCTTATTGGACACGGAGATATTAGTGCCGCTTCCAAATGTCAAACACTCAGATTCCCAGTCATATCTACCTGCACTTAAACCTGGGTATGAGATTTTCAGTGCGTTTGTTAAAAAAACACTTAATTTTAGGAGTTTTTTAAATCAAATATTTTTTTAAATTTTTCTTGAAAAATTAAATCTTCATCAAATATCATGAGCTCGTGTTATCGTTATGTTTACAAATATGTCTTTCGGAACCAGATGTTTCGGTGTCAAACTTAGTAACCCTTACCATTGCACTAAACTGTGGTGGTATACAACACAGAACAGAATAGTAAATAAAACAGAACAGAAAAGTATAAAACACAGAACAGAAAAGTATACAACATGGAAAAGTAAGTAAGGAGGAATCGATCGGTGGCGGACATGGAAACAACACGGACAAATGCTATGATTCGGGAAAGGCGCCTGGATAGGCGCCTAAAAAGAGGACATCTGCGGGGGAAACCCGTATGCATGGTAACCCTCACACATAGGGATATTTTCTCCTGTACTTCAGTTTAAATTTCTCTAACTATATCTGACTATTCGTCCAATACGGTTATAGCTTGGTTTAAAACTGAACACATTAATTCTTCTGGGATCCCGCAAAAGAAATTATAATACTTTTCCTGGATCCGCCACTGCCTTAATCGGTCTCGTCAAAACTCTCTACGAGCTAGCACAAGAACATAAAAACATTACTCCTGTTCACGTTTGGTTTAATGGGCTAATTATCTATGCATAAAAACACCAACCCAGAGTAGCATGTTTATTGATGTAGCAAGGATGAAACGATGGGGTCTGCGAGTTCTGCAATTCACGCACAGCCACGGTCTCGTGAGATTAGCGTGAGGTTAGAAAACATTTATCCAGCAGTGCTGCACACCAGAACGCACGCACCCCACGTCGAAAAATGGGAAGTCTGCACTCAGCGGACGTCTCCGAAATATTTACTTTGTCGACACTTGAATCATTTGATAGATTTAATATATTTTTTTTATATCAAGCATTGGAGGGCCTAACATATTTTTATAGTTTAAAAACTCTACTTAACACCATGTCGCATAAAAACGACCCATAAAACATGCATAACAAAAGGGCCCCGTCCATAAGGCCCCCGTACAAAACGGCTCAAACGGCTGCATCCTATGGGTCCCAGGGTCGCAAAACACTGACGGGGAGGGGTTGGGGAAGGTGCATAATGTGTGTGCTTTCTACTAAGGATATTTCCTACAAGTTTCGAGTTTATTTATAACTAGAATATATGACCCGATGTTATCGGGATAATAATGGTAGGTCCTTTTAGATTATTTCCATTTGCTATTGCAAAAACTCAATACAATTCCTAACTTCAGAAAGAAGTATCTATGTAATGATATTTACGTTTCTCACATCAATACTTTTTTAGAAGTATTTATCTGCTCTATATTATACACCTACCCTACTCCCTTTCACGCCCCTAAACTACTTTTTTCGCCCCTAAACATGACCTTAAATTACACAATCTAAATTATCACTAATTAAATCACTTTTGTCACTAAAGAAGTTAATTGAGGGACGATTTCTACGCTAGAGAAATACTTTAGATTTACCCCTTTTCGTGCTCTTGAACTAGTCTACAACTTTTTTTCCCCTCTAAAAATTGTTAACATGTAACGTCTCTTTTTTTCACAAATGTAATAACCACAGGATTTAAATATATCGGCATCAACGTAAAAATGTACACATCCTATTTCCTACCTCCCATATGTATGTACTCAAGAAGATTAATTATATATCATTCCTTTATATAAATGACACCCCCCCCCCCTATATTTAAATAAATTTAATGAAATCTTCCACCCGATCGTAGTCCCTTCCATACCCAAACTAATAAAGTTTGCACTTCACGTGGTTTGTTCTTATTTGGATGAGTTATAAGTGGATTAGTGAATATTATTTCTATGAAGTTGTGCTGCACTGATTGACGTAAACAGCATGTTCTTACTAGAAGTGTAATTTAAAGGTTACGTTTTTATTACGTTATAAATTTAATAAAAGTATATTTTTGGAATTTAAAAACAAATGAAAACTTATTAAATATTAAAAATACAAAGCTAAAATTTGTTTTGTTTTTTATTTACATTTTAAAAAACAATCAATTATATTTATTAATTTTACTTGAGGGTGAAATAAATCATCACTTTTGTAACACGCGGTTATTAATTCAACGAAATTTAATAATTTTGGCTAACATAGGCGATTTGCGCAACGACGTCATTTGGGAGTTTATTTAGAACAAAAATTTTTCGCAATATTAACAAAGCACTAAAAACAACTGTTGTTTGGGTTTTCCCGATAAATGTGATTACGGTTTAATTCTCTGATCATAATTGTTTTATTTATTTTTTTTTCATAACTTTCAAACGTATATAAAATGCTTAAGATAGTTACCTAGTTGTTAATTTAAATGTATTTGTAATTAATAATTATAACACTTAATCTTTTACTAAATTAAAAGCGGATATATAATATTTTGGGGGCATTTAATAGAGAAGAACTATGATAGTTGTTTAAGAATCAGAACGTATATAAATCTTTTCGGTTATTGAGAGTTGCGGTCAGCCTAGCTCATTTTTATATATACTAGAATAAATGACCCGATGTTATCGGAATAATAATGGTAGGTCCTTTGCGATAATCTCTAACTGCTATTGCAAAAACTCATCACAATTCATAACTTTAAAAATGTAATCATATTTACGTTTCTAACATCATTAAGTTTTGAGAAGTATTTATATGCTATATATTACAGGCCTACCCTACTCCCTTTCACGCTCCTAAACTACTCCCCCCCCCACCCCTCTTAACATGACCTTAAATACGCCGTCTAAATTAGCACTAATTATATCACTTTTGTCACTAAAGAAGTTAACTGACGGACAATTACTACGTTAGAGAAATACTTTAGATTTACCCCTTTTCGTGCCCTTGAATTACAACCCCTTTTCCCTGAAAAAATTGTTTTAAAAACTTACCTTAAATTTACACCAAAAACTTTATATATGATATAACAATATTTTATATTATAGGAATTCGATATATATTTATATCTTCAGCAAAATTTAAACACATTTTTGCCTTTATGAAATATATATATATATATTAAAAGAAAATCGTAGAACAAAGAATTCTTTTATCTCAAGAAGAATCGCTCAACCGTTTGTCAACAGATCACTTTTTCACAAATGTAACACGATAGGATTTAACTATATTGTCATCCTCGTAAAAATATACACATCTTATTTCCTACCTCCGGATTGTATTTACCCAAGAAAATTAATTATTTATCAAATTCATTCCTTTATTTTGAGAGGTATTTTGTGCTGCATTGGGCAAAGCAACTAACCCCCCCCCCAACCCAGATTCAAATAAATTTAGAAAAAATCTTCCACCGGATTGTAGTCCTTTCTATACCCAAACTAAAATAAGTTGCACTTCATATGTTTCGTTCTTTTTTGTTTTAGTTATAAGTGGATTAATCAGTGCTATTTTGGCTATGGAGTTGCACTGCACTGTTTGACTTAAACCCCATTTTCTAATTAGAATTATGTTTAAAGGTTAGTTTTTATTACGTTATAATTTTAATAACGGTAGATTTTTGGAATAAAAAAAGGCAAAACTTTTTGAAATGTTAAAATATACACAGCTGAAATTATAAACAATTTAAAAAGCAATCAATTGTATTTATTAATTTTACTTTTAAGAAGGGAAAATACATTATCAGTTTTGTCATGCATGGTTATTAAATTGAAAGAGACCTAAGAGTTTTGGTGAAATAGGCTATTCGCGCTATGATGTCATTTGCGTGATTATTTAGAATAAATTAATTTAAAATTGTATTTCGCAATATTAAGAACGCACTAAAAACGACTGATGTTTGGGTTTGGTTTTCCCGATAAATGTGATTACGGTGTAATACTTTGATCATGATTTTTAAATTTAAAAAAAAAAATTATAACTTTTAAACACATATAAATGCTTAAAATAGTTCCTTAGTTGATTCTTTAAATGTATTTGTAATTTATAGTAATAATACTTACACGTTTACTAAAATAAAAGCGGATTTAAAATATATTTGCGCATTAAAATTTATTCGATTTCAATAAAATAATAGAAAATAACTATGATTGTTTTTAGGGATCCGAAGTACTTAAATCATATCTCCCTTTTGGCGTTATGTCACTCTAGCTCATTCTTATATATATATATATAAATTGGATTGACGTAATTCTTTGGCTTTAAAATTGTTTAGAAGAAATTACGAAGCGAAGTGGACGGGTGTTGGTGGGGTTTCTTTGTTGTTGTTGTTGTTTTTTAAAGGTGTCTTGCTGATTTTTGTTAAGGTTTGAGTCAATACAGAAAGTACGTCACACTTCTGGGGCAGTGAGTCGAAGTAAGTGTCACAGTTTGTGATAGCTGGAGAGAGGTATTGATTTAACGCCAGTCTTTGTTTTTTCCTTCTATTTTATTACATAATAAAACCCCTAAAAATCATGTTTTGATGCATTACATCTCCGTTGGGAAAATGCATTCTTCGGTTATTATTGTTTTTGTTGGGTTTTTTTTGGTTTAATTGATGAACTTACAGCGCAATAAATCTTATTTTGGCATTAGATGTTTTAACATTCTATATTTTTTATTAATTCGTTTGAAATAATGGGGAATGTAAAAAAAAAAAAAATATTACATCTAACATTTTGAACTTAGTCCCTTTTCTTCAACACACCCCCTCAGGTGACAACGCACCCACTCAGTTGACACCACACCCACTCAAAAAACAGACCCGATAAGAATTTGCTCCTCGCCCTCTCTTCGCCAAGAATTACTTATTACTTCAAAACCATCAACAATACTTTAATCAGTAATCCGTAGTCTAGAATTAATCATTACGACCCTGCACTTGCAGTAAGTGTTGTTAAAGGGCAGTTCGAACACCGTTAAATGGGTAGTAATTGAAGTAAAAAAAAAACGAATGTTGTAGTTAAGAAACCACAGTTTCACCGAATAATTGCTAAGTGGCGTGCTGTTTGGGTCGGCATACAGCTGTCCTGCTGCACTAAACAACGGCTCATTTGCCACGCTAGTGGGCGGTACAGACAAGTATTAACGTGAACGGCTTCCAGAAGTGGATATTGAATACAATTCCAAAAGAAATATTACCATTCCTTTAGTTTTTCCCCAAAAAACTATTTACTTTTGCCTAAGTATAGGCCTAATTGAAAATTTATTTTTTTGTAAATATTAGACAAGTAGGTCACCATACAGCCATGAGCAGTGTTCGCAGAGGATAAGTTCTATATCATAATATGACAGCACTACATCGAGCAATAGTCAATATCGGATCGCTGGAGGACAGACAGACGAGTGACGGTCTGACTTCTGATAGACAGCCGAAAGACTAAATAACTTTAGACTTTAGAACGAAACGGAAAAACAACCGAAAGATAACTTTTCTCCTTATACCGAAACTACGCCGAAAATGATCATGAGACCGAATTCGGTCGGCCTCTTAATTTGACTGGTTCATTGATTTAAAAACTAGTTTTCTTTGAAGAATCTGTCACATTATAAATTGTAGGCGATTCTGCTCTAGTAAACCCCTATTCTTGGGACCCTATTGACTTATATTGACGGAGCCCTTTCAGCAGTGCCTTTTTGTCCCCCCCCCCTGGAAGGGGGGGGGTCAATTTGACTGATTTGGAGGGGTCTTTTTTTGTCGGGACTTACCGTCAAAAAGAATCAGTCAGTGCAGTCACAGATTTTAAATCAGAAAAATATGCGCGGAAAAATGTTTAACTTAACATTTATAAATGTTCATGCTCCCACCGAAAATGCGGAAGGTCTTGAAAAAGAATCCTTTTATAAGACACTGAAAAAATCTACGAAGACCCACAACCAAATTGACCATGTTCTAATCGTTTGGAGACATGAATCAGCTATACTAGACGAAAGAAGTTAT
Organism: Lymnaea stagnalis; assembly: GCA_964033795.1. Taxonomy (NCBI): domain Eukaryota; kingdom Metazoa; phylum Mollusca; class Gastropoda; family Lymnaeidae; genus Lymnaea; species Lymnaea stagnalis. The sequence goes on from CAXITT010000288.1 coordinate 316,326, forward strand.
CGAGGAGCAGATGCAGACTTGACCATCTACTTATAAGGGTTACATATCATCAGACAATAAGCATAACTCACAATGGCCGAGATCAAAGAGAAAAACGATGTGTTTAACCAAAAACTCACCAAAGACCCTCTAACTGAAAAAAAAAATGGCAAATGAAGTAGAAGCACAACTAGAATCATCACCGGAGGAAATAAACAGGGAAAAGGACAAAAATAAATACTGGGATAGGATAGAAAATGCTATGAAAAGATCAGCCAAAAAAGTAGCAGGATTCGAGCAAACTAAGAACAGAGTAGGCTGGTTTGATAATGAATGCAGAGAGACTGTAGAAGAAAGGAACGAATCACCCATGCCCATTATCAAAGGGAAATCAGAAGGACAGACATACAAGGAAGCCAGAAGGAAAGCCACAAAAATGTTTAGTAAGAAAAAGAGGGAACAGGAAAAAGATGAGCGAAAAGAAATAGAAGACTTATGAAGAGAGGGAAACATTAGAGGAATGCACATGAAGATAACAGATGAAAAGAATCGATACCACGCCAGACCTCAAATGTGTGAGAGCCGTGATGGAGAATTAATTACGGAAAATAGTAAAGTACTGGAGAGGTGTATCTGAATATTTTGAGAATGTATTAAATACAGACAATAGACAAGATGAAGAGTATCAACCACCACATGGAGGACCAGACCCTTTAATAAACTCCCCAACTCTAGAAGAAAATACAGAAGCAATCAATTATATGAAAAACCACAAAGCTCCTAGAGAACACCTCATCACAGCAGACATTACTCAAAATGGATGCAGAGAACTGCACACTTAGACACATGAACTTATAACTAAAATTTGGCAAGAAGAGAAAATTCCAGCAGAATCGGAAACAGCATTAATAACCCCAATACATAAGAAAGGTTCCAAACTTCAGTGCACAAAATACAGAGATATTTCCTGATACATACAAAATACTGTCAAAACTAGTAGCCAAAAGACTACAACCGTACACTGAAAAAATACTAGGTGATCCCAATATGGATTAAGACAACACATATACACTAGTGATCAGATTTTTACCATCGGAAGCCTATTAGAGCAATGTTACGAATATAATAGCACAGTACATCAACTCCATGTCCATGTACACTATAAAATGGATTATGACAGCATCAAAAGAAACTATCTATATGTGACCTAACTGACAAGAATGATACATTTAACATTAAACAACTAAAAAAGCTAAATCACTAAAAAAGCTAAATCAAAGTTCAGGGAGAATATTCAAGAGAATTTTAGATTAGACGAGGCCTAAGACAAAGAGACTCGCTGTCTTGTATACTATTAACTTAACATTAGAGAGAATTATAAGAAGCATACATATTGGCAATCAATTCTTATCCTTTGGTTACAAAGAGTTCAGCACAGTCTTTCTTTGAGTAATACATTTTAGCGTATAAAAAAAAATTTTTTTTATACTTTATAGTGCGTCTTTGGTAGAAAGTATTTCTTAAGTTTGAATATATTTTTTATTTGTAATTTATTGTCTATATAAGGTTCACAGAAGGTGTTTCTTGGTATACTTTGTAATCGCACACTTTCTCTGATGCTTGGTATGATGAACACCAGGGGTGCAATCCTAAGCTCCATAGAGAATACAATATCAAGCCACAATTTTCTTTCTCGCAAAAAAATGCCGATGGGTAACGCTTTTGATATGGCCTTAACTGAGGCCAGCATTTGAGAACCACCGCGTCCTTTGTTTGGATGCCGACGCACATCAACACAAACCGAATGACAAGGTTGACGAAATAACGGGTGAATGCGCACGGCGACGTGACCTGATTGAGCACAACGTCTGGGCCCTTGACGGGCGATAATGAGATCACTCTGAGTAAACTCTCTTAACTCCCTTTGTGTCTGATGCCAGAGAGCGCCGTCAGGGCCACTATTAGGACAATTTACTTTTGAAAGAGATTCATAATCGCCTCCATTTCCAGAGTGTGAAATCCTTCCCACGCCCCCTTGATCTGGTCTCTGCCTATTCCACTAACTCCGTTTCCAGCCACTTGAAATACTTGACTCTGGCTTTAAGCCCAGCGTCACGCCCGAGTCTAGTTGACCAGAATTGCAGTCTTGAAGTAAGCATAGACGCATAGTAGTCGGAGTAGGAGATTTATTATATTTATTTTGAGGTAGCTTGTTTAACATTTTATTTTAGTTTGAGAGTGGGCTGTTGGATTCCTCTCTCCAAATTATCTACAATTTATAAAGACTGCAAACATCATCCAATGGATATACATTACCAAATTCTAGTTACAATGTTAAGTTGCAATAATAATTGATGAACTGTTCATAACGGCGAAAGTGGATACATTCAACAGAAAGTGCCTGCGTTTTTTTCTCGTTGATGTAGTTGTAAGGAGAGGACACGACTATTTTCATTGGTCTAAACATTTCTCAGTAAGACAAGCGATATGTCAGGTCCACTGATGTGCTTATCGGGTATCTTTTTGCGTCATACCATTCATTTTTTCTCATTCCAAATTATCTTTTCTGGCATATGACAGCCATCCAAAGTAAAATCGCCAACAAACGCAACGAGTGTCCATAATCTTGGGGGAAAGGCCAAGACTCTGTTCAAACAAAAAGCCAAGACTTGTTCAAACAAAAAGCCAAGACTATGTTCAATCAAAATGCCAAGACTGTGTTCAATCAAAAAGCCAAGACTTGTTCAAACAAAAAGCCAAGACTATGTTCAAACAAAATGCCAAGACTGTGTTCAATCAAAAAGCCAAGACAATGTTCAAACAAAAAGCCAAGACTATGTTCAAACAAAAAGACAAGACTATGTTCAAACAAAAAGCCAAGACTATGTTCAATCAAAAAGCCAAGACTTGTTCAAACAAAAAGCCAAGACTATGTTCAAACAAAAAGCCAAGACTTGTTCAAACAAAAAGCCAAGACTTGTTCAAACAAAAAGCCAAGACTTGTTCAAACAAAAAGCCAAGACTTGTTCAAACAAAAAGCCAAGACTTGTTCAAACAAAAAGCCAAGACAATGTTCAAACAAAAAGCCAAGACTTGTTCAAACAAAAAGGCCAAGACTCTGTTCAAACAAAAAGCCAAGACTGTGTTCAAACAAAAAGCCAAGACTATGTTCAAACAAAAAGCCAAGACAATGTTTAAACAAAAAGCCAAGACTTGTTCAAACAAAAAGCCAAGACTCTGTTCAAACAAAAACCCAAGACTGTGTTCAAACAAAAAGCCAAGACTATGTTCAAACAAAAAGCCAAGACTTGTTCAAACAAAAAGCCAAGACAATGTTTAAACAAAGAGCCAAGACTTGTTCAAACAAAAAGCCAAGACTTGTTCAAACAAAAAGCCAAGACTTGTTCAAACAAAAAGCCAAGACAATGTTTAAACAAAGAGCCAAGACTTGTTCAAACAAAAAGCCAAGACTTGTTCAAACAAAAAGCCAAGACTATGTTCAAACAAAAAGCCAAGACTTGTTCAAACAAAAAGCCAAGACTATGTTCAAACAAAAAGCCAAGACTCTGTTCAAACAAAATGCCAAGACTGTGTTCAAACAAAAAGGAAAGACTTGTTCAAACAAAAAGCCAAGCCTGTGTTCAAACAAAAAGCCAAGACTATGTTCAAACAAAAAGCCAAGACTGTGTTCAAACCAAAGCCAAGACTGTGTTCAAACAAAAAGCCAAGACTGTGTTCAAACAAAAAACCAAGATTGTGTTCAAACAAAAAGCCAAGTCTAAGTTTAAACAAAAAGCCAAGACTGTGTTCAAACAGAAAGTCAAGACTATGTTCAAACAAAAAGCCAAGACTCTGTTCAATTTACTCCTCACACTCAGGAATTCTCAGTTATTCATACAGCTGAATTATGCGACCAAAGTCTTGCTACAGACTCATTTCAAGGAACAACAAAAAAAGTCAAAAAGGATTTTCAGGATTGAAAAAAAAAAGTCAATGAAGAATGTAAAAACAATAAATAAAAATCCATTATTTGAATCAATAAAATATCTTATTGAAACTCTTTTATTAATCCAAATAAAGGGAGATTTGTTTTGATTGTATCGCAGTAATAGCAAATGCTGTTTTTTAGTCTTTAAAGTCTTTATCTGAATTTTTTGTTGTTACCTTTGTCTGCAGCCGGCGTTCGTTGAATCGTTGTGTGGCCAGGACAACTCTTAGGTTCTTAAGTGAACGTTGGTATTTTGATCAGTCTGGGCATTTTGATCGAACGGATGATGGCATTTCTAAGACATGGCTTGTCATAGATCCATATAGCAGTGACGTTAAGGAGGTATAAGCACAATTAGATGTCAACGAAATAAAAACAAAACAAAAAACAACCGACATGCTCTTCAAGACAACGTCTGGCAATCTAAAAAATACAGCAGCACCTGGTTGCTCTTCCTTCAAATGAATCACAGTATTATATATATATATATATATATATATATATATATATATATATATATATATATATATATATATATATATATATATATATATATATATATATATATATATAAATATATATATATATATGTATATATATATATATATGTATATATAAATATATATATATATGTATATATATATATATATATAAATATATATGTATATCAAAAAAACTTATTGTTGAATGAAATATCCCCATGTATAGTTATTTATACTAGTTGTCTGAGCCATTTCAAAGGGACATCAATTAGTTTGAGGGTAAAGATGTTTGAAATAGTTTAGTTTTTCAACGATATTGAATCAACCTCTCTTCAACATACTTTCTGAATAATAGTGGTTTCAAAACTTTTAGACTCACCGAGCCCCAACATAGAATCAATTTCAATTGGGGCCCGCCTGGACCTATCCTATGCCTTAAAATTTAAAGATGATGAATAGTATCGGGGAGCGGCCCTGAGAAGTGCACACGCTACCGGAGCACAGGTTGGGAGCGACTGCATCAAAGTATCTGATTCTGAACATTAAACTTACCCATTATAACATTATAACAACAACAAAAAACTACTTTGTCGTCGCTGAAAGATGAAGTATTGAAAGTGGTGTGATAAAGTTAATATATAAAAAAAAAACTAATAATACTACGCAGAATGCTCTCACTCAAATGGCAGCTTTGCTTGGTGTGTCTCATCAGAATATGGGCCAGGCCCTAGGCGGAGTGAAGACCTTTAAATTAACTTCTGAAAGTACCGGAGACAGTTGACAGTACCTCTGACGTCCTTATTAAGAAGTGAAGGGATGGCGGGGGAGGGGGAGATGGCATTTAGGATAAAGTAATCAGGCTGTTTAATCAGGGGAGGGGGCGGCATTTGGGATAAAGTAATCAGGCTGTCTAATCAGGGGAGGGGGAGACGGCATTTGGGATAAAGTAATCAGGCTGTCTAATCAGGGGAGGGGGAGACGGCATTTGGGATAAAGTAATCAGGCTGTCTAATCAGGGGAGGAGGAGACGGCATTTGGGATAAAGTAATCAGGCTGTCTAATCAGGGGAGGGGGAGACGGCATTTGGGATAAAGAAATCAGGCTGTCTAATCAGGGGAGGGGAAGACGGCATATGGGATAAAGTAATCAGGCTGTTTAATCAGGGGAGTAGGAGACGGCATTTGGAATAAAGTAATCAGGTTGTCTAATCGGGGGAGGAGGAGACGGCATTTGGGATAAAGTAATCAGGCTGTCTACTAAAGAAGCCTGTCATTTTGCTACAGGGGAAAAAAAAAAAACTATTAGGAGAGGGGAGAGTGGCGGCCGATGTGTTTCAATATGCGTGCCATGGTATGGGAATGTGGATTGGCGGGCCCAGAGTGGGGGAGGGATGGGGGTTGGCGTTACTGAAGCTTTACTGTAATAAAGTTGAAAGGACCTGGGTATAAAGGGGTACTAAGAGCTGACGTCACAATACTTGAGACGTCTCAGAAGAGGACCCGTTCTATACAGACAAGATTCTCCTTTCGTTGTGCTGCCATGTGTTTGGGCAAAGTGAGATCCCGCCTTTCTTTGGGGCCCTTAATCATGGATCCATCGTTTTGAGGGGAAAAAGGGGGGGGGGGGCCGGGGGACGGGACCAAGGGGGGCATTGCGGTTAGTTAGTTTCAATTCGCTTTTTTATTATACATGGGCAGTAAACGTGGAGCAAAACTTCTACAGGAAAGAGAATCCATCGTTTTGAGGGGAAAAAGGGGGGGGGGGGCCGGGGGACGGGACCAAGAGGTGCATTGCTGTTAGTTAGTCTCAATTCGCTCTTGTATTATACATGGGCAGTAAACGTGGAGCAAAACTTCTACAGGAAAGAGAAGACTTCGGAGCATCTTTCTACGGACGATTCTCCAACTTCTTTTTGATTAATTAATCAATGAATTTTTTAAAAAAAATATTTAAGGTTACGTTTATGAAGCGTATGCTTCTGACAAGCTGGGATAACTCAATCACGCTGTGCGTGTAAAATAAGGCAAGACGAGCATCATCTATAATAATAATTCCAGATGCAAGGATTTTGAGTGTTCTCGAGCCCACATGAACCATGTTACTTTTTACAATGTTGTAAAGTCTGCGTCCTTATCTAGCATTTCAGCATAAACTATTTTACCAAGTACTTCCCCGATTCTTGGTCTCATCCTCGTTGGCTAAGAGGGGGTGACAATGTAGTAGACCTCGTTTTTGAAGCTGAGTGTCGTAGACGTGATCTCTTGTGTGTGGCGCGCGACGGGAAAAGCAAAGAATGAGAGCACGGTGCGCAAGATCGACTAGGGCATTATTAATACAATAATCTATTATATATTATATTTATTGCTTGTGGTGTGCCTGCTTCCATTTCCGGATAGCGCGCAAAATATAATCCCCGAAAACTACGCTAAATTATTTTTTATTTATAATGACGCAACTGAATGCATTTGGTGCGTACTATTTTCTTTTTTTTTTTTTTGTTCGGAACATTAAAGTGTCTCAATTTTAATATGGTGCAATAACTATTCGTTTTAAAAGTGGTTGGGTCACCTATATTGTATTTTATATAGTTCATGGGCATCAAATAAAAAGTTTGCAGTGACGTATCATGGGGGGAAGAGGGTAGCAACATTTGGGAGTCTTAAATGTGCGTTACTTGAGTTCATGTCTTGTCAAATAACTTTAGTAGGTGGGAAGTTCACGCATTGCTGTCGCCAATGATTGGCAGGCTTTAACTAGTAGTAGTAATATTCTGCATTTTGTTGTTTTAAAATGTCATAAAATCAGTGTATATCCTCATAATCATTTGACAGATTTATCACAAAATTATTGGGCTTAAAATTAAAAGGACGGCTAATAGCGAAGAAACATTTTAGTCCCTTTAACCGGAGTGCACATTTGCTTTTCCTCGAAACACTCTGGTGACTGGCGAAGACTAAGGTTAGTAACAGAATGTGGAGTAGTCAAGTGGACCAGAGTACACTGACCTTTGCACGCACATGTGACGTACGCCAAAGGTCTTTGAAATCTGTACATGACGTACTCAAGACTTTCAAAAAAAAATATTTTGAGATTGCAAACCCGGGACCTTATCAGTGAGAACATAAAATGCCAATTTCGGGTGAATATATTTTAGTGTCCGGACAAAATAAACAGCAGATTGAAGGATGAAATTTTTCTTTCTTCAAACATCCGTATGTGTTCCAATAGGCTGTCAATACTGAATGCCATTGAAATGGCCGACTTTGTTTTGTCTCTAAATATGGTGGTAGAGATTTTTTCAGCGTCATTCAATCCACTCGTCTTGAAATAAGCAAGACATATGTGTGGCTATTATTAACAACATTTGTCATGCTATGAACCAGCAGATTCCTGATATTTCCACTTTTTTGTTAGTTGTACGATGAGCATAGCAACATAAGTCAAGCAAAAAAAAAAGTTGCAGTAAAATAATATTAGAATCAATGAGCCTTAAGAGAGTTTCTAGGAATACAGTATTGTAAATATGTATCGCTCAAGACTAAACACCTAAGTTTCTGAATAAATATTTTTATTAAATAACAACACAAATTTAAAAATATCTAATATTAAATTACTTATATATAATCTTAGAAAATTTTGCTACAATGATCGGAAGACAGGGCGTTGGTCTACATAGAACATTTGAAACTTACTTTTAAATACTGCTAATGAGCCAGCGTTGTCGCCCGACCAAACATCCCGTATTTGTTTTTATACATAAACCCCTTTAAAATGAATGGCTCATTTGACGGTTATTATCATTTCGAAACATCCCGAACTAACATCTGTAATATATTTACACAGGATGTAATGGTCTCTTCTTTACTCCTGCCACCCCCTCAGTTCTGTCACTTCGATTTCTTTTTTTAACTCATTGCAACTCACACCACGAGCCATGCCGACACAGATACGACCGGTCGGGGTGCTCACCAGAACGGTAGAAACCCATTTCGGCACGGCTGTACACTAATCATTAAGACTCATTCAGCCATAGGACGATCTGCGCGGAGTGACTCCACACTGAACTTCACGCACTTTCATCTCCATACAAGAATATCATCGTGTGCAACGGGAGCCATCGGTTGTCGTGCATTACACAATTAACCATAAAATCAACAATGCATGTAGACCGATGAAGAAATAGTATCTATACCTTTGCGCTAACATAACTTGCTTCTCCACAAAAATGCAAAGTGTAAAGCTGTGATTGTAGTGGGAAAAAAATAGTATACAATTTTCTAATCGACAGCAGAATTACACACATATTTAATGGCAAAGGTGTGCTGGCATTTCACTCACGACCTTTTAATATAAGATCTTGAGAAAGTTCAAGATAATCCCTAAGCTGGCTAATAGCAGAAAGGATTTTTTGTTCTGCTTAAAAAACAAACAAATCAAGAAGCCAAAAAAGCAGGTGCACTAACCTCCCAAATCAGTGTGTTGGACGTACATACTTAAAGTGATGTTCCCTCCCCCCCCCCCCCCCCCCC
>CAXITT010000288.1:325892-372582 GCA_964033795.1 Lymnaea stagnalis
GGCAACGTTTTGACGGATGTGTCCACTGATACCATCAATCGATGGGCAACGTTTTGACGGATGTGTCCACTGATACCATCAATCGATGGGCAACGTTTTGACGGATGTGTCCACTGATACCATCAATAGATGGGCAACGTTTTGACGGATGTGTCCACTGATACCATCAATAGATGGGAAACGTTTTGACGGATGTGTCCACTGATACCATCAATAGATGGGCAACGTTTTGACGGATGTGTCCACTGATACCATCAATAGATGTGCAACGTTTTGACGGATGTGTCCACTGATACCATCAATCGATAGGCAACGTTTTGGCGGATGTGTCCACTGATACCATCAATCGATGGGCAACGTTTTGACGGATGTGTCCACTGATACAATCAATCGATGGGCAACGTTTTGACGGATGTGTCCACTGATACCATCAATCGATTGGCAACGTTTTGACGGATGTGTCCACTGATACCATCAATCGATTGGCAACGTTTTGACGGATGTGTCCACTGATACCATCAATCGATGGGCAACGTTTTGACGGATGTGTCCACTGATACCATCAATCGATGGGCAACGTTTTGACGGATGTGTCCACTGATACCATCAATCGATGGGCAACGTTTTGACGGATGTGTCCAATGATACCATCAATCGACGGGCAACGTTTTGACGCCTGCGACGCGCAGGTAGGAAATTAGATTAAAGATAAACTAACTTTTTTGTTTAAAACCACATTTTGCGAACGACTTGAATTCAGTACGCTAAACTCTAGAGATCCAAACAAGGTCGACAGGTTGGGAACCTCTAGATCAACGGTCGCCAACCTTCCGGATCTCACGACAACCAAACTTAATAATTGTAAATCCCGCCCATCGGTTACTATGGTGTTTTGATTGAAAAAGATAACAAGGAGCGGAAAACGTTCGCTGGTATTAAAATGAATTTTTTAAAAACGCACTCATTAAACACAGCAGTATTGTTAATGTTTGATAACAAAATCTTTAAAGGGTATTTGATTGTGAACACATTATTTAAGTTTAAACATTACAAACTAAATGCAGCTTATTAAAGATGTGCATATTTTAGAGCGAAATTTGTTAGATCCTGTTTGTTAGAAAGACGTTTACGAATGTTTGGCTCCAATGACGTCATCGCACGACAGAGAACCGTGTTTATCTCAAGCCGAGACCGGTGACGACTTTTAATTGTTGTGACAGATGAAAATGGCTTTTCGCAAAACAAAAAACAAAAAAAAATATTGTTTCAAATTGAATAAAAATTTGTATTGCTATTTCACTCAGCAAAAAGGGCGTTCAGTTTTGATACATTCAGAGAATGAGGTATTGATCAAAAGAATGACTGGACTTAATCTTTGAGACTGTCGTCTTATAATAGGGCGGTGGATCTTTCATTTAAGTTCATGCTCCAATTGCTATCTTCAATTTTTGCAGCAAATGGATCTCTTATGTAACATATTACCATTTCTGTTGTCTTCTTTCAAGGGTTAATAGCGACTGAACTATTTTGTAGTCATTGTAACAACGGCTGCCACCAGCTGATCGGCATCTCCTCTCTCGTCTAATCAGCAAACATTTGACAAAATTTGCAGATATCCATGAAGCCACCTTGTTTGTCACAGAAATATTTGCCGTTGAAGAGGATTCCTGTTTACCTGGTAGTGTGAACACGTCCTTAGGTTGTGTTTGTGTGGCATGGATACGTTTAGCTCATTAAACAGCGTCAAATCATCTACAAGGTATCTGAGCTTGGCTACAAACTCAACGTCGGAGAAGAGTTGTTGAAATTTCTTGTTATTTCGCTGCTGGAAAAATTAGTTGACGAACATTTTTTTTTCTGTAGACCACCACTATTTTATTCCTGACCACTGACTGGCGACCGCTGCTCTAGATAGACCACCACTATTTTATTCCTGACCACTGACTGGCGACCGCTGCTCTAGATAGACCACCACTATTTTATTCCTGACCACTGACTGGCGACCGCTGCTCTAGATAGACCACAACTATTTTATTCCCGACCACTGACTGGCGGCCGCTGCTCTAGATAGACCACAACTATTTTATTCCTGGCCACTGACTGGCGACCGCTGCTCTAGATAGACCCCCCCCCCCAATAGTGCGGGTCGCTATAGAAATGTCAATCGGCAAAAACTGACAGGATTGATTTACCTCATCGACCAGGGGATCGTGGTGACCTTATGCAGGATACACAATGTGGCCCAAGCACGTCAGGTCAGTACATGAACAGCATGCAACCGGAAGTAGACTTTGGGGTCATATGGTCAGGGTTGAACTTGCTTTGTATTTAGATATTAAACTAAGACATTCCTTATGTGTTGTCTACGAGGCACGTCACGGCTTGTTTGACCCTTTAACTACACATGTCACTTTTTATGTGATAAACATATAGCGTTATCTCCCATCGTTGATCAGCTGACTAAAAAAAAGTGCATACTTTCTAGAGTAGACAAGAGTGCCAGATTTTTCTTGGCTGTAAACTAAAACTATTGTTTAGAAATTATATCAATAGGATATCAAAGATAAAATATGGTAAACTCGGAGAGGTCAGGAGATGATGATTGCCTCTCGAGACCATCATTAAGTAAAAAGTACATAGCCAGAAGTGAACGTTTGGATAAATTCAATGAAATTAGAATAATGCTTCTGCACTGAAATGCATAGCCACGATGTGATGAAAAAGCAATAAGCAAGTTTCACATTTTTTTGAATCTTCATCTTTGCATGTAGGGTAACAGCACATCCCGCGCGAGCAGCAATTTTAAAAAAAATATAGTGGGATATGTGCCACTATTTATTTACGGCACACGGCTTGATAGCAGTCCCCCATATATATTACTAGCAAATATAACCGGCGTGGCCCGGGATTGCATTCTGAAAAAGAAACAACTTCTCCAGTCTTTTCTAGCTATCATCGAAATTAAGGGGCCTATAAAAACACATAGCTGAGACAAAAAAAATATTAACATTTTAAATTGTATCCTCTAAAACCAAATTTATAAAATACGATCCCAGAGGGATCCCATTTCCCGTTCGGATCCGATCCCCAGTGGGATCCCTTCCCTATTGGAATTCGATTCCCCAGTAAGGAATCCAGATCTCGATGAGATTCCGATAAATTCCTGATGGGATTCCGGTACCGATGGGCCCCGTTCCCGATGGGATCCAAATGGTCTAGTAAATCAGATAAAACGGGTTCAAAGTTTAAAGTTAGCATGGGGAGACGGGGGTTGGCGGTCAGTGGAAGTAAGCGATTAGATATATCAGCTATATAGTACGGAACATACAATACTGCAGAGTAACTACTTAGAACGTTTTATTTGTTCCTAATGTAGATATCTGAGTTTTCATCCGTTTCGATGACGTTTTGGTAGCGTTACAGAGACCGGCATAGAGCTGTGTGTTAGTGAGCTTCTTTGGATGAGAGCTTAGATGTGGAGCTTTAGCTATGCAGATTGAAATAGTGATGTTCTCGGGAATGAGAATGTCCTGTTTGTTGTTATGATTTTAGCAGTCGGTATGCATGGAGATAGTTGAATGAATGAGGCACGGAGAGACGTGCTGTGAATTAAATAATCTTATGAAGTATTCAACGTGTTGCTGTTGATGATGGCTTTTACCCGTGACGAGAATTTGTGACTGAGCCATCGATAAGCGTATGAAAATAGGAGTTTGAAACATTTTGTTAAAATATACGCACTTTTTCGAAATGTCGTTTGAGAAATAAAATGTCAAAATTTATTTTAGAGACAGCTATGGGTTGTATGGCACCATCCATACGTCATCCACTTTGGAAAATAAAGTTTTGTACCATTCAACTTTCATAGAATGTCCAAGAAATATGACTCATAATTAATATGGTCACGAAATATGGCAATCCTAACTTATTTGTAACATTCAAGTGTGAGCCTAAATGGCCGTAAATAAGGGGAAACCTACGAACCGGTCAGCAACCATGCGACCGGCCTGATTTTTTTAGCAAGAGTGTTTGAGTTGAAACTTATATTGCTACTTGATTAACCAAATGCCATAGATTTGAACGTGTTAGCGCTTTGCTCCACCTGATCGAGCTCTAAACACATGGACATATATTACTATTCATGGCCCCGAAGACAACGCCTGGAAGATTAAAATAAATGACAGAATTGGATGTTCAGAGCTCCCTGATAAAGATACCCACCTGAAACTACATGAACTTAGAAAATGCAATATGATACATGGTTAATTCAATCCAAACGCACCGTGTAAGGCTAATGGAAAACTCACAAATTAATTCCGCAAAGATTTCTGTGCTGAGAACATCAGCAATGTCAATGGTTGCCCAAAATACCAATGCCAAGATAATGGTAACATTTTATTTTTACTTTGGGGAAACAAATTGGATAACAGATGGGTGATGCCATACAACACATACATGTCTCTGAAATATTACGCCAACTTTAACGTAGAGATGTGTATCTCAATTCAAAGTGTTAAATAGCTCTCAAATATTCAAATACGTTTACAAGGGGCATGACTGTGTAAGTATTCAATTCGTTACTGTTCCTACAGAACAGGAAGCTACTATTAAATGGGACGAAGTTAAAAAAAAAATATTTGGAGACCTGATATGTAAATGCACCTGAAGCATGCTGGATTGGGGGGGGGGGGCGCCTCAGTGAATACAAAATGCACCACCAAACTGATCAAGGGGAAAGATTAAATGTACACCTTGAGGACAAGCTGATCAGACAAGGAAGATAAAGGAGTTCCTACAGAACAGGAAGCTACTATTAAATGGGACGAAGTTAAAAAAAAAATATTTGGAGACCTGATATGTAAATGCACCTGAAGCATGCTGGATTGGGGGGGGGGGCGCCTCAGTGAATACAAAATGCACCACCAAACTGATCAAGTGGAAAGATTAAATGTACACCTTGAGGACAAGCTGATCAGACAAGGAAGATAAAGGTGTACAGCAAAAAGCCCAAACTTATGTCTTGCTTTGAATTTATTCAGAAAGACCCTAATGCACAAAAGTATTTATACATTAAAATTCTAGACCACTTCACCTGGAATGATAAAATTTCAAAATGAAAACCACGTCTCAGAGGACGTGAAACTTCAATTGACAGAATGTTTACCGCAAAACCAAGGATGGAGAAGAAGGGTCGCTCCCTATCCTCCTTCTCACTGTTAGAGCAGCAATATATTTCCATTAAGAACGGTCGAAGGGAATCCTTTCCCCTTTGACCCTTTCCAAGAAGCATGCATCGCAAAGGGGATTAAGTGACGATGACTCAAAATGCGGTACTTTCCTAACGGAAGCGAAGCCCATCCCATGCAAGCACAACTTTGGCACTTGTTTGTATTTATTTGTAACTTGCTTGAGCCGTAGGATGTAGCAGAATTATTCGACAGACATAAGGAAGACTATAAGTGACGTTTTCCTGATGGAGTAAAAGCTCTCTATTTGACCCAAAGCAAATTAGATCTGTCCTTCAAACACATGGAAAGGCATTGGCATATTTCGGCCTAGACCTTCCAGGCAGCAACTATGACGAGCAAATTTATTCTGGAAAATATTACGTTCCAATTGCCGAAAAATAGTTGTTTTTTTTTTTAAAGTTTTAAATGCTCAACCTAGGGCTTTAGATAAAATCAGAACTTCCCATGGTCGTTTCAAGCTGTCTATTCCACAAAATGAAACATCAACCTGTAATGTTCGACATGGCAAATGACTGCTACGGCAAATGAACAGAAAAAGGCCAAAGTGATAAAGTGGGATGATTGTTCAATGGCCCCGTCAAATGGATTAAAGGGAGTTGACTCCCTGTATAAAAAAACAATTAGTCGAAGATCCAAAAGTTCCTTCTAAATTTGGCTATGCGGTCTTTCTTTTCAGTGGAAATTTTAGACAAACTATCCCTGCTTTTCCACGTGGCAACAGAACCGAAATAATTTCTTCATACCTGAAGAATTGTAAGAGTTAAAAAAAAATATTTAGGACCTAAAATTAGACATAAAAATGCTTGCCACCGAGGACAATGTCCCGTCAGAACATCGAGGCTTCTCGATTGACTTTTAGAACTGGGGCATGGGAAATCTCCAAAAATCATTATACTTTCTTTAAAATAATACAACAGAAAAGAAGTAGTGATACCATTTTTTGGTACATATTCCGGAAATTACCCCATCATCTAAATGTTATTCTAAATGGAAATTTTTACGACCCCCATATTAGCTCGTTTTGTCACCGATACGACTGTTTAAGGTGGTCGGGTAATTTATAGACTATTATGAGCATACAGTGGTAGTAACATAATCGAATATATTTCTATCATCGGGACATCTTTTAGTGGTATCCAAGAGACGGACGACCAACGGTATATAACAGAAAACCTGAGTAGAAAAGACCGTTATTGCGAGACACAAACTGTACAGGTGGATATGCGGTACCGACTAGCCAATCAGATACATGGATAAGGATCAGTTACGTCCACGAGGAAAAAAAAGGAAGCTCTTACACCGGTGTTTCCCAACTTGGGGCCTGCGCCCCACAGGTAGGGGACAATGTGATTGTTTAGGGTACCAATTCGAAAATGAGCTGTGTAGAAT
The DNA here is from genome assembly GCA_964033795.1 of Lymnaea stagnalis. Taxonomy (NCBI): domain Eukaryota; kingdom Metazoa; phylum Mollusca; class Gastropoda; family Lymnaeidae; genus Lymnaea; species Lymnaea stagnalis. The sequence goes on from CAXITT010000288.1 coordinate 332,531, forward strand.
TTGAAACTAACCTGCCTTGAGACGCGTTTGAAGGCCAAACAGAGTTTCAAACAATAATGAAAAAAAAAAATGGAAAAAGTTCAACCTTAATGTCTCTGTTTACTGTTCATACTGCAACTGTCTAACGTAATCTTTAGGCCACCTATGGCATTTCTTTACTAATAAGGTAAATCTGGGGACAATCGTAATATAGGAGATAATTTAATCAAAATCAGCATTTCTTAAAACTGTTCTGGAAAAAGGTGACAAAGACGTGAAAAAATGCCACTCAGTAACAATACTGTTAGCAAAAAAAAGATGAAATTAGTGATGATTTTGAAATACAACTTGTTGAAAAGCTGAAAACAAAAAATTCACAGTAAAAATGGAAGAATCAACTTTAAGAGACAGTGGGGTCGTACTGATAACTTAAGATATATTGATAAGGAGATTTTGCTGAAGAAATATTGTTCTGTAAATCGTTAGAAAGCACCACTACTGCCAAAGATATATATATATAATGATTTAAAAAATAACTTAGATGTCAACAATATACCAATAAAAATAATATATATTGTGCTGCAGATGGTGCTCCTAATCTAATGGGTAAAAAACATGGCTACTTTAAAATGATAAAATAATGATGATAAATAATTAAACTGTCTGAGAACATCTTTAATTTGGCAATTGAATTACAATTCTCCATTATACATAGGGGAGCATAGAAATTTTAGAAAGGCCTCGGTGGGCCATGGCACAAAGAAGGTTGGAAAACACTGCCTGAAACCATTTGGCCTACACAGTGAAAGAGCTATGTATTTGATGCATGTATGTAGCACTATGTAATGTGTTATGTTAGCGGGGAGTAAGTGTAGAAATGCTGGCAACGTTCACTTACTAAAAAGACCAAAGAGACATTCATGTCATGGGTTGACAACGCCTGAGATCTATGATTTCTTATTTCCCGGCATTGTGCTTATCCCGGGAAAACGAGAATCGCGTTTTCGTCATGCCGTGTTGAATTACTGAGGTATCAGCAACATACTAAGCGTTTGTTATAAGTAAGTATTATTGGAAAGTCAACAATTTTCAAACAATTTTTAACCGTACAATTTTTGTTTTACTTGTATTCATAGTGAACTCCCGAATGAAACACGAATACCATGACTGGTGTGACCCACAACCAGAATTGTTCCAATCGAAGGTCTGTGGGAAGGGGGATGGCTCCCCGAACACAGCGGAGGTTATAATTAACCTGCATCTAACACGGATACAAAGCTATAACTGTCCAACTTGATGATGCTAATACCAACGTCCACACAGCCATATTATAATGGGAACGGGGGGTTTCATTAGACATATGGTTCGTCCCAGGCTGTGCAGTGCTTTGGGCAACAAACAATTGATTTCTGCTTTAATCTGTCTGCCGCTTCATTTTCTGCTTGTCAAGGCTAAGGCCCAAGTTACCGGCGGGTCCTTTCAACAACCCAACCCCTCCCAACGTCTTCCCACGTATTCATTTCTCCATCTTTTCATTTCGTAGCATCCATTCTCACGTTGTTTTATCCACATGCTGCCGTTGTAGACGTGGCCGCGTAGGTTATTCCATGCCAATTGCACTTGAGTAGCGCACAACTACTAGCTTCAATAAATGTCACTACTAGGCTTTCTCATTTCCCGGGGTTTTGCCGGGAAAACGGGAATATAGTTTTCATCATCCCAGGATCCAGAAATATCGCGGGATAAATTTTATGTAAGTTAAAACATATTATAACCTGAATTGAATTATAAAAGAGTTGATTTTCATCCTTGTTTAATCACTATTGTCTATTAATGGAGAGAAACATATTAACGTTAGTTGAGAGGTTGGTCACTTCCTACTAGGTGCTTCATTTTGCACTGCTTAACCTTATTAATTGAAAACTAGTATGAGTTGTGGATTATTTATATGTCGTTGATTCTGGTTTCGAATCCCTAATTAATATTAACAACAACAAATGATTCTAACAACTTGTAACAAAAGGGTTTGTTTCGAATAAAAACAAAACAATTAGGAATGATGAAACATGTATCTATACACGTATATAACTTAGTGTGTTAAATTTGGAAGAAAAAAAAAACATTACATAAGTATTATAAACATAGTTTGACACATGAAGTCTTGGGATAATCAAGTTACTAGAGCCCAGCTTTTTGGCCCATCGGAGGTGACCTTAAATGAGGGTAAGAATGGATTTCTGTGGGGTCCCCGGCTGATTCAATAGACTGAGAGAGGTCGTGACTTTAAAATTGTTCCGTTTATTACTTTGTGTCATACAGTTGGGATTATAATTTAAACTATGTCATTGAATATGTCGCCAATAACAAGATATTTGAACATTAAGTTTTCCTTTTCCAAGAAATCCCTCTGTTTTAAAATTTCTCTTCTCCAATATATCGTGGTAATGAAACTCTGCTTCTAAATAAGTGTAGTCATGATTCGAAAATGCAGCGAGCTAAGTAATTCAGCGCAGTTAACTAGATTTTACCGAATTGTCCTAGACGACAATTTTTGATTATCTTTAACTTGCTGAATTTAAAATAAAATTAAAAAGAACACCCCAATATAATAGTATTCTAAAAGTGTGGACGCGGGTTGGGAACATTTCAAGGGACAACGTTTTTTTTAAACTAAAAATCGTGCGGGATCCCGGAAGGGAAACCTTACGCCTGGCGTACACGGAAGAACAAGGCCAACATAAGAAGCCACAAATATTATCAGCTATGCATTAGTCAATTCGAATAGAAGAAATATAAAGGTGAATGCAACCCCCTCATATCTCCGTAAGATATTTTTTTAAAATGATTTTCATTTTAAATTCAAAGTAGGTATTAACCATTATATATATATATTTTTTTTTTTTTTTAACATCTGTGCCAACTAAAAACTAGAATTTTATTCCACCAATTTTCTTACGAATAATAAATTAAAACATAAAGCCACAAATATTATCAGCTATGCATTAGTCAATTCGAATAGAAGAAATATAAAGGTGAATGCAACCCCCTCATATCTCCGTAAGATATTTTTTTTAAAATGATTTTCATTTTAAATTCAAAGTAGGTATTAACCATTATATATATATATATTTTTTTTTTTTTTAACATCTGTGCCAACTAAAAACTAGAATATTATTCCACCAATTTACTTACGAATGATAAATTAAAACATAACTAACGCTATAATCCTATATAAATATTGACGCTAATGTGTGGTTCGAGATTCAATGATAAATTTGGCTAATTGATGATAAGATAAAACCTGGAACGCAAATCCAAACTGAGTTCTGGGATAAAGATTGTAGATTACCCGCGATGCACCATTAGGATGAGGGTCAAACCATGCAGTTTGTATTAAGTTTCCAAACGTACCCAGCCGAACATGTGTACCACTGTTAACTATAAGTTATCCTCTGATTCCGCACACAGCATTGAAACCGAGACAATGACCTACTGCTGGCAGATCTGTATTGCCGCATTTGGCGTCGGAGATGTATTTAACAATTTTTCTGGAGATTTAATCCTAAAGATAGATTTTCTACTTAGCAAATAATGTTCTAATAAAAAGAAAAAATAGGGCCCCGGCCCGAAAAGAATGTTTTAAAAAGTTCATAGCCCCCCTCCCCCACAAGTATTTAATTCCGAAATAATGATGGATAATAATTAAAAAAATTAAGCTTATTTGAAAATCACGCTTCAACCCCAAAGGTTCGAAGCGCGGTACAAAGTCACCCATATTAAAAGAGAAATGAAAAAAATCTATATTTTACCACATTGAAATACAAAACGCAACATTACAAAAATTACCTACGAAAATACCCATTCTTAGTCTTTTATCCCTTGCAACCATAAACAAAACAGGCCACTATACATCTAGGAGATAATAGCTAGCTCGAAAAGATGGTAGACAACATCACCCCAACAGGTGTTTGCGAAATAGATATGTTTTCAAATCAGTTTTGAAAGACTCCAGTGTCTGGCTGTTTCTGAGAGCGACAGGATGTGTGTTCCAAATTGTTGGGCCAGCAAATGCGAACGTGCGCCTTCTGTAAGTCTCCAGGTGAACACGTGGTATCGAGAGTTTGCCACTATCGGAGAGCGGAGTTGTCTAGTGGGTACATAAGGCGTCATGAGTGCTTTGAGATAGGACGGTGCCAGGTCATGCAAGCAGCGGTAGCACAACGTTGCAATTTTGTACTCTATGCGCTCACCGACCGGCAGTCAATGCAACTCTCTCAGAAGTGTTAAGCATGGTCAAATTTGCGTTTGCGAAAAACAATGCGAGCCGAATTATTCTGCAGTTTTTGAATTCTATCCAGGACCGTAGCTGAAAGACCCACCATGAGAGTATTGCAGTAGGCCATGCGTGATAGCACGCATGCAGACATCAGCCTCCTTGTTGCATCAAACGTTAAGAAAGGTCTGATATAAATAAGTCTGCGCAGCTCTAGAAAAATTGCCTTGCAAATCATGTTAATGTGATTTTCCATAGTTGTATGTGTAAGTATACAAATGATAATGTGGGCTGTGTAAGCGAGCACATTGAGTCATGCTGCTCTGTGGTGGTGCTCATGTTTTGGATTGAGTTGTAAAACTTCTAGCAATCATATATCAAATATGCTCAAAGGAATTACAAAGGTTGGTCGTTGAATTTTTTTTTTATATTATATATAGTTTTAATCCTCTTTTGCTGTCTGCTTTTACTCAAACGGCATCGTGGTTTGGGGGGTGGGGGGTGTACAATTGGCGGTGTGTGTGTGTACAGTTGGCGGCGTGTGTGTACAGTTGGCGAGGTGTGTAGGTACAGTTGGCAATTTGTCGCAAGGTGTGAGGCCTGCTGAAGGTTCATGTTGTGGACTTCTAGGGTGTCCTTTACACTGTTGATTCCCCGACGTCACGATCTTCCTCCGAGCCCTGACCCCGGGGTGTCCGCCATAGGAGGCTTGCAATGCAGGTTGGTTTGACAGGCAATATGACCAGGTGCCCTAACCATTCAACTAGCTTTGTATTCCCTAATCCGGCTGATTGGGATGTTACCAACCATGTGTATTATTTCAAGGTTCCTAATGTATCTCTGTATAATAAAAAAAAATAATAATAAATTACCTTTTTTGTGATAAACCAGGTCTTAAGGTTGATGGGATCTAGTTTCCCCAGTAAATTGAGTGGGTTTTTTCTTACACGTCTAGGAACGTTGTAACAGTGCGTTATGTCGTGACTAGCGCTGCGGGTTCTAGGTAAACGTTCTGATGTCCTTGAAAATGAGCCTTTCTTTTCAAGAGGATTAAGTTTTATCATGTCCTTTCGGACCACACACTGTTCGAAAGGTGGTCAAATGGAACATTAAAGATGAGACATGGCAACTGGTGAGAGCCTTCAGGCAAAGGAGTTGAGCGGGGAAATAACTCAGGGGAAAAGAAGAAACACTTAGGTCTTGAGGGGAAAAAAGGTAATTATAGTTACCACCGGTGTAGTGGCGGGGGGAGGGGGGACAACGCTGTCGATGCTTACCTTGCTGTGCATCAGTTGTGTCCCGTTATGCCCAGTGCATGCATCAAAGAATGATTTGTAAACTCGAGGTTCACATGAAAAACCTAAATATATTATATTATAACAACAATGTGCGCTCAGTACCGGATTAATAACCACCCGACCCAGACCAATTAGCACTGAGTACCGGATAGATATTCACCCAGACTTATTTGCACTCAGTACCGGTTTGATATCCACTCAGACCATTTTGCACTCAGTACCGGATTGATATCAACCCAGACCAATATGCACTCAGTACCAAATTGATATCCACCCAGACCAGTTTGCACTCAGTGCCGGATTCATATCCACCCAGATGAGGTGTTTCATTTTTCAAACAGCTTTTGCTCTCTATATTAGTCATTGTCAAGACTACTTTCAGCTTGATGGAATTGAGCATTTTTATTTTAAGAGTCGGTCGAGTTAACGAATGCTCGCACCCAAGGTGCTGGACCGAGGGTCGCGACGTGTCGACCGGATTACAAGAGATATAGAAATGTACCATGGTTAGGCGAGCTAACTCTATTTTCATATTGGCACAAACAATTTCTGTATTGGTCGGCTGTCCCCCCACACGCCACCACGCCCCCCCCCCCCCACAAACACACATTCATTTAAATGTAAAAAAAATATTTTTAAACTTTAAAATAAAATTTTTAAAAAATTATATCACAGACCTGTTTACTCTTACGATTTTGGCGTACACTGTACGATTTTTAGGTGTATAGGTTGTATATACTGTTTATTTTTTACTATAAATATAAGGTATTGAACGATTTTGTGATGATATTCTACGATTTTAAGAGTTTGAAGGTAAACAGGTCTGAATATCATAAACAAGTTAAGACGAACTCAACAGTCGGGTGTAAGTTAAAATGTCTTCAAATGCATTACGCAACTAAACAATTGTGCAGATGTGAATTACTTAAAGCCAACGGATTCCAATTGAATGTATACGTAACTTAAACATATTTTTATTTTTATTAATTAAAAAAGAAATCTGCATTGAATTTCTTTGCATAAAGTAATCTTAAGAAATGTTTTTTTTTATTTTATACCTTTAAGTGCGTTTGAACTAGTCTTTGAAAGCAAAATTTTAAAAAAATTACATATATATATATACTTTATTTTAAATTTTAATTTTCTACTTTTTAAGATTAAAATTTAATCGTTAATTTATCTACAAAGTATAATTATATTTATTTTTTAAAACATTGAATGCTTACATAATCCTAGTTCAAGTGACTCAACCTTTTACCTAGGCATAAAACTAAAAAACAAGTAGATTTGAGCTAGAGACCGACCAAATTTCGGCTTAGGTTTCGGCGCCGAAAGTGGCCATTTTATCACATTCGGTCAAGTTTCGGTTTCGGCCGAAAGAGAAAAGTTAACTTTCAGCTTAATTTCGGTTTCGGTAGAAAGAGAAAAGTTAACTTTCGGGTTTTCTTCGGTTTCGGCCGAAATTAACTTAGACTTAGACTCAGGTTTTTGGTCATCTAATAATCAGCGAAAGCGATATTTAACAACAAACTAAGCGACATTTAAGAACAGATAAAGCGATCTTTGAGAACAAACAAAACGATATTTAACAAAAAACTGAACGATCTTAAAGAACAAACTAAACGATGTTTAAGACCGAACTAAATGATCTTTAAGAAAAAAACAAATGATCTTTCATAGTAAACTAAATGATAACAGAAAACTAAATGTTCTTTAGGAACAAACTAAAAGATCTTTAAGAACAAACTAATCGATCTTAAGGAACAAAATCAATTAACTTTAAGAACAAACTAAGCGATCTTTATGAACAAACTAACCGATCTTTAAGAGCAAATAAAGTGATCATTAGCAAAAACTGGACGATTTTTAACAACAAACTAAGCGATCTTTAAGAACAAGCTAAACGATCTTTAACAACAAATTAAGCGATCATTAAGAACAACTTAAGCGATCTTTAAGATTAAACTAAGCGATATTTTAGAACAAACAAAGCGATCTTTATGAACAAACTAACCGATCAATAACAACCAAGTAAACGATCTTTAACAACAAACTAAACGATCCTTAAAAACAAATAAAGCGACCTTTCAGAACAGATTAAGCGATCTTTTAGAACCATGATCAGAACAACAATTTTTAGACACCCGGTTTAAAAAAAATAATATTATGCATTAATTTTGCCCCACCTCCCCAATTTTTGCCAAATTTTCTCCTACCATACTAATTTTAAAAAGTTGTAAAGCAATTTAAATTAATTTTATATTAAAATGGTAAAATCCAAAGTATTCTTAGATCAAGGCTCTCAAACTCAAATCATCGGGGGGCAACAGGAGGTAGTGTCTGAATGAGAGTGGGCCGCATCAAGTAATCCACAAAAAAGCGATTACAACTGTTACAATCTGCTCAAGCTTTATAAAAAATAAAATCACTTAGCATTCTCAAGAACTAGGATTCACTTTCATCCCCCTACTCACGGTTGCATACAAAAATATATAGAAACATTTTTTTTTAAAAATCAGAATTAGACTAGTCGGTGAGATTCGACTGAAACCGTCGCGGAGAGTCTTGTTATAGATATGAGAATGGGGGAAACGGGCCGGCGCATTAACACTAAACTTTTCTGTCATGTAGCGGGCCATAAAATATCGCCTTGCGGGTCACAAATGGCTCGGGGGCCGCGTGTTTGGGACCCCTATGTTAGATGTTTATTTATTAATATTCACGATTATCTCATTTTGTATAAAAAGATTGTAAATATTTATACTTTCCCACATCATTTTCGATGTATGTAGAATGTATGCGGGAACGAATTTCAAAATATCTTAATATTTTATTTTCGGTTTTGGCTTCGGTTTCGGCCGAAATTCATTTTTGACTTTCGGCCTTTTTTTCGTTTTCGGCCGAAAGTCATTTTTAAACTTTCGGCCTATTTTCGGTTTCGGCCGAAAGTCATTTTAAACTTTCAGCCTATTTTCGGCTTCGGCCGAAATCAGAAAATCACTTTCGGTCGGTATCTAATCTGAGCTCACCCATCCAGCCGTTCACTCAAACGCCAGGCAGCACATCCAAAGCCGAGAATTCGAGCGACAGTGTCGACCCGCCTCCGACATCAGTAGTAGACGCGATTTTGACACAACTCAGTTTCAACAAGATGATTAACACCTTAGAGTTGACCACTTCACAAGAAAATGGTCAACTGATCGACAATGACACGTGTATAAAGAAAAAAACATTACGCTTCATCTTTACATACACAAGTCAGAAGTGCAAGTAGTAAGAAATTCTATTTTGTAAGTAAATAAAGATTTTTTTTTTTCAAATCCATTCCTACACTCCAAAATTTGCAGAAGGCCAATAACAAAAATTAGGATTGCAGACATAGTTTAATTTATAGATGTTTTAATTCGTTGTACAAACAATGTTATACTGTAGTTGGCATGTCATAGTCCTGGTGCCAAACACTTGGGTTGGGGCACCATTATGGTCACAGAGGTTGTGCTGTGACTTGGGTCACGACACCATAAGGGGTCACAGAAGGTGTGCTGTGACTTGGGTCACGACACCCTAAGTGGTCAGAGAGGGTGTGCTGTGACTTGGGTCTTGACACCCTTATGGTCACAAAGGGTGTGCTGTGACTTGGGTCACGACACCATTATAGTCACAGTGGGTGTGCTGTGACTTGGGTCACGACACCTTAAGGGGTCACAGAGGGTGTTGTGTGACTTGGGTCACGACACCATAAGGGGTCACAGAGGGTGTGCTGTGACTTGGGTCACGACACCATTATGGTCACAGAGGGTCTGCTGCGACTTGGGTCACGACACAATAAGGGGTCATAGAGGGTGTTGTGTGACTTGGGTAACGACACCATAAGGGGTCACAGAGGGTGTGATGTGACTTGGGTCAAGACACCATTATGGTCACAGGGGGTGTGCTGCGACTTGGGTCACGACACAATAAGGGGTCATAGAGGGTGTTGTGTGACTTGGGTAACGACACCATAAGGGGTCACAGAGGGTGTGCTGTCACTTGAGTCACGACACCATAAGGGGTAACAGAGGGTTTGCTGTCACTTGGGTCACGCCACCATAAGAGTCACAAAGGTTGTGCTGTGACTTGGGTCACGACACCATAAGGGATCACTGAGGGTGTGCTGTGACTTGGGTCACGACATCATTAAGGGGTCACAGAGGATGTGCTGTGACTTGGGTCACGACACCCTAAGGGGTCACAGAGGGTGTGCTGTGACTTGGGTCACGACACTCTAAGGGGTCACAGAGGGTGTGCTGTGACTTGGGTCACGACACCATAAGAGTCACAGAGGGTGTGCTGTGACTTGGGTCACGACACCATTATGGTCACAGAGGGTGTGTTGTGACTTGGGTCACGACACAATAAGGGGGCACAGAGGTTGTGCTGTGACTTGTGATACGATACCATAAGGGGTCACAGTGGGTTTCCTGTATGAAACGGTAAGTTTAATAAATTTAATAGAGTAATTCTCCTTTTAAATCGGTTTAGTCTTAATCCAGTTTGGATGATTTCGTTTAACTGCATTTCTTTACTGTGTCATTACTCCTTCCATACATTTGTTTTTTCCTTTTTCATCTGGGTCACGGGTCACTTTGTAACAATATAACGGAGGCGCAACCCAGATAAGGAACACAATGACCTTAATGAGGGTTAGAAACGTACGCAGGCCAAAAGTGTGGCGTTTTGTGACACGGCATGCAAAGCCTCCAAGCAGGTGCAGGCACTCAGACATGTAGACACCTGCTTACATCAACTCGTACCACCTGCAAGTAATGCTAATCTGTTGAATTTGATAGGTAACTAAAGTTATGGTAAATGACTCTGCTTACTCAAGAGGATAGGCGAATAAAAATTTAAAACATCAGTGCGTGAAATGGAAAGAGAGAGAAACGAGGATGAAGAAAATATGTAGAAGAGACAAAAGGGGAAAGGGTTAGTGAGAGAGGCTGAGTACTTGAAGGAAAGAGAACAAGAGAAATAGAGAGAGTTGAGAGAGGGGAAGAATCAGAGAGCCAAAAGGGGAGAGGGTAGTGAGAGAGGCAGAGTACTTGAAGTAAAGAGAACAAAAGAAAGAGAGAGAGAGAGAGAGAGAGAGAGGTGAGAAAGGGGAAGAATCAGAGAGCCAAAAGGGGAGAGGGTAGAGAGAGAGGCAGAGTACTTGAAGTAAAGAGAACAAAAGAAAGAGAGAGAGAGAGAGAAGAGAAAAAGGGGAGAGGGGAGAGAGAGAGGCAGAGTACGAGAAGAAAAGAGAACAAAAGAAAGAGAGAGAGAGAGAGAGAGAGAGAGTTGAGAAAGGGGAAGAATCAGAGAGCCAAAAGGGGAGAGGGTAGTGAGAGAGGCAGAGTACTTGAAGTAAAGAGAACAAAAGAAAGAGAGAGAGAGAGAGTTGAGAAAGGGGAAGAATCAGAGAGCCAAAAGGGGAGAGGGGTTGTGAGAGAGGCAGAGTACTTGAAGGAAAGATAACAAGAGAAAGAGATAGAGTTGAGAAAGGGGAAGAATCAGAGAGCCAAAAGGGGAGAGGGTAGTGAGAGAGGCAGAGTACTTGAAGGAAAGAGAACAAGAGAAAGAGCGTTGAGAAAGTTGAAGAATGAGAGAGCCAAAAGGGGGTTGAGAATGTGAAAAAGGGAGGAGGGATAAATTGAGAGATTATGGAAAATAGGGAACAGAAGGAGAGAGAGAGAGAGTTGGGACAGCGAGGGTAGAACGTGAGGGAGATAGGATTTTAAAAAGCGTGAAGGGAGAACAGAAGAAATGAGAGATACAAATTGATGAGTGGACGGCGAGAGGAGAGTAAGGGGAACACAGAGAAACAGATAGAGAGAGAGAGAGAGAAAAGAAATGGAATAAGAGAGAAATTGGTATAAAGAGAGAGAGAGAGAGAGAGAGAGCAAAGAAATCAATGTTCTATAATTACTTTTCTGTGCTACGAAGTCAGAGGGATACTTCAAATGAAGTCCTGCGAGAATGTTACTTTAGGAATAAGGGTATACTTGATCAAGTTAAAAGCAAATGAGGCCCAAAACATTTAACTGACTGAACACGCCTCCAGATATTTTTCCATTTACAGAAGCTATAGAGAAAAAAAAATGAGCAAACTTTGTTAGGTGCGTAAATGTATAATTATTAATGGTAGATGAAATTTGGCTACCAAACTTGTTCAAACACCATTCATGAATGGAATGTTCATTCTCCATACCTTTCTTGATTTTTTTTAATTTTTATAACGGAAACAAAATTGTTATATCTCTACCCTCTTTTAACCTTGGTTCTTGCAACTAAATTAAGCCTTAAGCCATTCACTCTTTTGACAGCAGCCTGAATGGCTAGGAGGCCAGGCGCATCCCATTTGTGTCTGGCTTATTAAAGTGAGAGATGTGATTATGTTTGAGCCATCCAAGTTTCATGCACTCTCTCAAGTACGAGGAAATCGCGGCGTCCCATTCTTACAGCCGCGGATTTCAATTAAATCGTTGATGGTATCCGCACATCGTTGGCGCGAACGAGGGTGTGCACTGTTTCACTGGATCAATCCTCCAAGGACAAACGTGGCGCTTGGTCTCCTGTAGATTCTCCCCCGACCGTCCTTTTTGCCATCCCCAGAAAACCAATGACGACTTTTCAACATCAAGTTAATCCTTTATTATCAGAGAACATTAATGGATTTCTCATAACCACGGACCACTTACAATAATTGAACCCTGGACACTTTGATTTAGTGAATCAGCCGAAACAGAAACGTTAAAAAAATTAATTGAAATAGTACTACAGTAGTCTCCCTTTTTTTTTTTTCTTTTTTTTTGGAGATACCACGGTGAGCGATGTTAGGTACAACTAGTTCAAAACACAAACACAAAAATCACACAATAAGTTTTCGAGATTATTAATTTTCATCTAATTTATAAAAAAAAAAACTGGGTCACGTTTGGGAAATTCTTACAGCACTTGGCTCAAATGTTCTCAATTTCCCTTCCTCTCCATGAGTTAAACTCCCCTCCATAACTCCGACTCCTGTGTTTCAGCATGAAACCGTTGGCATTGAACGTATATGACAATAAAATAAAAGGAAATACACACATAACATAACCCTATTAAACCATACGTCTCTCACTCTCTCTCCCTGTCTCTATGCTTCTCTCTTTCTTATTGTATGAAGCCCGTATGTCTCATCACGCGAGGCGAGTTCATCTTGGTGAGCCACCGGGAAGTCGGGGTATCTTTGCCGCTCGTTAAGTCGGTGGGGGAACTTACAAAAGATTATGAGGATTTCGCCATTCGAGCCATTTATTTTCATCGGGACAGGAAACCCGCGTCTAAAGAAACGATATATTTGCTGCAAGCCTCTAATACCCCCTGACACAGCAACGGCGCCCGGGGGCGTTTGGGGAAGGCTTCGGGCTTATTGGAAAACCGCGGTCAATGGAGTTTTTATGGAATGCATCGCTAGAGTTTGAGTGGAACACTCGGCCTTATTTTGGGGAGAGCTCAAACTCAATGACAGTTCTGTTGTGATTTTGGTTGGGCGAGGTTTGGGTTGTTGTTTGAGTTGGGGTTTTTTCCCCACGCGTCGAGGACGCACATTTCGATTGCATATCAACCTGGGCGCAGCGCTGCATTAATCATCCCATTGGCATCTGCTGTTGCCAACTACCCTACTTTCTGCCCCGTTCAATCAAAAGAGGATTACATGTGAATATGTTTTACATGCATTTTATAACTTGGTGTAGGCACATTACTGAGCTTCATTAAAAAAAAAAAGTGGGTTGTGGGGGGGGAACTGCTTCCATGATTTTGGAGACGATTTTTTTGTAAGGTTCTGTTAAACATACCATCAAGTGAACATACCATCAAGTGAACATACCATCAAGTGAATATACCATCAAGTGAACTTAAAATCAAGTGAACATACCATCAAGTGAACATACCATCAAGTGAACATACCATAAGTGAACTTAAAATCAAGTGAACATACCATAAGTGAACTTAAAATCAAGTGAACATACCATCTAGTGAACATACCATCAAGCGAACATACCATCTAGTTAACATACCATCAAGTGAACATACCATCAAGTGAACATAAAATCAAGTGAACATACCATCAAGTGAACATACATCTAGTGAACATACCATCTAGTGAACATACCATCAAGTGAACATACCATCTAGTGAACATACCATCAAGTGAACATACCATCTAGTGAACATACCATCAAGTGAACATACCATCTAGTTAACATACCATCAAATGAACATACCATCTAGTGAACATACCATCAAGTGAACATACCATCAAGTGAACACACCATAAAGTGAACATACCATCTAGTGAACATACCATCTAATGAACATACCATCAAGTGAACATACCTTCACGTGGATTGACTGTTATTCAAACCAAAACATAACGGATCCATAATAAATGTAAAAAAGGGGCAGCAATCAACGTGATCGATGTTGATCAAATTATCTTTGCTTTACCATGAACATTCCTATAAATAATGATAAATAAACCGTGCAATTCAGGAAGAGGAGCCTTGTGCCGTATCCCCACAAATTAATATTTTGGTTATTATTTACTTGGGTTTAAAGGCTTAAACTTTTGTATTAAGATATCTTCATTTATTTTTAAACTATATATATGAGAATGAGCTAGTTTCAAATAACGCCAAAAGGGATATACTTTTTAAGTTCGTTCGGATTCCTAAAAACAATCATATTTACTTTCTATTATTTTATGGAAATCTAATAAATTTAAATGCGCAAAAAATAATTCTAAATTCTTTTTTATTTTGGTAAAAGTTTAAGTATTATTATTACAAATTAGCAATATATTTAAAGTATCAACTAAGGAACTATTTTAAGCATTTAATATGTGTTTGAAAGTTATGAAAAAGTTAAAAAAAATTATGATTAAAGATTTACACCGTAATCACATTTATCGGGAAAACCCAAGCATCAGTCGTTTGTTAGTGCGTCTTTAAGTGCGTTGTTAATATTGTGAATTAAAATTAAATTGTTCTAAATAATGCTGCAAAAGACGTCATAGCGCGAAAAGCATATTTCGCCAAAACTCTTAGGTTTCTTTAAATTTAATAACCGAGCGTGACAAAACTGATTAAGTATTGTCCCTTCTTAAAAGTAAAATTAATTGCAATCTCCTTACCTTATGATTTAGTCGTTATTTTGTGTTTCAAAAAAACGGTCCGATTTTAAAGATGTAATCAAATACAATTGATTGCTTTTTAAATTGTTAATAAAACACACACACATTTTCGCTTTGTATATTTTTACATTAAAAATTTTTTGCATGTTTTGATTCAAAAAATACACTTTTATTAAATTCATAACGTGTAAAAACTAACCTTTAAATATAATTGTAATAAGAAAATGCGGTATTTAAGTCAATCAGTGCAGCGCAACTCCATAGCTAAATAGCATTGACTAATCCACTTATAACTAAAACAAAAAAGAACGAACCATATGAAGGGAAGTGCAAATTATTTTAGTTTCGGTATGGAGAGGACTACATTAACTACAAAATTCTGTCCCTGGCGTAAGGCTGCATGGATGGCTCAGCACCGGAATATCTCAAGGAACTGATTTATAAACATGTGCCTCTGAAGACTAGCCTGCAGTCTTCAACACAGTACTTACTGAGTGTTCCTAGAGTGGAGGAACACATAAACAAGTCTTACGGAGTGCGCTCTTTTGAAGCGATAGCGCCAAAATTATGGAACAGTTTGCCTCAATCCTTGAATTGTAAATGATAACAAATCATTTCAGAAACAATTTAAAAAGTTTTTTGCTTAAATAGATTTCGTCGGACCAGAACGCAGTGAGCAGGCTAAAGTGGCATGGATACCGGCGCAATATAAATATCAAATTAAATCAAAGAATCCGGTAGAAGATTTTTCTAAATTTATTTAAATGTGTGTGTGGGGGGGGGGGGTTGGTTACTTTGGCCCAGGCAGCACAAAATACGTCTCAAAATAAAGGAATGAATTTGATTAACAATTAACGTTCTTGGGAACATACATTTCAGAGGTATGAAATAGGATGTGTACATATTCACGTGGATGACAATATATTTAAATCCTATGGTATTACATTTGGGAAAAAAAGAGATGTTACATTCTCTTTTTACAATTATGTGTATGTTCATTTTGCTCAAGGCAGCACAAGGAACGTCTCAAAATAAAGGAATGGTTTTGGTAAATAATTAATTTTCTTGGGTAAATACATGTCGGTGGTAGGAAATAAGATGTTAACATTTTTACGTGGATGACAACATAGTTAACTCCTATGGTCTTTCATATGTGTAAAAAGAGATGGTACTCTCTCTCTCTCTCTCTCTCTCTCTCTCTCTCTCTCTCTCTCTCTCTCTCTCTCTCTCTCTCTCTCTCTCTCTTTACAAATATAAGTATGTTTACCAATTAAAAAGATCAATGGCGTTAACAAATCTTGGGTACAATTATACAAGTATAAACATGAATATCAAACCCAATCATTTTAAACACTTGAAAAATTAATTTTGAACAATAGAGATGGGTTAATATTTACTATCAAAAAATTAAAATATTTTTTTTGTTTTTACTTTGCAAAAAGTATTTATTTTATGAAATTAAACATTTAAATTTAAAAAAAAACAACAACACTCAAATCTGTTATAGACGTGAAAACGGTTGCTCGATTCTTCTTTAGATAAAAGAATTCTTTTAAAAAGGCAAAACTGTGTTTAAATTTTTGCTGAAGATATAAATATATATCGAATTCCTATAATATAAAATATTTTTATATCATATATAGAGTTTTTGGTGTAAATTTAAGGCAAGTTTGTTTATACAATTTTTAGAGAAAAAAAGTTGTATTTCAAGGGCACGAAAAGGGGTCAATCTAAAGCATTTCTTTACCGTAGTAATTGTCCCTTAATTAACTTCTTTAGTGACAAAAGTGATATAATTAGTAATAATTTAAGGTATTGTTTACAGGGGAAAAAAGTAGTAGGATAGGCCCATAATATATAGCAGATAAATACTTCTCAAAACTTAATGATGTCAGAAACGTAAATATCATTACATTTGTAAAGTTATAAATTGTGACGAGTTTTTGCAATAGCAGTAAGAAATTATCACGATAACATCGGGTCATTTATTCTAGTATTTATATGGCCTTAAACTGTTTCACTTAAAGCCACATGTCGCACTATGAATCCATTAAACACGTGTTCATTTAATGATGGGCCGAGACCAAGCCTTTCAGAACATGATAAATGAAGGGCGTGCCTCGCCAAAATGTAATACATTCCACAGGCTGTCAACACTGTGCCCCGCCAACATATAATACATTCTGTAGGCTATACATTCCGCAGGCTGTCAACACTGTGCCCCGCCAACATATAATACATCCTGTAAGCTATCAACACTGTGCCCAGCCATCATGTAATACATTCCGCAGGCTGTCAACACTGTGCCCCGCCAACATATAATACATCCTGTAAGCTATCAACACTGTGCCCCGCCAACATATAATACATTCTGTAAGCTATTAACACTGTGCCCAGCCAACATATAATACATCCTGTAGGCTATCAACACTGTGCCCAGCCATCATGTAATACATTCTGTAGGCTATCAACACTGTGCCCAGCCATCATGTAATACATTCTGTAGGCTGTCAACACTGTGCCCAGCCATCATGTAATACATTCTGTAGGCTGTCAACACTGTGCCCAGCCATCATATAATACATCCTGTAGGCTATCAACACTGTGCCCAGCCCTCATATAATACATCATGTAAGCTATCAACACTGTGCCCAGCCATCATATAATACATTCTGCAGGCTATCAACACTGTGCCCAGCCATCATATAATACATTCTGCAGGCTATCAACACTGTACCCGGCCATCATATAATACATTCTGCAGGCTATCAATACTTTGCCCAGCCATCATATAATACATTCTGCAGGCTGTCAACACTGTGCCCAGCCATCATATAATACATTCTGCAGGCTGTCAACACTGTGCCCAGCCATCATATAATGCATTCTGCAGGCTGTCAACACTGTGCCCAGCCATCATATAATGCATTCTGCAGGCTATCAACACTGTACCCAGCCATCATATAATGCATTCTGCAGGCTGTCAACACTGTGCATCGCTGTCTCTATTTGCTAATCAGTTTTGGCTTCTGTTTGCAACTATTCAAATTGAAGCGACACATATACATTCATAACAACGGATGAGAATAATCATTAGATCTAAAGAGAATAACAGATTCAACAGAATAAACTGTAGAGAGATCATTTTTTAAAATTATGTTTGACCTGCTGCTTGTTAAAACATTTATTGCCAGTGAGTAAAGTGCGCCACGAAAAACAGTTTAACCGCGCTGTCAACTCATTGGTTTATTGGTTGAGCCGTGGGTTACATTTAACCGGCCAAAAAGAATTATAACTATATTTTATACTAGGGCTTGGTATTTAATTAAATCGCATAGTTCATTCTTGTAGACATGTAAAAAAAATAATAAAATCATTACTCTTTCTATAAGCCCACTGATTGCTAACAGAGTCCGGAGTAACATATTCGGTCATGACGTTCCAAGTCAAACTTAGGTCATGTCTTTCCCAGTCACATCTTATGTCATGTCTTTCCAAGTCAAATTTTAAGTTATTTATTACCCAATCAAATCTTAGACATGTAATTCAAAGTCAAATCTTAGGTCATGTCTTTCAAAGTAAAATCTCAGGTCCTGTCTTTTCAAGTCAAATCTTAGGTTATTTTTTACCCAATCAAATCTAAGTTCATGGGTGATAATGTTGTGCATGACATAGTAACTGATGGGGATTGTGTGATAATGATATGTCTGACATAGTAACTGATGGGGATTGGCTGATAATGATATGTCTGACATAGTAACTGATGGGGATTGGCTGATAATGATATGTCTGACATAGTAACTGATGGGGATTGGATGATAATGCTGTGCCTGACATAGTAACTGATGGGGATTGGGTGATAATGATATGTCTGACATAGTTACTGATGGTGATTGGGTTATAATGCGGTGCTTGACATAGTAACTGATGGGGATTGGGTGATAATATGTCTGACATAGTAACTGATGGGGATTGGCTGATAATGATATGTCTGACATAGTAACTGATGGGGATTGGGTGATAATGCTGTGCATGACATAGTAACTGATGGGGATTGGGTGATAATGATATGTCTGACATAGTAACTGATGGGGATTGGCTGATAATGATATGTCTGACATAGTAACTGATGGGGATTGGCTGATAATGATAGGTCTGACATAGTTACTGATGGGGATTGGGTGATAATGCTGTGCCTGACATAGTAACTGATGGGGATTGGGTGATAATGATATGTCTAACAAAGTAACTGATGGGGATTTGCTGATAATGATATGTCTGACATAGTAACTGATGGGGATGGGTGATAATAATGTGTCTGACATAGTAATTGATGGGGATTGGGTGATAATGATATGTCTGACATAGTTAATGATGGGGATTGGGTGATAATGCGGTGCCTGACATAGTAACTTATGGGGATTGGGTGATAATATGTCTGACATAGTAACTGCTGGGGATGGGTGATAATAATGTGTCTGACATAGTAACTGATGGGGATTGGGTGATAATGATATGTCTGACATAGTTACTGATGGGGATTGGGTGATAATGATGTGCCTGACATAGTAACTGATGGGGATTGGCTGATAATGATATGTCTGACATAGTAACTGATGGGGATTGGGTGATAATTGTGTCTGACATAGTAACTGATGGGGATTGGGGGATAATAATGTGCCTGACATAGTAACTGATGGGGATTGGGTGATAATGCTGTGCCTGACATAGTAACTGATGGGGATTGGCTGATAATGATAGGTCTGACATAGTTACTGATTGGGATTGGGTGATAATGCTGTGCCTGACATAGTAACTGATGGGGATTGGGTGATAATGATATGTCTGACATAGTAACTGATGGGGATTGGCTGATAATGATATGTCTGACATAGTAACTGATGGGGATGGGTGATAATAATGTGTCTGACATAGTAACTGATGGGGATTGGGTGATAATGATATGTCTGACATAGTTACTGATGGGGATTGGGTGATAATTCTGTGTCTGACATAGTAACTGATGGGGATTGGGGGATAATAATGTGCCTGACATAGTAACTGATGGGGATTGGGTGATAATGATGTGTCTGACATAGAAACTGATGGGGATTGGGGGATAATAATGTGCCTGACATAGTAACTGATGGGGATTGGGTGATAATAATGTGTCTGACATAGTAACTGATGGGGATTGGGTGATAATAATGCGTCTGACATAGTAACTGATGGGGATTGGACGATAATGCTGTGCCTTACATAGTAACTGATGGGGATTGGGGGATAATAATGTGACTGACATAGTAACTGATGGGGATTGGGTGATAATGATGTGTCTGACATAGTAACGATGGGATTGGGTGATAATGATGTGTCTGACATAGTAACTGATGGGGATTGGGTGAAAATGCTGTGCCTGACGAAGTAACTGATGGGGGAAGGATTATTGGGTGTCTGACATAGTAACTGATGGGGATTGGGTGATAATAATGTGTCTGACATAGTAACTGATGGGGATTGGGGGATAATAATGTGCCTGACATAGTATCTGATGGGGGAAGGATTAGCTGGTTGATAAATCTCAGCCTGATCGAGTAACTGAGTGGGGCTCAGGTAAATGCTCTGTTGGACATAGCTGTTATAAGGAACCCAACAGTTGGATATGTGCATTCACCGAACCCTTCTTAATAGGAAAAGTAAAATATGATTTTTTTCTGATTTATTTTTGGACCTCCACCGAAACCCTGCGACTGACTCACCGAACCCCAGGTTAAGAACCTATGCCTTATATATAAAATATATATGATTGATTGCATGGGTCATCATGGACATTATTGACATAGCTTGTTGCACTCTATAACGCTATATACGACATGCTTTCCTAACTGCCTTCCCTTACCTTTTAACTTTCTATTAATGATATCTTATATTTATGAGTTAAACGTTAATGTATCTTTAAGAAACCATCTCAAAGCAACAACGACTGAGCGTCTTTCGTCAATGCCGGTTGATTAAATCATTCAGCGTAACTTTCAGATCATGGATTACAAACACTAAGTGATGCCTTGGTATCACACAGACTAACTAATAATGCGCATTTAACGGGCGTTTTATTTACATTGAATTGCGACTTTTTTTACAATTACATTCTGGACCACTGATTGATTAGGCAGTGATTAGGCACTGATCAGGCACTGATTAGGCAGTGATTGGGCAGTGATTGGGGAGTGATTAGGCAGTGATTAGGCACTGATTATACAGTGGTCCTTGGTCCCATAACAATCAACGATGACGCCAAAATTGTATTACAGGAAGGTCACCACTGATCTTTCACGTGTTTGTATGCCATGGGCGCACCACGCTATTTAGTCATATGTTTCAACCCGCTTGCTGATCTCTTAAAAAATCTCCCAAGACAAAAATTTACAAAATTAACAATATAAAATACTTCTTAATAAAAAAAACAACCTTTTCAAAAAATTTACTAAAAAGTATCAAATTAATGTCCCCCCAAAATGTTTAAGCTATTACAGTCATATGACCAAAAACAATTTTTAAAAAGTCAAGTGACGCCCCTGAACTCAATATTCTTTGCTAATGCACGCAGCGGTATCGCTCATTTCATTCCACTTGCCAAGATCACGATCGATGGGAGCTTACAATAGTAATGCAAGGCAGATGTGAGAACTCAATTGTCAATGATGAAATAACCCGTGACGTAACAATGACTGTGTCACATAACACTTACTTACAGCAATGCAAACGTATAGATGTGTCAAACATTGTATTTGTCAAGTCATGCGTCATTCTATTTCACGGGCGACCCACGATTTTTTTTTTAGCGATATTACTGAAACAACTCTGACGTTTTTGGGGACATTTCTTTGATACTTTTTTTGTACATTTTTGGGGAATTAAAAACTGACTGGCGGACCACTTCAGGCAGAAGTGGTACAGGCAATGGGCAGACAACACGACCGCCAGGGGCGTCTATTCAAACTTGCCCACTCCTTGCAAACAAAACCCATGGTGGGGGTTAGGACGCAGACAGCAGAGCTTAGTGACGCAGATGCGCACCGAGCACTGCCCCTTGCGCATATATTTCTGGATAACAACATGGATCCTACCTGCCGTACTGCAGCCTGGCCCCAGACTAGAGCATCTGTTGACCGAATGTCCCTCACTAGATCTCCCGGGGGAAGCCAGGGTGGCTGGAGGACCCTTTGTGAGGGAAATGTTGTATGGTTCAGCTCAACATATGGAGTTGATAGCCAATTTACTAGCCGGGGTCATAAGAGAGTAATCTCAGGCCCTCACCAGAATGTGTGCGTTAGTTCGTACATTTTTTGACGTGTTTTTTTTTTTTAATTTTTTTAAAGTTTTTGTTTCTAAATTGTTTTCTTTAGTCTTGATTCAGAAGTCAAACAAACGTCTGCTATGCACGAGAGAGAGAGGCGACTCTGCATAAATGTTATTTCTTTAAAAAAATTACGAAAAGTTCACCATCAAGGAGGGAGGTTGTCATCAACGTTAAATTGATAAGTTTTAAGAGTATATTATCTCTTCAAACTTTATTTTTCCATTCATGCCAACATCTCGTGAATTTTAAAACATGAAAATTTATTGACATTCACGCAGTAAGTCGCGTATATAAAATATCTGAATTTATGAGTAATGTTTAACAAGGCTAATTCATATCTTAGCGCTGACCTAAAAACCACCAGGCATGACAAAGCTATCGCCATAAATATTTGCAGATCTAATGAAAATAAATTCCATTTGCTGGGATATTTTTTTTATGTTATTCAAACCAAAATGAATAAAACTCTTACGTTCATGTCCACATTCAATAGGCTCATTAGCGGCATTCGGACCTCAACAGAGAAAAGGAAAAAGTGTGTGTGTGTGTGTGGGGGGGGGGGTGTGGTTCGTTACAACATTTTGTTACAACTAGGGTTGTTGTCTGGTAGCACCCTGCTCTGTCTGATGGCACCATTTGGTGTCACCACTGTCGAGGGTCTCCTTCGGTGCGGTCCTCGACCGCCAGTCAACCTATTGCTTAAATATGTTACGACCATTTGAATAGAGGACATACATTTTGTCTGAGAGATTTTAGGATCTTCTTTAATTGAAACCTGACTCGTTAAAGGTAATAGAGGGACCAGAAGCAAATGAAATTGTGACACGTGTCTACAGAGATGAATAACATGTTACGGTATGTTACTCTTTAGGACATTTTACAACTGTCATGAAATAAACGGCGTGCTTAAAACCCATCAACCCATCAAATAAACACTGACTATATTATTGACCGGTGAACTTGAAGACCCGCGCAAAGAGACAGATTATTCACTTAACGGCTGTAAGCGGTGGAGCTGACTTGTCACTGTTGTATTCAGCCTCATTAGTGGTCTGTAAGCGGTGGAGCTGACTTGTCACTGTTGTATCCAGCCTTATTAGTGGTATGTAAGCGGTGGAGCTGATTTGTCACTGTTGTATCCAGCCTCATTAGTGGTCTGTAAGCGGTGGAGCTGATTTGTCACTGTTGTATCCAGCCTCATTAGTGGTATGTAAGCGGTGGAGCTGACTTGTCACTGTTGTATCCAGCCTCATTAGTGGTCTGTAAGCGGTGGAGCTGACTTGTCACTGTTGTATTCAGCTTCATTAGTGGTCTGAACTTTTTGGACTGCTCAGTTTTTTTGGGGGGGGAAGGGAGCAAGAGGAGACAATTTGAGCCTGCTGCTGTGTTCTCATAAAACCCAAGTTGGGAACATGACATGTTCTTTTTAGAATCGTTCCCCACATCTGCTAAATATAAGAAATATCATTAGATATCATACAAATCCGTAGGCAGGGAGCGGGTGGGGGTCCTCCACCGGCGGCACTCTTTTCTTTTATATGGAAGGGCGGCGATTGCGCATGGCAGCAGACTTTTTTCATGGGTGCAGCAACCCTAGCGTCACCTTTGACGCCATAAAAATCGTTGTTTCTTTAGTTGGCTGGTTAGGACTCCGACTCCATTGAAAATCGCCACAAAGAGTTTATAGTGGGTTGATTTGCATACAGCAGCAAAGCTTGGGTCATAATCAGCTCATAAAAATATCAGTCTGTGATGTGTTTGAGATTAAATCTCCATGCCGCATTGATAAAACTACTCTAGACTCTAGACATCATCTCGCCTTCCATTAACATAATTAATTTTAGTGACTATTGGTACTGTGATCATAAATATATAAATTGACGGCCTTGTCACATGTTGTAGATAGGACCTCTATGGGGAAAATGGCTGTGTACTTTACGGAGGTTCTGAAATTTATAAATAAGATTTTTAACCCTTTAAGTTTGGCGCTTGAAAAACATATTTGAAAATGTACACTGGTCATAAGGTAAACCTGATCCAGTGGCTTTCAACCTTGTTCTAATGGAAGCATCCTCAACAAGACAATATATAACGCCGCGACAGCCCGTCGCCTATAAGGCTCTCTTACTCATTACATGTATTATTTTAACTGATAGGTGTTATGTAGCATATATTCCACGTGCTGGAATTTTACTTGACCTAAATTAGAATCCTAGCAGACAGTAACGTCTGTTGTGGGCGTGGCCTATTCGTTTGATGTATCTTGTTTACAACCGTGTTTACCAATTAAACATGTTAGACTGTCTTCCTGGTATGTTCTCGAATGTGCTCGATAACCCGAGAAATGTAAACAACACGTCATAAGTCTTTTCTGGAAGCGTCTTACGCCGGCATGTATATAAAGGATTGACAGTTACGGAGAGATAGAGATTACGATAAGTTTTATTAACTTCACGAGACGTGTATTATTCTTTTTGTTCTTATATATGTGTTTATTTCGCATTTAATCATTATTCATTGGCACAGTATTCTAACCGTATTAACTGTGTACCGGTACAAGATCTACCATACTGTAAGTTGAAGATTGTCATTATATTTTCTTTTCTTTTGTAAATATCTTAAGACATAATAAATCTTATTAATTGTGGCTAGCAACTGTTTTGGGTGTCATATCTTTAATATTTTTGACGCTATGGTATCGTCCTTTGTTAGGTACTGTTTACAACGAGCCAATTAAATTAAAATAGGAGATTAATTTCTCATATTAGAAGCCAGTGCTTAACAATAGGAGTGCAAGGGGATAAGAAGATGTCATTCCACATCACTTTCTTAGTCGGCATTAATCTTGATCGGCAAGGGCACATTATATATAAGGCATGGGCTCCCAAACATTTTGGGTCGCGACCACCATTTTATAGAAATAAAATAGCATGTTCAGAAGACAATTTTGTTTTAATTTATTGATTTGTTAAGAGAGAATACATGAAAATTATTTGCAGTAAATTAATACAAACTTTATTATGATACCGATCATAAATTGCAATTGATGGACAACATTTTTTTTTTGTATTTTTTTCTTCTTTTTTTGTTCGTGTGTCTTTCCGCGGTCGACTCCATTTTGGTTGTCAACCAGGGATATAAGGCTCCTGGAGACCACAGCACCTGGTCGCTCAACACAAAAAGTGACGCCCCGCTGTGTTTCAATGGCGCGACATCAAAGACGTTATGACCAGCTCAGGCTCGAACACAAAGCAGTCATCCGTGGTATTGTCCTCACACGATCGCTCTCGGAGACGGAACAAAGCTGACGAAGAGTTGCGGATATCGCAAGGATCAGCTTCAAATAGCAAACAATTCGGTCTGGTTTCTGGGATCAGCCTCAAATAGCAAACAATTCGGTCTGGTTTGTAGGATCAGCCACAAATAGCAAACAATTCGGTCTGGTTTGTGAACCTGCTTCTTTCTCCGTGCAACGTCAATATTTTTAAATGAACGCTTACATGAAAGATTAACGTGTCTCTCATTCAAATGTTTGTTTTACTTGTCCGGGAAATCTCCTCCGTTTGGATACCGGTAATATTTATCTTACATAATTGGACGAGGGAATGGTGGTTGTTTTTTTTGTTTTGTTGTTTATCCACTCAAGTATTGTGCTTTTTAAGCTCAGGATTTACAATAATTTGATGGGGCAATTTTTTTTAAAAAATGCAATTAATTAGAAACAAAATTTCAAAAAAGGAAGAAAAAATATTCCTTTCTTAAAATTTTGTTCAATTGCTTTAGAGCAGGCCTGCACAGCATACGGCCCCCGGGCTGCATGTGGCCCGCCAGCACACACTTTGTGGCCCGCGAGGTAACGAAAAACTCTTTATTCTTATTGTTTTCTTAATAGCTTTCCCCCTGACCTATATTCTTTTGCCCCGCACAATTCCGGTCCTATTTTCTTTTGGCCCGCCCAAGTTTTTCATAATGCATTACGGCCCGCCTTACATTTTGAGTTGTGAGGGTCTGCTTTAGAGCAAAGATAAGAGTTAATTTTGTGGGAGACATAAAGGGACCAATGTGGCTTCTTTATTCTGTCGCTACACAACGGTTTGAAACTGATTTAACGGCTTCTCTAACCGGCATTTCAAGCAGTGGTCTATGGCATACATGTTTCCGTTTACCACTCACACGTGTCAATAATACAAATAGAACGCTAACACAGAATCACCACTATGCATCCAAACGAGAACATTTACAAAACTGGTGAAACAACCTACTACTGAAATATATAGATATTAGTGATGGGACGATTAATCGGAATCGTATCGGAATAATCGAAATATCGGGATTTTTATAAAGCTTCGGGAATCGGTATCGGAGCTGAATAATTCAGATCCGATTCCGATACCAAAACGATTCTTAACTGATTAACTGTCGTAAGCCGGTGACAGCGCAAAGTTTGTTTCGCATTATAATATTCTTTATTTTGTTCCGAGATTTTTAATTACCGGCAGGAAGTTTATTCAAAACCACATGTCATCAGCAAAACACGAATAATAATTTCATATGTATATTTAATATACAGTTTTTATATACACATTTTGAAATTTTTATCAAAGACACTAGCTACATCTATGTATTATTAAAATGGAATTATTGATAGATGTGTTTATATAAAACCGTTCCAAGACATTGTTATCTAGCACATTGTAAAGCTTCAATAGCAAGTTGATAAACTTTTCTAATCAATTCTCAAGTTTTATATTAATTAAATATGTTAATACCTGGGCACAGTAATACATATATGTAACAATGGCCAGGAATCGGAATCGTATCGGGAATCGTATCGGGAATCGTATCGGGAATCGGGATAATTGGGTAGAATCGGAATCGTTAAAAATGTTGGTATCGTCCCATCACTAATAGATATATACAATTGCAAAGGAAACAAAGCGCAATGGAATGTGTAGAAATAGAAATAGCACCAACCAGTTGATGGCTTCTTAGTGGTGCCCCCCCACCCCACCCACCCAACTCTCAATGAGAAAAAATGAGCCACACAAAAAAACCTCCGACAGCGTTCGTGATAGAGATAACAATGAAATACAAACAAAATAACAAACTGACTGGAGTGCTGCTTGGTTTCCTCGTCTTTTATATTTGCTTCTTTTAAACATGCCTCCCTCCACTCCTCATTAATTTTCGCCTACAGGTTAGAGCTAGCCAAGTATAAATTGCCCCTTTCGAGCGGTTCGGTCCACTTGGCCAATGCCCCAGTGTTATTCCATTCAAACAATGCTAACAGAAGGAGAAAAACACGAGCGGGTGTGAATGGCAGATATAGATTTTATGGAAGACGCGTGGCTTCCATTGATCATGTCCTGGCTAGGACGCCGATAGTTAGTCAGGGGGAATATAACTATTCTGTTCATCTTAATGGCGCAGATATTCATTGCAAAACGCAACTTTCAGCGAATTTCTAGTAGGATACGAAACGTACTTAGATTGTTGACATGCTTACTCTAGCCCAGTGGTTCGAAAAATATTTAAGTGTGACTGACCGGAATGAATCCTTCACATTGCAGCCTGGGATCTATTTATTAATAGAGTCTTGAAATCTTTCACATTCTCACCGATGACTCAGGGGTGGTGGACCATCATTTTGAGAAGCACTGCGCAAACCATTCCCTTGATTGCGGCCCACTTAGCGAGGCCGTATTTTTAAATTGAACGTAGAAAATATCTCTCTGTTATTTTAAGAGAAACTTTGTTTTTGGTGAAATAGTTCATAAAGGAAGGAAAAAATGTTACCGAGAATTCGATCAATTATTTTTAGTCTATGAGCTGTTATTATAGCGATATAATTATGCATTAGTTTAAAAAGAAATTGTAAGGTCGCCATTGAACAGCCATGTATAATTGGTCACTCAAAAAGGAAAATTTAATTATTTCTTTATTGAAAATATTACTAAATCGTTTTCGAAAATTCTTCCTTAAGAAATTTTTAAAAAAAAATTCAATAAAACCTCATTTACATCCAGGCTTTGTTTCCAAATGAAGTCGCGTTATAGGCCAAGGGTGGCGAGTGCTCTGTTGTGAGGTGCTTGACAAACGGTCGATACCTCAAAATGGTGACCTGAAGCAAAGCAGCGTCACCCAGAAGTGGTGGCACAAGAGTACAGAGACGTGTTTACAGGGTCAAGCTCTGCGTGGCTGTAAAAAACGGGAACTGACAGTAGGAAATGAAACAGCTGGGATTAACTTTCAATGCAACCAGGACCGACACGTCTTAGTGACATGTGGAGAGTTGGGTTTGGAGGAAAAAGGGGTGGGGGTGGGGGGGGGACACAGCAGGTCATGATGGATTTTTTTTTTTTTTAAATCAACTGTAAATCCTTTTGTGAAAGTTGCTGAACTATGGAAGATATATTAACGGACTTTTTCATTGTTTAATTTTTTATTTTTTTTTAAAAGGGGGGGGGGGTGGGGGGGGGACACAGCAGGTCATGATGGATTTTTTTTTTTTTTAAATCAACTGTAAATCCTTTTGTGAAAGTTGCTGAACTATGGAACATATATTAATGAACTTTTTCATTTATTAATTTTTTATTTTTTTTTAGGATTCCTTAAAAAAAAAGGTTTGAAAGGATGATGTTAAAATGTGTAAAACCAATAACATGATTTATGTACCTATTCATTTCTGGTACTAGCCGCATCCTAACGCTTATTTCAGCCAGGTTTATATATGTTCATCAGAGATAGGAGAAATTTATTTTAAGTCAGGTCTAATATTTTAAACAAAACTACGAATACCACAACTCACCCCCCCCCCTTTTCTTCTAGCTGCGTGTGTGTGTATGGATGGAACGGAAGTCTCGACTGAACTTTACGCGAGACAGCCTAAAATTGGCATTCCGTAATGCTCTTTTGGTGCAAGGGCTTCGTTTCACGCATCTTCTCCCTTTTTGATTCCTTCATACACTGTTAGCCAACTGGAACGTTGCTCAGCGATGATCTCCCATTTGTTGATTTCTTTGTTGGCTTCCTTCACACCCCTTTTGCAAACGTCCTAAAATCGCAGCTGCGGCCGTCCATTAAGTCGTGTCCCTTTTGTCAATTCTTCATCCGGCAGCGTCTTTGGAATACGGCCTTCCTCCATTCTCATTACATGGCCTAAATAGCGAAAACGCCTCTAGCTAAGACCGGAGAACAGATTCGGTACCATCAGAAAGCTTTTTCAGACCCTTTATCCTGCCTTTGAATTCGCAAAATACAACGCAGTGAAAGCTCTTGAGTTTCCGCTCATGACCTTCACGTGTAGTCCACACTTCACTGCCATGTAGGATCTTACTGAGCACATATGCTTGATAGACGCTCAGTTTTGTACTTTCAGTTCGGATCGTTTAGGATAATTCCATACTAGCTTTTTTTCAATTTAGCCATAGTTGCTTCTGCTTTTGCTTGGTTTTTTTTTTTTTTCGTTTTGGGGGGGGAGGTTGCTTGAGTGAGCAGTGGATTCGGCCTTTCCTACAGCCGATGACATCCCCAGGAGCAGAATGCTATCCGATCCCAATAATAATAAGGCTCAATGCAGGGCAATGGTGTTTTACTTTTTTTTTTTCCAATCCAACACCGTGCGGCTGGAGTCCATCTGTGGGTTTCCCTTGCTTGTGTTTTATGGAGACCACCAGCTGTTGCCCTATGCAGCAGATCCCCCACTCTCTACACAGCCAGTTTACCCATCCAAGGGAATGACACCTGTCAATACACCTGGCACTAACTGCGCCGCAACAGTTTCAAAAATGACATTGGTATCAACACTAGAAGGACTTCGGTATTCCATCTCCATATTTTACAGTTTGTGTTTACTCCCTTAGGCTTACCCTATATTCCCGAAATAATTTTATACAATTCTATTAATATTCATTCAACCCTCGCCTGTATATATATCCGGCATCCTTCCGTCTCGTGAGACGATGGTACATCACCGTTGGTTTGGGTTGCATTTTCTCGAGTGGCTGTGCAGTCCTATCCTTGAGTGACAGTCTTTACCACAGTTTTTACACACGAGTTCCGTGCTTCCAAATGTTTTGGCCTTTCTCCTAGCTCTTCTGTCAGCAGCCTCTTCCATTCTTCCTTCCTCGGCTACCATGACGCCCTCTTTGACAACTGTGCGCCACGTAGATCGGTCTTTTGCCTTACACTCCCAGTCACTTGTATGTATTTTGGCTGCTTTCATGTCCCTTTGACAGACATCTTTAAATCGCAGACGTGGGCGACCTGTTTTCCTCTTTCCAGAAGCAAGTTCACCATATAGGAGGTCTTTCGGAATGCGGCCGGGACTCATTCTATTAACATGACCTAGCCATCTCAGGCGTCTTTCACTAAGGATTGTGAACATGCTTTGGGTATTCGCACGCATTAGGACCTCACTATTAGTCACTTTTTCTTGCCATTTAATACCAAGGATGCGACGCAGGCATCTCATATGGAAGCTATTAAGCTTGCGCTCTTGGGATGTATAGGTGGTCCATGTCTCGCTCCCGTATAGTAGTGTACTGATGACACAAGCTCGATAGACGCACAGTTTGGTTTTCTCCGTTAGCTTGGTGTTTTGCCAGACCCGTTTATTTAGTTTAGCCATTGTGGCAGCTGCCTTGCCGATTCTGCTGTTAATTTCTTCTTCAATGGACAGTGTATTGGAGACCTTGGACCCCAAGTAGGTGAAGCTGTCCACAACCTCCAAGTTTTCATTATCGATTTTTATGTTAGGTGGAGGTCGAGTGTCTTGGGCCATGATGTTTGTCTTTTTCAAGCTGATTTGCAGACCAAATTCTTTGCAGGCATTGGAGAAGCTTGACACGAGTTGTTGCAAACCAATTTCTGTGTGTGCTGTTAGTGCCGCATCATCCGCAAATAGTAGCTCGCGAATTAGGACATCTGTCGTTTTGGTCTTGGCTCGGAGGCGGGCAGTGTTGAAAAGTCCTCCATCAGCTCTGGTGTGTAACCAGATTCCCTCACTGCTATCCTTGAATGCGTATCGAAGTAGTACAGAGAAGAATATTGCGAACAGTGTTGGTGCGAGTACACAACCTTGTTTAACTCCGCTGCTGACTGGAAAGGCTTCTGACTTGGCTCCATCGAACTGCACTGTACCCTGCATATTTTCATGGAACTCTCTGATGATGGCAAGTAGGTGAGGGGGACAGCCGATTTTTGCCAGTATTTTGAATAGCCCGTTGCGACTGACGTAATCAAAGGCTTTTGTAAGGTCCACAAAGGCAATGTACAGTGGCATCTGCTGCTCTCTGCATTTTTCCTGGAGCTGTCGTATGGAGAACACCATGTCTATGGTAGACCGCCCAGACCGGAAACCGCACTGAGATTCTGGATAGACACGGGATGCTAGACTCTGTAAACGTGTTAGTATGACACGGGCAAAGGCCTTTCCTACAATACTAAGGAGTGAAATGCCGCGATAATTATTGCAATCACTCCTATCACCTTTGTTTTTATATAGTGTCACTATATTTGCATCCTTTAGGTCTTGGGGGATGTAGCCCTGTTCCCAGCAGAGGGACAGAATCTCGTGCAATGGTTGGAGTAAAGCTATCTTACCACTCTTTAGAGCCTCTGGTGGTATTCCATCATCCCCAGGCGCTTTTCCACAAGCTAGACTATCAATAGCTTTGCTCAGCTCTTCCTGTGAGGGCACGACATCGAGTTCTTCCATGAGTGGCATATCTGGTATGTCATCTAGAGCGGTGCTGGAGACTGTGGTAACTGTTGAATACAATTCCAGATAATGCTCAACCCACCGTTTTAGCTGTGCTGTCCGGTCTTGGATAATTTCTCCATTTTTGGACTTTAGAGGAGCAACTTTGGACGTCAAGGGGCCAGTTGCCTTTTTGATGTTTTCGTACATTGCTTTTGCATCGCCCATATCTGCAGCTGACTGTATGCTGGAACAGAGGTTAAGCCAGTAGGTATTGGCGCAATTACGTGCAACCTTTTGGGCAAGTGACTTGGCTGTTTTTAAGGCATGCAACCTGTCGGGTGTAGGCTTTTCCTTGTAAGCCGTAAGAGCTTTCCTTTTGGCTTCAGTGACAGGTTTCATCTCGTCCCAATGTTCATCAAACCAGTCCGTGTTTTTGTGAGATTTTTTGCCAAAGGCCTGTATTGCGGATGTATAGATTGTGTCTCTGAGATGCGTCCATTTCGAGTCAATGGTGACGCATGGGGACATCCTTGAGATACCTTCCTTCACCTTGTCTGTGAACAGCTGCGTTAGCGCAGGGTCTTTCATGCAGAAGGTATTGATACGTGGACATCCCTTTTTCTTGGAGTGGTACGAGTTTTTCCTCATTATTCGTACCTTGCTGGCGACAAGGGAGTGATCCGTGTCACAGTCGGCACTGTGGTAGCTGCGAGTGAGTAGGATGCTAGCTAGTTGTGCACGCCTGGTGATGATGAGGTCCAGCTGGTGCCATTGGCGGGATCGAGGGTGTCTCCAAGATACTTGATGTATATCCTTGCACTTGAAGTAAGTGTTGGTCACACACAAGCCTCGTGAGCAGCACAATTCCAGAAGCCTCTGTCCATTTTCATTTATCTTTCCTCTTCCAAAGAGTCCAAGGCATGTGGGCCAGGCTTCGTGGTCGCTCCCCACTCTAGCATTGAAATCTCCCAGGAGGTAGATTGCCTCGTCTTTGTGGATGCTGGCTATTGCCTGGTCTAAAGCTCCATAGAACTGGTCCTTCTCTTCCGGAGTTGAACAGAGAGTTGGGGCATATACACTAAGAATGTTTGCTGGGCCCGCAGCTGTTCTGAGTCTTAGAGTGAGGATCCTCTCCGTGCCTGATGACGGGGGATCAATGAATGGTGTAAGAGTGTTCTTAACAGCGAAACCTACACCATGCTGTCTAGGTTCGTTTGTTGGTCTGCCTTGCCAGAAGAAAGTGTAATTTGCCTCTTTGAGTGTACCGTTGTCTGGGAGCCTGGTCTCCTGAAGGCAAGCGATGTCAATCTTTAGCCTTTCAAGTTCTCTATCGATTATTCCTGTCTTCCGTGTGTCGTTTATTGACTGCGGGTCATCAGTGATGCCGGGACACATAGTCCTCACGTTCCAGCTAGCGATTCGAAGAGCTGGGGTCTTCTTTTTCTTTTTTGTGTTTCTTGGTGCAGGGCTTAGTGGCCCACTTGTTGAGTGGTACTCTAATCTCCACGCACCCAGTGGAGAAGGCAGGCCATGACGGGATAGCACCTATTTGACTGGGGGCTGCCCAGTTTGAGGCGGGCGGTAGCTGTCCAGTGAGACATTGGTAGTCTCTCCCACCGTCGGAAGCAGCCCCTGGCGCCTAGCTCTACGTCAATTGAGCTTTTGGCTTATAACCGGTAACTGCTGCTTCCCGTGTTTTGTCGACACCTTGCGGCGACGCTGGAGTGTCCTCTCCAGAGGTGATGCAAGCCTGGGCGGGTATTATGGAGAATTAGCTGCTGCCCATACAGCATATCCACCCTCTCCACGTCAATGGTGTAACCAAGGGAACGACTTGCGTCGATGCAGCTTGGCTGCCGGTATGTACATAAGAGTTTTATGTATAGACCGCCTGTAGGTGCTCCATTTCCTGATTTTCTGTCGGGGTTTACTCCCTTAGCCTTTCCCGAAGGGTATAGCCGAAAGGCAGCGGAGGATTTTTGAAGTCGGAGTTTCCTTCTCCTAGCCGTAGGGGTGCCAGCACCAGGATTCGAACCCGTGACTGATTGAAATTTATTTTTGAAGTCTTGGTACCGCAGCGCATCGCACTATCACTTTGACCACCGCGCCCCCCATATTGTAATACAATTTTAAAAATTAAATAATTTAGTTATCGCAGTTTTATTTTTTTTAATTAACTTTCTATAAACAATGGAAAAAATTAATGCAAGCAATGCGCCAACAATAGTCATTGAAACATGGCCAAACAGTGTGTTTCTGACCTAATAATAAGGTAACCTAATTTTCTACGCATCAACCTTGAAATTTTAATAAAACATGCATTTTTATTGGTTATATGAATGGAAATTTTACGCGTCATCTGTTATCCTTTTATGAATTTCGGTTACACCGAGCAGTGTGTGCTCTGAGCTCTTTTTGGTGTCACCCCTTGAGATGGTGTCACCCGATGAGTCCCCCCCCCCCCTCCCAGCTACACCACTGAATCAAATTTTCTGGTCTTCCACACCCCAGGGCTGAGGAGGTACTTTTACCCCTGGTTAAGGACCACTGTTAAAAAAAAAAAAAAAAAAAAAAAAAAAAATTAAAGAAAAAAAAACAGTTTTTTTCCCAGTTTTTTTTTTTTTTTAAATTAACATGCCTCCCAAATCAGGCCACCAATGAATTTAACAGATCTATTAACTTTAACCTACCCAATTAACTTCCAGCTTGCTAAAAGAGTGTTTATAGTATTTCTTTGGAGGTTAATGGAATATTTAATTTTTTTTGTAATGTCTGAAGGTTGGTTGTTGTAAAAACCCAGGATGTGTCGGCCATTGCCCAAACTAAATGACAACACAGTTGAGCGTCGATTTTACGAACTATTAGGGATGTTTAATTAAGAAACAAAAAAATTCCGGATAACCAAAAATGCCACGAAATGGTAAATTACAGCAGCGGTTCTTAACATATATTGCGTAGGCCCAATTTATCATTGTAACTGCTTCATGGCACCGTTACTTGTTTTCGTGGTCCCCCAAAAATATGGTGTGCCCCCACATGGTCGAAATTGAAAAACACTGCTGTAATGTACAATGTATTGACCATACCACGCGATGCACAAGGTCAGGTTGATTGATGTAAAAAAACAAACGACGACGAGGAATGTAATTGTGATTCATTTCTGCGCAGAAAAGATGTCGTTTTAGAAACCAGATGACTGCACACGCCGCGTGCCTCTAGGGTTTATCTTGAGCGCTTTACTCTCCGGTGTCTACACAAATGAGCCGTGCCGTGCGCAAGGCGTACGAAAACAATAATTAAAAAATTAAAAGACACGAGGCTCTTTGGTTAAACGGCGCTTCGAAAAATCGGCGTTCGGAAAAATCCATGCCCCCCTTGTACATAATATTTTAAGCAGCGCCACGACTTTGCCTTCCCATCACGCACCGTGTCTGAGCTGACAGGTGAATTCACGACGGCGTGGGTGTTCACAATTCGAGCTCTATGAACCATTAGCAGGGTGTAGTTCAGAAACCGCTGCTATCCCGGTGACAGTTTCGGGGACCATGAGCCGGGCGTTTAATGATGGCATCGGATATTTGTCTCTTAACTCATCTGCTTGTTGCTCTCCTTATCGTGTTTGTAACGGGCGTACGCTTATTTCTGTAAGAAGCGGAAAATTAAACATAGAGTGACGTCATTCAAAAACATCATCTGCGTCTCATAATAATATTGTACATGCATAATTCGCATCACACGTGTATGTTTACGATAAATGTCTGTATATATATCAACAAAGATTGAAGTAGATTAGTTCCAAACTGTCAGCTTAAAAGAGAGAATAAGTTGGCCTTGAACAACGCAGTACACTCTTTACATTTAAAGTGCATGTTCATAGTACCTGAAGGCGTGTTTTCATGTATTAAAAAACATAATTATTCTTTGACCAAACAACAACAACAACAACAACAAATAAAAAGTTTCTTTGTTGCTGTTATGTCATTACCCAGATCTAAAGAGACGTGCGTCAAAACAAAGGAGGGCTGTAATTCAGCGTAACTTACGGTGGGCTGACAAAGAAGCGGTACCACCTACACCCCAAACAAATTTATCTCACAGTCCTAGCTGAATAAGAGTGTGTCGCCACCACATGGGATGGGGGAGGGGGGGGTTTTTTTTTTTTTTTTTTTTTTTTTTTAAATTTTTTTTCAAATTAAAAAAAAAATATTAAAAAAAAAAAACAAAAAAAAAAAACAAAAAAAAAAACAAAAAAAAATATTTTTTTTTTAAAAAAAAAAAAAAAAAAAAATTTTTTTTTAAAAAAAAAAAAAAAAAAAAAGATCATGGTCTATTAAATTTACAAAAATTATTTTTAAAATTGTTTCCTAAACTTGAAAATGTTTTAAAAGAAGCCCAGCAAAACTGGAACGAACAGTTTTCACAAAAGTTTTCATTATTGGAAGACGTTTTCTTCTGGCTCTTGAAAATGTCAATGCTAAAGGACGCGGGCCTCGCCAGCCGCGCGTGCCAGACAACTACCTCACGCAGCGGGCAGCCCCACGTGTGTACACTGGTGTCTGATATTGCGCGGTGAGCGAAAAATGAAAGCTGCAACGCTGTGGATAGCGCGCGCGTGAGTATATCCACAGTCTATATTGTTTAATGGACTACGGATAGCGCATTCATAGGAGCTCTTGTCAGCAATTAATTTGTAAGTGACTTTAGATAAGTGTTTTTTTTTTAATACCATTTTTCGTTCTTTGTTTTTTTTGTTTTGTTTTTTTTTTACTAGCTTTCATAATTCTTTTTGTGAGTAAATATAAAAAAATTACAAAGAACATACAAACAAATAATGAACATTAAAAAACATAAATAAAACAACAACGGACCTGTTTACCCTCAGCACAAATTCGTTCAATACTTAATCTTAATAGTAAAAAATAAACATACAGTCTATATAATGTATGCATCTCAAAACCGTACATTGTACGCCAAAATCGTAAGCGTAAACAGGTCTGCAGCAAAAATGAAAAAAAAAAACGATGCACATCTTTAACTGAATTCTGAAATATTAATTTTAAATAAGTTCAGTAATTATAGTTTTCATTAAAGTAGTTATTAGCAACACGAAGTGGTTTTGAACAGTTGAATTTACATGAATTATTCTAGTCATATCTTTTAAAAAAAAATAATCATCATAAAGCAAGCTCCAGGTGAAAATTGTTTAAGGGTCCCAGCAGAATGTTTACAAAAAATAGCTGTTTAGACCAGGACTGCACAACATACGTCCCGCGGGGCACATGTGGCCCGTCAGCACCCACCTTGGCGGCCAACGAAGTAAAGAAATATTCTTTATTATTATTATTTTCTTAATAGCTTCCCCCCTGTCCTATTTATTTTCTTTCGTTCCACACAAGTTTTTATAAAGTATTACGGCCCGCCTTACATTTTGAGTTGTACGGCCTGGTCTAGACCAAGAAGTAAAACTATGGTAACTTACCCTGGACGCATACTCTGATCACAGTAAACAACGGTGTTACTATTCTATCAGAGTAACTAGTATTATTATTCTATCACAGTAAACAGTGTTGCTATTATATCACACAGTGAGAAATTAATCTCTTATTTTATGGCTCGTTCTTAACAGTGCATAGCAAAGGACGATACCAAATGAGAAATACAACAGCAAAAATACGACACTCTTAAACAGTTGCTAATTACAATTAATAATATTTAAGTATCAATACAATTAAAAAATAAAAGAAAAATGATAAAAAATCATCAACTTACAGAGTAGGGTAGGTCTTGTA
Source organism: Lymnaea stagnalis (assembly GCA_964033795.1). Classification (NCBI taxonomy): domain Eukaryota; kingdom Metazoa; phylum Mollusca; class Gastropoda; family Lymnaeidae; genus Lymnaea; species Lymnaea stagnalis. The sequence continues at coordinate 370,129 of CAXITT010000288.1, forward strand.
CCGGTACACAGTTAATACAATTACAATGTGCTCAAAAATAAGGTACAATGATGAATACGAATATACACGTATGAGTACATACAGGATAACGCATCATTGTCTCGTGAAGTCAAAAATATCTCCCCACTCAATATTGCTCTCATTGCTTTTATCGTCTGTTCTACCGAGAATTTTAGGCGCATTCCGGCTTGTACTAGTAACTAGAACGTTCAACAATTTACAATAATTTTCTAAGGCCTTCGACTCAACCAAAACAGGCAATAGCTTTATTTGTGGTAAACAAGATCAATGGGAATAAGCTACGCCCAATACGAACGCAGCCTAATTTGGGGTCAGACAGAGTTCACATCACGGGGAAAGTGATGTAAACATGTCTTCTACATAACACTATTCTATCACGGTAAACAACAGTGTGACTATTCTATCACGGTAAACAACAGTGCGACTATTCTATCACAGTAAACAACAGTGGTACTATTCTATCACGGTAAATAACAGTGTGACTATTCCATCACGGTAAACAACAGTGTGACTACTCTAATCACGGTAAACTACAGTGTGACTATTCTATCACGGTAAACAACAGTGTTACTATTTTATCACGGTAAACAACAGTGTGACTATTCTATCACGGTAAACAACAGTGTTACTATTCTATCACGGTAAACAACAGTGGTACTATTATATCACGGTAAACAAGAAATTTAATATTCTATCACGGTAAACAACAGTGGTACTATTCTATCACGGTAAACAACAGTGGCACTATTCTATCACGGTAAACAACAGTGTTACTATTCTATCACGGTAAACAACAGTGTTACTATTCAATCACGGTAAACAAGAGTGGCACTATTCTATCACAGTAAACAACAGTGTTACTATTCTATCACGGTAAACAACAGTGTTACTATTCCATCACGGTAAACAACAGTGTTACTATTCTATCACAGTAAACAACAGTTCTACTATTCCATCAAGGTAAACAACAGTGTTACTATTCTATCACGGTAAACAACAGTGGTACTATTCTATCACGGTAAACAATAGTGTTACTATTCTATCACGGTAAAAAAACAGTGGTACTATTCTATCACGGTAAAAAACAGTGGTGCTATTCTATCACGGTAAACAACAGTGTTACTATTTTATCACGGTAAACAACAGTGGTACTATTCTATCACGGTAAACAACAGTGGTCCTATTCTATCACGGTGAACAACAGTGTTACTATTCTATCGCGGTAAACAACAGTGGTACTATTCTATCACGGTAAACAACAGTGTTACTATTCTATCGCGGTAAACAACAGTGGTACTATTCTATCACGGTAAACAACAGTGGTACTATTCTATCACGGTAAACAACAGTGGTACTATTCTATCACGGTAAACAACAGTGGTACTATTCTATCACGGTAAACAACAGTGGTACTATTCTATCACGGTAAAGAACAGTGTTACTATTCTATCACGGTAAACAACAGTGTTACTATTCTATCACAGTAAACAACAGTGGTACTATTCTATCACAGTAAACAACAGTGTTACTATTCTATCACAGTAAACAACAGTGGTACTATTCTATCACAGTAAACAACAATGTTACTATTCTATCACCGTAAACAACAGTGTTACTATTCTATCACGGTAAACAACAGTGGTACTATTCTATCACAGTAAACAACAGTGGTACTATTCTATCACAGTAAACAACAGTGGTACTATTCTATCACAGTAGACAACAATGTTACTATTCTATCACCGTAAACAACAGTGGTACTATTCTATCACAGTAAACAACAGTGGTACTATTCTATCACAGTAAACAACAATGGTACTATTCTATCACAGTAGACAACAATGTTACTATTCTATCACCGTAAACAACAGTGGTACTATTCTATCACAGTAAACAACAGTGGTACTATTCTATCACAGTAGACAACAATGTTACTATTCTATCACCGTAAACAACAGTGGTACTATTCTATCACAGTAAACAACAGTGGTACTATTCTATCACAGTAAACAACAATGGTACTATTCTATCACAGTAGACAACAATGTTACTATTCTATCACCGTAAACAACAGTGGTACTATTCTATCACAGTAAACAACAGTGGTACTATTCTATCACAGTAGACAACAATGTTACTATTCTATCACCGTAAACAACAGTGGTACTATTCTATCACAGTAAACAACAGTGGTACTATTCCATCACAGTAAACAACAGTGGTACTATTCTATCACAGTAAACAACAGTGGTACTATTCTATCACAGTAAACAACAGTGGTACTATTCTATCACAGTAAACAACAGTGGTACTATTCTATCACAGTAAACAACAGTGGTACTATTCTATCACAGTAGACAACAATGTTACTATTCTATCACCGTAAACAACAGTGGTACTATTCTATCACAGTAAACAACAGTGGTACTATTC